>PVIJ01001531.1:0-116474 GCA_004024925.1 Scalopus aquaticus | reverse complement strand
AGTGAAATAAGCCAGAAAGAAAAAGAAAAATATCGAATGGTTTCACTTATAACAGGACTATAAGGAAACCAAATAGACACTCAGCGGGGGATGGGGGGAGGGGGAGGGGAGGGTAAGGGCACAAAATGGAATAGAGAAGAACACAAGGGACCATGGACATGGATCACAGGTGAATTGGTGGTGGGTTACCCAAGGGGAATACAAAATGTAAAAGAATAAATAACAATAAAAATATATATTAAAAAATGTAAAATTTTAAAGGAAACTTAAGGATCATAAAGTCCAGAGCACTTTTTAAAAGATTTATTTATTTACACATACAAGAATTGGGGTGTAGGCCAGAGGTGTTGGAGGATGGTGAGAGGATTCACCAGAGACAGAGTGGGGAGCAGAACAGGCAGATCTACTGAAACACACTGCTGAGGGGAGCAGTGGGAGACAGGAGGGGTCTGCTGCGCCCTGTGGGAAGCTCCCTGGCTGGGATCGAACTTGTGCTGCAGTGGCTGTGGACAGCTTCATAGTGCTGAGACTTAACCCCTTGTGCCACCAGGGAGGCCCCCTGTCATGAATTTCTTTGATCCATTGTTTTTACTACTAATTTCCCCCCAATTTACAATTTTTCCCCCAAGTTACGAGTTTCCCTAATTTTCTCCTTTGCATTGCTGAGCTCTCTCTGCAGCTTACTGAGTCCCCCAGCTGTTGCAGAAGAGGGAGTGACAGGTCCTGACAGCGCAGCAGTCCAAACTGGAGCTGGGGACGTTGTATTCACATGACGGTATTCCCAAGGCCTGCACAACCACCAAGCTGCAGCTGACGGGTGCCCCAAATTAGCAGCAATAAATGGACCCCACTTGGATAGACAAATGGACTTTGACTGAGTCCACATTGCTGCCTTCTCAGCCAATAAAGTTTAATTCCTTTGTTCGCAACCCCCAGTCCTGAAACCTATATAGACCCCAAGCCCTGGCACCTCAGAGTCTTTCATGCCCAGCAAAGTCTCCCCAGAGCTCTGTTTTCTTGCTCCTTGGCTCCTCAGTAAGTGCTGACCCTCTGCCTGCTCTAACACCACGGAGTCCTCTTTTCATTCTGCTCTCAAGACCAGAGGGTCTCAAAGGCCTTTAGGGGCTTAGGAGCAGGGCCCCTCACTTCATCCCTCAGGTCCCCAGAAAGTGGAGGAGTGGAAGGGCAGCTTTGTCCAGGCTTGTCACCTCAAGCTGATAGAGGGTGAGCTTGGATCTGAGGGACCTCTGGGCCCCCCAAGATACTTCCCCTGCCCCAGAGATGAAAGTTCTTCTAACACTTATTTCCGTCTTTAAGTGATACTTCAAGCAGCACTGTGCCTCAGTTATGAGGTGCTCCAGGAAACACCCACAATACAGAGTCAAAACCCCACCACACGCATCTCTAACGCTGCGAGGAGCCTCTTTAGGAAGCTGCTATGCCAACAAGTCCAGCGACGGGATCAAGGATGGAACTCACCAAGGTCTTGTTCCCGACTGATAAATTCAAATAATCCACACGTGTTCATAAACACGAGGACATGTCACCTGTCCCTCCAGATTTCCCCTGTCAGTATCTCTGGCTCATCTGCATGGAGATGCTGGCTGAAAAGCCTGCAGCACTAGGTCCTGTTGGTGGCTGGATCTGTTGGGTTCTGACAGAGGGAATATCCAGCCAGCAAGCAAGAGCATGCAACGGGGTCCATTTCCTGTCGCCCTTTCCCTCTCCAAGAACTCGGGAGGCACCGCTACTGCTCCGCACAAGGTCAAGTCACGGGGTGGCCCCTTCATCAACTCCAGCCCCAATACTGGTCACCAGGCCCTCCTCTTGTCCTTTAGACCTGGAGGTGACCCAGGCTGGCGTGCTTATCTCTTCTCGGTTCCCTTAACTCGTCTACTCACTGCCGTGCCCACAGTACCTCACCAATCACTTTTCTGGGGAGCGTCGTCCACAAAGTAACAATTATGTGTGTTTTCTAGAAGAGTCCCTCTGATTGCTGTCCCGCTCTTGAGAAGTTAAAAACAAAATTCCTGAGTATTCAGGTACTTACATTCATGATGAGACAGACTTTTTTTTTTTATTTTAAATTTCCAACAAATTCTTTTTTCTTTTTTTATTGTTGTTATTATTTATGGCTTTTACATTATTGTGTATTTCCCGTAGGTTTGCCACCACCAATTCACCTGTGAAGCATCACCATAGTCCCTTGTGCTCTTTTCTCTCCTATTTTAAGCCTTTATCTTCCCCCTCCCTCCCTGAATGTCTCTCTTATTTGGTTCCCCTATATTCCTGCTATAAGTGAAACCATTTGGTATTTTTCTTTTTCCTTCTGGCTGATTTCGCTGAGAATGATCCCTTCTAGCTCCATCCATGTTGCTGCAAATTGCATGTGTTTATCTTTTTTGCCTGCTGAATAGTATTCCATTGTGTATATGTACCACACATGATGAGACATACTTTAGGAACAGCTAGAAAATGTCTTGCTCATACAAAGCCTTCACATACAAAGAGTTATATATATATAAAAAAGACATACATATCACTAGAAAAAAAATATTTTTATGTGTAAGGAAAAATCATTTACAAAATAATTCTCTTTTACACTACAAAAATGGGTTAAATAATAATGTCATGGGAAACTGCTTTTTGGAAAGCTGAATTTAAAATGCTAGTTAAACCTGTACTAGATAATTAATATTATCTAGGGGCCTCCCTGGTGGCACAAGGGGTTAAGTCTCAGCACTATGAAGCTATTACCAGCCACTGCAGCACGAGTTTGATCCCTGGCCAGGGAGCTTCCCACAGGGCACAACAGACCTCTCCTGTCTCCCCGCTGCTCCCCTCAGCAGTGTATTTCAGTAGATCTCCCTATTCTGCTCCCCACTCTGTCTCTGATGAATCCTCTCACCCCCACACCATTGGCCGATACCCCAGTTCTTGTATACATAAATATTTTTTTAATACTTGCTTAGGGAGAACTAGAAAATCAACATAAATAAAATAAAATGGAGAGAAATAAAGCTTTTCAAGTCAAAAGCAAGACAGCATATGACCAGAAGAGCTAATATTCCGAAAGGAAAGAATGAGCTTTCAGGTAAATACATAACTCCACATAGTCGCAGTAAGAATCACATTTTATTTTCAAGAACATGGTTCCAGGTGGACCTGGGACAATTTAAAAGTGTGCTCAGCATACAGAGAACATTGAATTCCTCCCTTCAAAATAGAAAGTTATTTGCCACTTTGGTAATAAATACTTTCTGGGTTTTTGTTCTTTGTTTTACACTTCTAAATTCAAAGTACTTTATTTTTTCACTCCCCTGTTATGAGCAAATCACAAACAAACTAAGTATTAGCAATCAATATAGTGCATTTCCACAAGGTCTAATCTTAATGTTTAGTTTGACTTTCTTCCTTGTAAACTACTTACTCTTAGTAAGATCGATACTTTTGTTTTTCCAACTTTCCCAGTGAAAATAAGATTCCAATATCATCTTGTACTTAATCACAGTTTCTTTTTCTATCTAAAATGGTTGCATGTTATCTGAATACTTCCCCTACTGTGCTAAAGTAGATTTAATACTGAGCTCAAACAATTGCTATTTACTAACTACATTATTTCTTCAGCAATATTTATTGAATTTTTCTTAATTAGTTAAATTCAATACAAACATGCCCACTTGAAACTAAAAAGTGAAACGCTTATCTAGTTCAAGTTTTACTTGGGGATTTTATATATTTAAATTTGGCCCAAAACACATTTTTTAAAAACATCTGGAATGAATGCATTGGTGTTTAATAAAGGATTACATTTTTTTTATTTTTTTAATTAAAGGTTTATTTATTTATACATACAGCTGGGATACAGGCCAGAGGTGTGGAGTGGTGAGAGGCTTCACCAGAGACAGAGTGGGGAGCAGAAAGGCAGATCAGAAATACACTGCTGAGGGGAGCAGCGGGCGAGGCAGGAGAGGTCTGCCGCACCATGTGGGATTCTCCCTGGCTGGGCGTCGAACTTGCATCGCTGCTGCCGACAGCTCCACAGCGCAGCGCTCAACCGCTGCGCCACCGGGGAGGCCCCTATAAAGGATTACATTCTATTACAACTTCTGATTTGGCTCAAGTTTTTACTTATAGATAACTGACATAACTGGCTACAGCAATTCTGAAGAGATTTTTTTTAGTTTTGCGATTAACAAGAATTGTGAGACTAGGGCCTCCCTGGTGGCGCAGTGGTTGAGCGCTGCGCTGTGGAGCTGTCGGCAGCGCGCGATGCGAGTTCGACGCCCAGTCGGGGAGAATCCCACATGGTGCGGCAGACCTCTCCTGCCTCGCCCGCTGCTCCCCTCAGCAGTGTATTTCTGACCTGCCTGTTCTGCTCCCCACTCTGTCTCTGGTGAACCCTCTCGCCGTCCCACACCTCTCGCCTGTAACCCAGCTTGTATGTATAAATAAATAAATCTTAAAAAAAAAAAGAATTGTGAGACTACATTAGCTTTGGTTGATAAGAATCACCTAGCTCTAACATGCTGATTAGAAAGCAGGGCTCTGGAAAACCTTTGCAACTACTTTAGTGATTCTATCACAAAAATTCTCCTGCCAACACAAGCATGTTCAGGTCCCCAGGGTGTGGTATAAAAGTTGGTTCAAAAATGAAAAATGGCATTAAAATATTTCTTGACATATTTTCTAATTAGTAGGCCGCTGGAATACATTAAGGGATGTATTTCTTGTAGGAACTGTATCAGCAATCCAATTCAAATTCCTTGTAGGTAAAATTGACTCCAAAGATCTAAGCATGTATTTTCTTTATGAGTCTAAATGAGTGGTTCTAATTCACATTAGAATGGAGGGTCTGGGGTCTCCCTGGTGGCGCAGGGGTTAAGCTGTCAAGCTGTTGCCAGCCACTGCAGCACGAGTTCGATCCCCGGCCAGGGAGCTTCCTACATGGCGCAGCAGACCTCTCCTGTCTCCACGCTGCTCCCCTCAGCAGTGGATTTCAGTCAATCCACCTGTTCTGCTCCCCAGTCTGTCTCTGACGAACCCTCTTACCCCCTGCACCCCAATTCTTGTATGCAAATAAATAAATATTTAAAAAAAGAATGGAGGGTCTGGAGTTTGCCTCTTAGAGCTCGAAATTCAACATCAAGGTGGTTCCAGCTTTCAAACTATTTTCTTTTAATGCAATATTTAGGGGGGCATGTTGTTTTGATAATAATGACCACACATTTAAACAGATTCAAAAAAGGAGGAGGTACTGCAATGTGGATGAATGAAAGAGAAAAGAGAGATATACAGAGAGAAGGAGGGACAGAGAGAGGAAGAAACACGGTGCAGTTTGTATTATGGAGGATTTTAAAAACTGTTTTTGCAATATATTTTCAATTTCTGAAAAATCCTACTATAATGAAGCTTTTTCCATGGTTTTCATCCCTTTGCTAGGAAGGATAATGCACCTGAAATAAAGGGGTCGCTGATCTGAAAGCTGTCTTTCTTGAATCTTTAGCGAGTCTATAAAAGCCTGGGTATGTTGAGAAAAAAGAAATATATTCCTCATTTTTCAAAGCCCATTTTATACTCAAGAGCAAAGCATTAAGCCATTGTTCAAGGCCAGGGAAGCAAAATGTAAGAGCTATTAGCACTGCCGGGGAGCTGCCTTCTGTACTAGGAAGAAGGGGCAGGGGGAAGGACAGGATTTGAAGTCCCAGTTCCACCCACTCTCCACTAGGGGTGAGCCTCAAGCGGGTGGTGAAAGATCCAGAAAGTGCGACCAGGAAAACTGCTGAGATAGCAGGAAACATCAATACATACTGTGATTCTCCAACCTAATTGGAGACATTTTAACACCTTTTTTGTTATTTGACCTTACTTTTAACTAAAATCAGCTTTGTAGTTAAGAGTATACTTAGGGTTGCCAGATTTAGCAAATAAAATACAAATATTACATGGGACTTATCCTCATTTTATCTGAAATTCAGGTTTTCCTGTGTAGCCCACAATCCATCTCGCAAACCTTGTAACAACTAAGTAGAAAGTTTAAATTTTCTGTCAAGTTTGGGAATACAGTGACATAAAATAAAGAATATTCATTTGTGCCCACTCAAGACTGGACTTGTTACTTTTTATTCTACTGTATAAGAGTAAACATAAAATGTGTTTTTCCCTCTGATTTTTATTAACTGTGAAACAAAAGAAGCAATTGCCGGCAGTTGTCTTGGAAGCAGTTTCAAATCGTATGAGATTCTTCAACCCAGATAAAAACAAGGCATAAAAACAACACGATATGAAACGGTTTGCTGCTTAGGACAGACTTGTTGAACTGAATCGTTTGTCTGCCTCGGTGCCAGACTTTGTGACTCAGGACAAATGAAAAGCAGAAAAATGTTTCTTTGAAGAAATAATGAGATCAGACGTGGGCTTCTCTCAACAGTATTACTCTCAATGAAGACATGGGAAGGAAGACGAAGAAGAAAAAGATCTAGAGGGGCCTCCCTGGTGGCACAGGGGTTAAGTCTCAGCTCTATCAAGCTATCCCCAGCCACTGGGGCATGAGTTCAATCCCCGGCCAGGAAGCTTCCCACATGGCTCAGCAGACCTCTCCTGTCTCCCCACTGCTCCCCTCAGCAGTGTGTTTCAGTAGATGCCCCTGTTCTGCTCCCCACTCTGTCTCTGGTGAGTCCTCTCACTCCCCACACCACTGGTCTACACTCCGGTTTCTGTATGCATAAATAAATAAAATAAATCTTTAAAATAATTCTACAAGTCATTGAACACTCTCCGTCCCTGTGGGCCTGGGGGAGCCCTGGGGGAGCAGACCCAGAACCTCAGAACATGGGGGAAGCAGAAGGTCCAGGAGCTACAAAGGAGCTAGCTCACCCCAGGCCACAGAACCCCAGTAGGCAGGTGCACAGACAGCCTGGAGCCCACAGAGGGGCTGCATCTCTGGGGTCCTCTCCTGCGGGGCACCTGGAAGAGGGGAGCACACATCTGCCAGGAGGAGCTGTGAGCACCTCATCACCCATGGGCTAAGGTGCCCCTGGATTTCCATACCCGCAGGCCCCTGCGCTCCTAAGCTTGGGGGGCAGGGGGCTGTTCCTGGTGGACTGATTTTCAATTTGCGCAACAACCAGCGTTATCATCATTATTCCATCGTGCCCTGTGGACGGCGACTGTGCGGATGAAAAGGAGGCAGTAAGGGGTAAGAACCCGGGTGATGGCAACTTCACCTTGAAACGGCAGAAACAGACTTTTATCAGGGAGAACAAGGGCGCATTTCAGCAGGTACTTCAGAGGCTACTCTGTGTTTCTGCTCAACCAAAAATGATTCTCTCTTGGGAGACCTAAGCAAAAGGCCATTCATTCATTCAGTATTTGTGAATTCGAAGTTTCTCGTAGCTATGACACTACTGCAACAGCATCAAGAGGTCTCCTAGTCCCTTCTCCTCCGGTCCCTTCAATCTCCCTTCCACTTGTAACATGGCAACCAGAGTGATCTTTTAAAAATATAACACAGATAAGACAAAGCCTTGCTTAAATCTGCCCAGTATCATTTCACAGAACTTCAGATAAAAGCCAGACAGTATGGCAGAGTTTACAGCCCTACTTAGTTCATCTCTTGCCAATCCTTCCCTCTACCCACCACGCTGGCTTCATTTTTATTCCTAAAATACATCAAATCTGTTCCCTAAGTCTGGAAGATCCAGATTTCTTGCATTCTCTACTACATCACCCTTTTTAAATAGTCTTAGATAGCATGTATCTCCATCAATGTCTTGGTTTAGTTAGTATTTATCCATGGCTCCCATCCTCTAAAAGACATTTCCATAAAAACAGAACTCAAAGGTGTGACCCCAACGCCTAAGTCAAAATCATCAGCTCTTAGTTGAATGAATGAGAAACTCCTTATACTTTGCTCTCTCCTCTCTTACTAAAATCTTTTCCTTAGAACTTTCTGGACTTGCTCCTAAATTGTATGTTTTCAAAAAACATCCTCCCCCAAATTAGATTACTACTTCTACTGATTTCTTAATTATCTTTGCCCATCCTTCAAAGCACATGTACAAAATTAAAGTGATTGAAATTTAAAATACTCTCTTATGGAAATTAAGGATATAATACTTTCTTATTTAAATGTGTATTAAACTAAGAATTAACTACCTAACATAATAAGCAATCAGCCTTATCCCTGCTTCTCGGAGCTCAGAGAATGGAGGGCGATCCGGATTCCTTAGGGAGATCAGTCACAGGAGACAGAGGAGAGGCTCAGGAAAGAAACACAGCTGGTCATACACATGGACTCTGAATGTGGAAGGAGGCATGCTAGGCCCCAGGACCGCACGAGGGTGGTCGGGGGGCAGAACAGGAGAGGGTGACAGGTCAGAGCGGCGTCAGGGTTCCCCAGGGCAGGCGAATCGTCTAGGACTGGCTAGTTGAGCAATTTGACGGGTCTTGGTGCAGATATCTGCAGGGTACCCAGTCTTAGGGGGGACTAAAGAGAGGGCTGTTGCCTCCTGAGATGTGTGGCTCAGTCAGAGGAGGTGAGACATGGTGGTGCCTGAGTTCTTTGTTACCTCTAAGAATTGGTCAGCTGGGTAGGGACAGTTTCTCCCCAAGCAGAAAGACATTTTAAGATGTCAAAACACACTTTTGGGAATCTACCCAAAGGACACAAAAACATTAATCCAAAAGGATACATCCACCCCCATGTTTATTGAAGCAGTGTTCACAAGAGCTAAGATATGGAAACAACCCAGAAGCCCAAAAAGAGATGACTTGATCAAGCAGATGTGGTACATATACACAGTGGAATACTATTCAGCAATCAAAAAGATAAACACAAGCAATTTGCAGCAACATGGATGGAGCTAGAAGGGATCATGCTCAGCAAAACCAGCCAGAAGGAAAAAGAAAAATATCAAATGGTTTCACTTATAGCTGGAATATAGGGGAACCAAATAAAAGAGAGATATTCAGTGAGAGAGGGGGAGGATAAGGACTCAAAATGGGGGAGAAAAGAGTACAAGGTACTATGGTGACGGTTCACGGGTGAATTGGTGGTGGGTAGCCCATGGGGAATACACAACAATGTAAAAGACATAAATAACACTAATAACAATAACAATAATAATAAGAATAAGAATAAATTAAAAGACATCAAAAGAACATAGCAAACAAAATATTAAACATATTTATAATAAATATATGATATATACATATTATCTACCATGCGTATGCTATGTATAAATATACATACAGTATATCCCATTATATAAAGTATATACAAAATTGTAAGCATAATATATGAACTAGATATAATATGTAATATATATACAACCTCACGCAATACAGTATAACTCCGTCTACTGTGTGATCCATTCCCCAATGTCATCCCCCACCAATCGCTTTTCACAGAACCTGGTGTCTACTGGGCAATCAAATCTATTGTGTGTGTTATTAATGTCTTGGGCGTAACTAAGTTTCAAATTCTAAGTGGAGCAGAACTTAATGGGAGAACCTGTTCAGCAACATGTTTCTTTTTGTTAAATATGTATTGGTAATTTGCTTCCTGAAATACAGAAGCCTCCTTTACTGTATACAAGGAAAGTAATTCCATCCTAATGAGAAATATCAAATTGCCCCCATTGTATAACGGCAACTTCGTATACAGTACAAACCAGGGAATGATACATGAATCATGATAATCACTTCGGGAGGATAAATTATGAATTAATAATGAAGCACACAGTCAGAAACAAGGGGAATTTTCGTTTCCTTTGAAAATGTAATAAAATAACTTCAGAATGGAATCATCGCCTCGTGCGTGCCATAGTGCCTTTCAAAACTGCCAGCCATTTTCCATGCTATTATTCACTGCATAATTAGGAGCTCTCATGCACTCTTTAAATCCTTTTGGTGACCATTTATGCTACCATCGCTTCCAATATCACCACAAGATCATCACAATAGTGACTGGAAAGAATAAGACCAAAAGATAACGTGTATACCTCATAAAATAATTAACACAACACACAGTAAAATGTTTGTTTATAGGTTTTGGAGGTAATTCAGGTATAGTAAGTGGTCAATTGGAAGCCAATAAAAGGACTAATTTTAAGCACCAACTTTGCACCATGTCAGAAATGCAAGAAATGAATCAACAATATCTAGATTGTTTTAGAAAGCACAAAATAAATTATTAGTCTATGCAATATTGAAATCAAATATCGATTAGCTGAGTAGAAACTCAGAAATCTGCATTTCCTTGAACAAACCTTCAGCAGTGCTGAAACCACACGTTTCTATGCCTTTTACTTTGGATAGAAGAGAATCACCTCACATCACTGATTCCCAACTCTCAGGGTTCATTATCAATTTTTTATTCATGTGAAAGTAAACACTTGTCTTCCTCTCGCATTCACATTTGTCATTTTAAAGCAAGCTGATGTATGAGCTCAAGTATGAATTACCCATAACTTTCGGGATGAAGTGACCTTCACATGACCATGTGACAGCATCTCCTGCAGCAACTGTGACAGAGCAGAGAAGATTTTCATCATTTTCCCAATCGTTTATTGTGCTGATCCTACTCTATATTCTGTAACTTTATTAAATCACATAATAGGATGACAATGGATCACAGTATGCAGACAGGATGGGTTCCTGCCAAAATAAAGAACAGATTAATATTAGCCATGGCCTCTTGGCTACTTCCCCTCGCCCAGACACTGCCTTCTAGGTCTGTTCTCCTTCTTACTTGAGAGTAAAAGAAAAGGAGGAAAGGAAAAAATCCAAAATCCTCATTCCCACTGGTGTCAATATAAAACTAACTTGAACAACATCTTATTGACCAGAAAAGGATATTTCATTATGGACTGAAATGAAAGCACCAAACACTCTCCCTCTTCCTTTTTCTCCCTCCTCCCCCCAACATTCTCTCTATCCCTCTCCCCCTCCCCTCCTTCCCTTCTCCCTCTCCCTTTCCTTCCCCCTCTCTAACACACACAAACACACATGCATCTTTTGCACTTGAGATTACTTTAAATATGGAGCTAACTAATCAATGAACAGTTGATTATTCCTTCTAAATCCTGCTTTCTTTTTTCTTTGTTTTTGAAATCCTTCCAAAGGCAGGGAAGTATGTAAAACTCCACATTTAAATTTCTGAATAATTTTATTCCAAACATAAGCTTTTACAGTTGTACCACAAAAATACAGAAAGTAAATTCAATTTCTTCTGTCTTAAGTGAAGATACAAATTCATCAATATCTGCTTCTCATTATTTTAATGTTACTACAAAATTGAAAGTTCTCCAATTCAGGACAGAAATCAAATAATCTACACAATGAAGTCAGTGGACTGATTTCCAATTGTGCACATGGGTGTGCATAATTTTTCTACCCAAATTTGAGTTGAACAACTTTCAGACGTCGTTACTGTGAAATGAAATTGAAAGAAGTACACTGTGATTTCTTTTGTGAACAAAAGTATTTAATAGCAATTAAATTATGGAAAGAGTCTACAAAGAAACAATTTGAAAGCAAAGTTAAGTTAAAAAATATGATCTAGATACAAAATGGAATAGAAAAGAACACAAGGGACCATGGAGATGGATCACGGGTGAATTGGTGGTGGGCTACCCAAGGGGAATGCAAAATGTAAAAGACATAAATAACAATAAAAATATATATATATAAAAAAATATGATCTAGAACTAAAAATAGAGGTTATTTTTGTGTTTGTCATTGTGCTTAGAAGCAGAGTGCTCAGGCCTTCTTCAATTTTATGTAATAATTTATACATCTCTAAAGGCATTCTGCAGTTTATATTGCTTATTAATTTACTCTGATTCTGCTCACAATGAACCCAAATTACAAAAGATTATTAGTAAATACAAAGTGTCTATAATGTTTAGCTGTAGAATTTTATAGGCTATGTGTCAATAATACCTTACACATTATTTTCCTTCATTAGTTTGTCACAGAAAAATTCACCACTGAACATCTATGTCTTAACAGGACATGAGGAAGCAAACATGTCATCGTAATCTAACATAAACTCCTATTTATTTTAAATCTAAGCTCTGTCAGTCATACCTTCATACTCTAAAGGTAAAGGTGTGGACAACTCCAGGTATAGGTTTCTCCTTAAAAAATAAGAAAATGGACAATAACAACTAAAATTTAAGAAGCAAAAGAAACATATCCCCTCTTCTGGGATGCACATCTTGTTTACAATCTCCTGAGACAAGCTTTCAACTAAAAAGGTTTTTATAAAATGTCAATCCTACATCAGGATGTGTGACAAATTACTAGAATTCACATTGATTAGATGATTTCCTTTCAGATGTGAGTCTATCATTATGCAAACATGTTTATGAAAACACCACTTGGCTGTTAGGTTATTATACTCATTAAGTGTGCTACAATTGATAATTACCACTGTGCACTTCAAAAATTGCCAAATCTTTAGATGGCCCAGATCTTATGCTTTTAGGACCAGAGTTGAGAATACTAGAAACACAGAAGGAAGCAATTTAAGTAACAAAATATTGACAAAAGTTTAGAGCAAATAATTTTTCAAACAAAAGTAGCCATAATTATAGTTGCAATTGAAGCATTCCTTGGTGCCAATGGGATGCTAAGGAACACCCTAAAGACAGAGGCTTGGCAACATGAGAATGACCCAAGACAGAGGGTAAACTTAAGAGGAAACTGTTATAGGGCATCCCCGATATAAAATGGGGTGCCTGTTTGTGGGTCCTCACCCGTGTGCTTAAAAGGGACTTATAAGACTCAACTGCAGATACACACAATAAAAGGTTCATTTACAAAAAGGGAAGGGAAAAAGATAAAGAATAAATTGGTGAATGCGTCCTACCAGTTCCACTAAGCTGGAATCTCAATGGCACACACAAAAACCTGGTAATCAACAACCAAGAGCAAGAGCACTCAAAGTTCACAGGTCTGGTATTTAAATTTCCAAAACCATTGCTTAACTCCATCCTCAGTCCTCAGCACCCTCCCTTCGGTGATGATGGCATTCTGGGATTCGTAGTCCTACGTGTCTTGGATCTCTCTGGCTTGAGGTGGGGGTGGGTCCTGGGACACTCCCTCTTCCAAAAACACGCACACACACCTACACACACTCACCAAAATAAGAGACTGAAAAAGGCAAATGACTTGTAACACATGGAACTGGACACAGGCTTGTGAATTTCTTTATCAAGGATCCTATTCACAAGTTAGGACAATGTTTCCATTCATTTAATCACAAAGGCCGGTACTTCACCTAACAGACATATTCTTAGGGGACAGTGGGTGACAGAAGACATTGTTAGGGGACAGTGGGAGCAGGATAGGCAATGGTAGCAATGCCACAAATGCCTCTGTCCAGCTCTGAATACTCAAAACTGAAGAGGAAAAGCTGAGTGCATACAGCAAGAGGAATTCCAAAAGGCTTAGCCACAGACTAACTTCCAAATAACAGACTGAAAAGAAATCACTGATGAAGGGAATGAATAAGGCAGAGCTGCCAGTCCTCTCCCCTCTCTCAAAGAATTTAAAAGGCAGGACATTTTTAAAAGCTCCACTCTCTCAGGCACACAGTAAAAATAATTGCTCAGGCTCCCAAGAGAAACCACCTCTTCAATGCTTAAATGCTATTAATCTGGATTTGTTGAGTTCTGCACAGATTTGAGGGTTTCAGCACAGGATTAATCAGTTAATACTTTACATGAATGCTTTCTCAAAACATTTTTTTGGGGAAGCCAAAGCCATTCACTGAAGCTTTTAATAAAAATAAAAACCCAAAAATCTAGTACAAAATAGGACCAGATCGTTCTCTCATTTACAAGAATGTGTTGAATAAATGTACCTTTAAATACCTATGACATTTAGAATTTTTAACACCCAAATGGAAAGAGGCAATAATGCAATCAAAATATTCATGGAAAGCTGATGCTTGAGGATATATTTTGTAAATATTCTTAGCCCAAGGGGAGATCTGAGGACACTGTTGTGCATACAATGGTCTGTGCGAGACTAATAACTAAGGTTTCATTTTATAAATTGTGGTTTCCCCAGCCCCCTTGTTCTCAGGATATCATCTTGGCACCCAGAGTTTCTGCTGGTCAAGCGAAGATGTAGCTGCAGGCAGGGGCCTCTCACCAGGACAAAAGTCTTGGCCTGAGGACATTTGCTGAGACCAGCAGGGGACATAATGGCCAGATCAGCCTGACCAGCCAGGCCACCTGGACAGGACATTAAGTGTAACCAGGGACTAGAGATCAGATGTTCTGATCAGCAGCAACAGTGGCGCCCCCCAGGCAACAGCCCTACTCACTCCCACCTAGCTGTGCCAGACTATGATGCATCCCCAATACACATCCCTCCACATAATTGCCCACCTTCCCTGACTTTGACACAAAATAAATGTGAGAATGGGAGCGGGGGGGGGGGGAGCCGCTGCATCTCCAGAGCTGTGAGACCCTCTAGGTCTCTCTCTCTCACCACTTGGACTTTGTTTTTCCTCCGTCCCATGCCACTCCTAATGTTACTGTTCTCGAGGTGACAATAAATGGTTAGTGAATGACCACTGCCTGCCCAGACCTGTTCTAAAGCTTGAGAATGCACACTTAAAAGACACGCATTGTGCTTGCTTTCATAAACCTCATGGCTGGTGGGAAACAGCAACAAATAAATACACAGCTACAATACAGTATTATCAGTGACATGGGAGCAGATAAGGGTGACATGATCCACTTTGGAATGTCAAGGAAGAAGAGGTGTCCTACCTACAATGGAATGATTTTCAGGGGAAAAAATATGATTATCAGCTGAGCAGATGAGAGAAGGAGAGGATGCAGGGGTGGGAAATTCTAGACGGAAGGAAGCAGGTGTGACAGACATCCTGATGTTAGGGAAAGCTATCGGGCAAGTTCATTCACAGTGCCTGAAACATAGCTACTTGGGAGGCAAATCAGAAAAGACTTTATAGGACGCCTTCTGGTGGTGCAACAGGTTGAGTATCAGCCTATGGGGCTGTCGGCAGCCACTACAGCACGAGTTTGATCCCTGGCCAGGGAGATTCCCACATGGTGCAGCAGACCTCTCTTGTCTCCCCGCTGCTCCCCTCAGCAGTATACTTCAGTCGATCTGCCTGTTCTGCTCCCCACTCTGTCTCTGGTGGATCCTATCACCACCCCAAACCTCTGGCCTGCACCCCAGCTCTTGTGTGCATAAATAAAAAATCTTTGGAAAAAAAAAAGACTTTATAGGATCTCAGCAGGGAAGGAGGCTTTTTGGATGTTTCTAAAGGGCTGAAGAGAAAAGACAGACCCACACTCTATAGGATGAATTAGTTTACAACAAGGAAGATGGTTGTGATATATGAAAGGAGATAATGATGAATTGCCTGGCCAGTTCTACAACAAATTTTACACACACACACACACACACACACACACACACACAATACACAAGCACATACAGAGAGAGAGGGAGGGAGTCAAAAATTCTTTAATCTTTGATAAACTTGCTTATAGCAAAAAGATACAGCCATACCTGGAAGGAAATATGAGATTAAAAATGTTTTCAATGAGGTTTTGAAAAAATGTCTATGCCACTAGGAACAAAAGCAGGGAGACACAATTTAGTAACTGAGGGCAAACAATTGTGGGGAAGCATAAGAATGGGTTAAATAGGATCCCCAAGCGAGATCCTTAGAGGGAAACTGGGATGAACGTAGAACTGAGACGGGGTCTACTCCATTATCACCCATGGTCAGGTTCTTCATTCAAGCTTAAGTTTCCGCTTTCCTAATTCTTTTCACACAATGACTGATGACACCTGAGTGATTCAACGATTATTGATGATAAAGGAATACACTTTTCTGTCTCTACCATTCATCTGGCATTTTTATGGGACAGTCTTTGAGATAGAAGCATTCTCTCCTTTCTTGACACCTCTTCTATACTCTGCCAGGAAGTAAGAAAAGCCATAAACACTGGTGAGGAAATGTGAGTAGAGACCAACACTAGAGAACGAGCCCCCATCCAGGCCACACTAGGAACAGCCCAGCATCAAACTGCGTAAGAAGAATTCCTTATCAGTTAATTTTAAGTTCATGATTTTAAAGAAATAAGAAAAGTTCCTTTATAGCAAAAAGGACATAAAATGACAGAAGTTTTTTAATTAATGACTTTTTCCCAGAGCTAAAAATCCCTTTACTTTCATTAGGAAAAAAATCATCTGAAAAATATATATCAAAAATTATATGTAGTTAAACCAAGCACCAGATGGAATGAGTACATTGCTTCAAATTTCTTTGAGTTTTTTCTTGAATGAGAATTATGAAACATTGTTCGTTGTGCTCAGTGAGTCAAGTTCTAACTGCACTGCTTAGTCATGGCAAAGACAAATATAGAAAGAGAAGACCACCCTCGCCACAATAATCACCATCCCAAGCACTAAGTGCAGCCTCTGGGCTGTGGGTCTGGAGACAAGGCTGACTGGGCTTCAGCTTTTGCAAGTCAGAAACCAGAGGCTTGACACTAGTCAAATATAAGAGGTGACTATTCAATTATGTTGTCCTTGTGTGTTTTTTAAAATTTTTATTTATTTTTGCGTAGAAGAACTGGTGTGCAGGCCAGAGGTGCAGGGGGTGAGAGGATTCACCAGAGACATAGTGGGGAGCAGAAAAGGCAGATCTACTGACTGCTGAGGGGAGCAGCAGGCGAGACAGGAGAGGTCCGTTGTGCCATGTGGGTCAGCTCCCTGGCTGGGGATCGAACTCATGCCACAGCGGTGATAGCGCTGAGACTTAACCCCTAGGCCACCAGGGAGGCCTGAGTATTCAATTATTTAAAAAGAAAAACTGCTGAGCGCATGGACACATTTTAAATATTCAAAAAGTTTAGCCATTAGTTATTATTGGTGCCACCAACTCAAAACCATGAGCACCAACAAAGAGGGCAAGAAGGAACTAGAGGAGTATATTTAAAATATTTTTTTTTAAAAAGGTGTAACGCATTCAGAAAAACTGATGGGAGCTAGGAAGTATAAAAAGAATATTTGAGTTGTTACTAAAGTTTATTTTTTTGAGTTTGGAATATAATAAATCAAATGGTACTTTAACAAAAGCATGTCTTTTTGAAATGTATTCCTCAATGAAAACAATGTTTCCACATCATTTTAAAAAGAGCACATTTTCATGTGGTAGAGTGGGTTCTGGATAGTAATGCCTGAATGACAAATATTTATTTTTGTATGATGGAAGTAATTTTGAAACCTTGTATCGCCTGTATTTTAAACAAATTTGAAGCCCTAATCCCTTCTTTTAAATTCTGGTTTTTAATCTGGATACACTATTGTCAGTGGAAATCTCTTTGGAGAATTGGTGTTTCAAACTAGTTGATTATTCTTTGGGGGGAAAAAAGATTAATGTCATTATTTGCATGGATTTAAAAAAGATAAATGAGTTCAAATTGCCCATGATTTAGCTTTTTGAATATAAATGACAAGTCACTTGCCAATACAGCTGCAGGTAATTTTACTGAAAGAGAAGGACTGCCAATGTTTTACATTTTATGCTGTGGCATTTACCCCCCAAATGTTCTACACTTCTCATCTGCTGTCAATTAAAATACGAGTCTCTATGGATCCTATTTCATATTCCTATGTAAAAACAAACTGCCATATTGATCAAATATCTCCCAATGCACAACTGTGACTCCACACAATTCTAATGCATAGACACATGTACCAAAAACAATGAGAAAGCACTTGGGAAAGAATGCATTATTTTGCAGCATGAATTATTCACATATATATTTCTATTAATAATCATTCAAGTCATGTTTGTTTTTATATTAAAACAAATATGCACACACAATTGATTTACAAACACTCTAGGTAGCAAAGATTTTCTGCTGGCTTAAGTCTTAACCTACCAGAATGGAGTTTAAGGATCTGTTGGGATCCTGTGAGGAATTATAGTTGCTATTAGAAAACATACCTAGTAGTTTTCCCTACACAATTTGTTGAAGAGACTTCTTTGCCTATGAAATTCCTGGCATCCTTTTTGAGGATGAATTTAACCATATATGTGTGGGTTTGATTCTGGGCTATCTTTTCCATTCTATTGATCAATATATTGGTATTTGTGTTAGTACCATACTGTTATAATTACTATATAGCTTCATAATATATTTTGAAGCCACTATATGTTATACTTCCAGCTTTTTCTCCATTCTCAAGATTGAGTTGGTATTTGTGATCTTCTGTGGCAATGTGTGAATTGGAGAACTTTTTAATCTCTCCAGAAAGCGTCTTTGGGATTTTAATAAGGATTGCATTAAATCTCTGGATTGCTGTGAATACTATGGATTTCTTAACTATATATGAACATGCTATGTTTAAATAGCCACATAAAAAAGAATTAATTTGCATCATTTTGTTACTATCACCACCACCCTCCACCAAAAGGCAAATGACTGGAATAGGCAGTTCCTAAAAAAAAAAAAAAAATACCAGCTCATGAAGTGATATTTAACATATTAGCCATCAGAGAAATGCAAATTAAAGCCACAATAAGATAAAACTTTACACCCACTAGAATGACAAGTAACAAGAAAATATCAAGTATTGGCAAGGGTATGGGTGAAGTGGAATCTTCGTACATTGCTGATGGACTGTAAAACAGAGTAATCATTGTGCAAAAACAGTGCAACAGTTCCTCAAGAACTGAGCCATGGAATTACCACTAAGACAGCAATTCTACTCATACAGATATTCCAAAAAATGTAAAGGTATCACCAAGAACTTGTACAGCAGCACTATTCACTATTAACAATCGCCAAAAGGTATAAACAACCCAAACATCCACCAACTGATGAGTGGGTGAATATAATGTGTTATATTCGCATAATGAAATATTATTCAACCACCAATGAGTGCCTGATCCATGTTGAACATAGATGAGGCTCAGGAACATTATACAAGAAGGAAGGGCGAGAGACAAAATGTCACCTACTGTCTGTTTCCATTTGTAATTCCAGAAATAGGTAAATCCATAGAGAGAGAAAGCAGAATGCTGGTCGCCAGCAGAGCTGGGGATGGGGAGGAGGTTGACTTTTGGTCATGAAAATGTTTTGAAACCAGATAGACATGATCGTTGCATAACATTAAGATGTACCAAATCCACCAAATGAAACACTTCTACAAGATTAATTTTTATTATATGGATTTCATCTCAATACCTTTTTCCTTTTTTTTAAGAAAAGAAACAATATGGCAGAGTCAGCCCTGAGAAGACAGCAATTAAGATGAGAAATTCTTCCCTCTGTGGTTTTTAACCAAATAAGTCTCCAAGAAACAATTGCAAAACAGGCACAGCTCATGTGTGAGGTTGAGTGTTTGGGAAATGCATTCTTTGAAAATGACCCAAGCTGAATCAACTCCATATGGTGCCCTTTGTGCAGTGGCTACGGCAATGTTCACAACTATTCTTTGCTTCTCTTTAAATATCCAGCCATTCTGCCTTATCTCCAGCAGAACTGTCTCTGCCTCCATTCACACACTAAACATGAAAAAGCCCCAGCTGCAGTGATCAGCACCAACCTCTTCAAATCACAGAATTGCCAACTGCCTATTGGAAGTGATCCTCTACGTCTTTAAAGTTGCCTAAAATCATCGCAAAACTTACATTTTTACTATCGCACTTAATAGCCTATCCTGGTTACTTTGCAAGTGAAGATAAATTAATACATACTTTACATGCTACCTAAAACTTATTTGTATGTGCATGCATGTGTGTGCAATAAGTGTGTGTTTATGTTTATTGTGAGTATATGTTCACGTGTTGTATGTGCATGAGTGAGGAAAGAGAGAGAAAGGGTGCTGGGGAAGAGGGAGACGCTGAAACAAGACCCCCCAGGATATCTGAAGCAGCAGAAAGCAGGACTGCAATGGGATGGGCTGAGCAGGGATGGGATGCGCACAGGAGGTTCCCGTTTCCACAGATGTGACCTTTCACCTAAACTTGGGGTCACCACCCTCAGGTGAGGTGATATACCAGGATCTAGCTGAGCAAACCGCAGCAGTCAGCACGCTGTGGACCCCTATCTCGGGAGCACCGGAGACAACACCTGGAGCAGAACAGAATCGCTGGCAGGTTAAGTCTGCGTCGCTGAGCACACGGTACCTGGAAAGGCAAGGAAGGGGCAGACTTGAATGGTCCTGAAGTCAAGCTAAGGAGTTTCGACTCCAAGGCGCAGTTGAGTCAGATCACAGGGTCTCCACTAGTTACCCTCCTGCAGGTGGCAAGAAACAGGTGTGGATTCCAGTTTCTCCGGCTTAGAGTGACCCTGCTCTGACCAGAGCTGATGGGGAGGGCGCCCCCTGCTGCCCGTGACGGTAGCTGCGCGTATCGTGCGGGCTGCTTCCTGGCTGGTGCAAGCGAACTGAGAACTGACACCGTAGATGCCCTGCCTGATGGGAAGGCGGGGCGGGTGCAATCGAGCAACTTCATAATCAGGAAAAAGCAACCACTTGTTCACGAAGACACTGAGAAGCAGGCGCAAGGCAAAGACACATGAAAATCTGCTGCTTGGCGAAGCCCCACCAAAATGAATAGACTCCTCCGGGCAGCGGCTGCACAGGGCACCAAAGCTGGCACGGCTTGGGATGCTCCTGGCCTCCGGGCCTGGGGTGCCCCAGCTGCTCCGGGGTGTGGAAAGAGCATCCCTGACCCAGAGAGGTAACACAGCCCGCCTGTGAGGTGAGGGGGTGGGGGTCTTGGGGCGCTGGACAGTCCCGCCCTCTCTGCATCTCTAGTCTCCCAGACTTCGCCAAGAGGTTCATTACTCCCACCCACCCCCCCACACCCCCCCACGCCCACTTAATTGTATGCGGAGATTATTGAAGTATGGACGTCCCCGCCCCCATAAATTCCTGTTGTGTTTCTATGCATTTGGTTTGCGCAAAACCTTCCCGCTTCGCAGAAGTGGGTGTCTAGAGATTCCGAAGCTGATGGAACACACACGCTTTTATAGTGCTCGCTGGCACCATCTTCTCAATGATTTACAAGATCTAACTCATGTAAGCATCCTTCTAACAGGATTCTGCCAAGGGGAAAACTGGTGGAAAAAAGGGGAGACTGAGCACCAGCGCTGGGTTTCTGTCTCTCCGGTCTGGCTCTAGAACCCACCCAGCTGGCCTCCATGCTGCTGAATCCTCGTCCAGTCTCCGAAGGCCCTGCTTCTGTTCTTTCTGAGACAGGAGGGGCATTCACAGGTAATCAAACTTCAGGCTGAGACAGCAGACCCAAAATACAGAGATCCTCGCCAATCCTATCTCGAAACTACAGTTTGTAAATAAGTACCAGGTTTGACTTCATCTGACATTAATTCAGGTCCTGTGTCTACTGATCCATTTTGATGGAGTACACGAGCCTATATGTATCTTTTTATGCTAAATTTAAAAACTGAGTCATCTTCATTAGTTTTAGATGAAATGAGTGTGAGGACACATTCATTCTTCCTCCGTTATTTGTGTGTTCATTCAGAAGGCATTTATTGAGCCCTGGCTATGAGTCACCCCTGAGCTGTGAAAATGTAGTGGGAATAACAGAAACTTTCCCTAACCCACAGTTAGTGGGCAAGAGAATCACTGAGAAGATACTCATGCAGATACATAATTAGGGATGTGATATGAGGAGAAAATACAGTGGCTGCAAGACAGTAATCACCATGTAAAAAAGCATCTAGCAGAAATTAAATTTCTATTGCTGAAAAATAATTTGCAAAGCGTATTATGAATCTTTAAAGATATTTAAAATCAAAAGCACATAAAAGATAATTCCAAATAATTTGGTTAATATTCATAAGATGAACAAATCTCCACTGTGACAATAAAGAGAAAATACAAGTCAAAATTAACATTAACGGTGCAATTAGAAAAATAAAACACACGGTAAAGGAAGGACTGATTAATTAGGCAAGGTTTGTACACAATTTAGGATTATCCAAATCCTCTGAATACTTTACTTTGTTCTCTTCCCCATCTCTGTGTGTCCCAGGGGAATCATATTTTAATCCCCAGCTTAAATGTTATCTCCTTTCTAAAGTATTTTTCTGAACCCTGCCCTCCGTCCATCCAGAACAATTTGTTCTTTTCTCTCAATATCCAAAATAGTTTATTGTGTGTTTCTTAAGGTACTCAACATTCTGGGCTACATTATGCATAGAGTGGTTTATGCATAATGCTGGTTTACTTCTGAGTCATCCTTTAAAATCCTAGAACACCTGTAGTGCTTTTCACCTGCAAAAGCTGTTGAAGAAACAACTACTCTGTACATCCCCTGGCTGGTGATATTTTGCTATTTCTATTATTTTTTAAAAAAAAATAAGGAACAACAGATTTGTATCTAATTGTATTGCTCTAGTGTACAATGCATGTTCCAATGAGTCGCAGAACAAAATTCTCTGATTCAAAAAGAATTTGTAAATTTAACTTACGTGTGATAACCTGGAGTCACCAGGGGCTGGTTTGGTGACTTTGAAAATTTTTGCGTTATAAGAAATATAGTTATAAACAGTAACTCATATTAAGTTGCATACCATAGGTTTTCTATACAAACATGTCCTGCTGAATTTATTTTCTTTTGTTTTTCAGTGTCTTGAATTGCAAAATTATTTCCAAAAGCCTGAAAAAACTGAGGTCCTGAAAGGGAAATACCTACCACAAAATAGCAAGATGGCCAGAAAAGGAGCAACATAATAAATGAATTTGAAAAATTAAGTACTGTTAGAGTAGAATATTTGTCATACTTTTATACTACTTTTGACAGTAATACAGTCTTATAATAATAACCACGATGAAATGTTACTTTAATTTCATCTGGTATAGACATAAGGATGGTTTTTTTGTGGATATGAAGACTGATTTAATATGGAAGGGAAAAAAACAGTATTTACCAGGAATAAGACGTATAGAAAATTAATTTTAAAAGCTTAATTTCAGTGTTTTTCCTTCTTCTATGATAATTTCCAAGCTTAAAGGAGTCACCTAATTTTTTAATTAGCCTACTGAGATTCAAACTGGGATTTGAAAGACTTCAGGAAGCTGAATTTCTCTACCCACTCACTTAGAACATGTATCAAGCTTCAAACAGACACTGTAAAGTTGTTTTTCTCTTCAAACATCACAGTTTCACAGAAAGTCCATTTTTTCTTGTTTCGTCTTCAATGTTTTTAGTCAAGGCTAGAAAAATGAAAATCAAAATCCAAGGGGAAAAAGCAATTTGTGTACAAAAGTGAGATAATGGAGAGACCAAAATTCCCCACAAACAGTAAATGTTAACAGGCAGCGAAATCACATCTTCAGGGCTCTCAGAGAAGGGACTGTCACCCAAGAAATATATCTGGGCTCAAGTCATTTTTCCAATATCAAAGTACCAGGCAGGCCTTGGTCCCCAAGGATGAAGTCAGTCAGAAAACACCCTTATGACGGCACTTAATATTTTCTTCAAATCAACTCCTAAAGACAGAATCCAGCGAATCCAGAGTGAGATCGAAATTAAGAACACAAGACTGGAGCAGCTGGGATGGCGGCTATCACATCCATTTAAACACAGAACTATTTATAAACATCTCTCTATATTTAAACGTATAGAGCATGGTTTTTAAATGTGGCAGAACTGCAATTATAAGACAAGATATAAATATTAAAAACCCTAACAAGTCAGAATAGCATGCAAAAATCAGGAGAAGCAGAATTACAAATGTGCTAACCTATCACTTTTCATCACAAAGGAAAAAGCTCTGATCTTAAATTATCTTAAATTGTATCTCTATGTAGCTAGAGAAAACCACATATGAACAAAGAGGAAGTGCAGATATACCTCAGAGGGATGTGAGGGGAAAACACTTAAATATCTATGTCCATCTCCTTGTATGCAAATGAATATTCTCTGGGGGAAGAAAAAATAAACTGGAACAATCTTAGAAAAAAACAAGGAAATAAAATTATTTCAAACACACTGCTAAGAAGCAAAGGTAATAGTCAGGGGCCTCCCCGGCGGCGCAATGGGTTAAGTGCAGCACTATGCAGCTATCCAGAGCCACTGTAGCACGAGTTCGATCCCCAGCCAGGGAGATCCCCACATGGCACAGCAGACCTCTCCTTCCTCGCCTGCTGCTCCCCTCAGCAGTGTACTTCAGTCAATCTGCCTGTTCTGCTCCCCACTCTGTCTCTGGTGAATCCTGTCACCCCCCACACCTCTGACCTTACACCCCACCTTGTATGCATAAATAAATAAATCTTAAAACAAACAAACAAACAAAGGTAATAGCCAACGCTATTCTGCAACTTGAACTTCTTTCCATTCATCAAGAATCCAGACTTATGGAAACAAAGCCCCAGGTCAAGATGGCCAAGGATTTCTCCCTGTTCTGTGTTCACATTCTAATGGAAATGCCCTCTGTGCCCCCATAAACCCAAAACATGTCTCTCCAAGACGCCACAAAAATTCTAAGCCTACAAGACCACCTCCCCTGACTCAATGGCCTCTCCTTAACAGAGGGCCCACGTCTTATCTGTCTTTATATCGCCAACAGAGAGCAGATGTGTAAGTACCTGGTGAGGGGGCCAGCACTTAGACCTAGAAACTGCTGGATACTGACAGGCTAGGGGAAACCCAACTGGTGACTGGCTGATGCAGCGCGGGATGGCTGGTCCATTGTCTCAATGTGTCACAGCGTCCCAGAGCTGCCCCGTTGTGGGGGTTCACTAAGGAGCAGGCGAAGGCCTAGCTGCAGCCACCCAGCATGACGGGTCAGCTCCCGCTTGTATCAATACCGCCTTCTCCCCTCACTACATGCGGATCTCCCATAGCAACCCCAGTACACACCTGCACGAGTCTCCAAGTACATCCTACGTGCGGGACACATGGGATCACCTTCCATATCATGTCAGTCTCACATCATTAGGACAGGAAGAAGTGCTTTCCTTGTTTGTCCAAAGATGAGCTTAACGGGCCAGGTGGCAGGTGGTTTGTCCAAGGTCACAGCGGGCGCATCGGGCAGAAACAGTCACGAGGAAGACAGGCAGGCAGGAGAATCAACAGGTGCTTGTGGAATGGATGAATTGGAGAGCGTGTTTCAAACACAGCTCTACCTGTCTACACCCTGGGCCCTGGGCCCCACCTTCCCACGGGGAGTCCAGATTACTCTATACACCTACACCCGCCAGGTGGAATCTCACATAATTATGCTTATAAAAGAAGTTCAAAAAACAGGAAGAAACAGTGAAGCTGAAAAAGTGAGATCAACTCACCCCAGTAGAAAAATAATGTGAACAGAAAACAAAAAAACAGAAAAAAAAATGTGCCTACTGGGGACTAAAAATCTAGTGCGTGTATCATTGTCCTGATATTGGCCAAGCTTTGGCAAAACTCTGCAGAATCTAGAAAACTAGAGGGTCACGGGAACTTATGTACAAAGTTCCAAATGGGAAACTCCTTGTGATTCTTTCCCTACCTGGGCTCCCTACAGTTATTTCAACGTCATCTAAGTGTCTATTTGTTCAACTAGTCCTGAGAAGAAAAACTCCACATTTTGGTCCAGTCATACTCGGGTCTTTAAAAAGGGAAGATCTGGTTTCCTCGTCCTGTTATGGGTATAAGACACAGACAGAGCAGAGCCTGAGACCCTGCACCACAGAATCCAGTGCGGTTCTGCTTGGAGAATGGGGATCCAACACAGACCCTCTTCCAGCAAGAGATTCTGCATTGCGCTTGCAAAGACAGAGTGACAGAGATGTGCAAAGGACTGATATCCTTCTAGGTAATGTTCAGCAACAATTTGAGCTTAAAGTGTTTATTGCATTACAGTTTACTTAGAAAATTGAAAGCAATAAAAATAATTGCTTAGGGCCTCCCTGGTGGCGCAAAGGGTTAAGTCTCTGCCTATGAAGCTATCCAGAGCCACTGCAGCACGAGTTCGATCCCCGGCCAGGTTGCTGACCCACAAGGCGCAGCAGACCTCTCCTGTCTCACCGGCTGCTCCCCTCAGCAGTGGATTTCAATGGGTCCACCTGTTCTGCTCCCCACTCTGTCTCTGGTGAATCCTCTCACCCACCCCTCTGGCCTACACCCCAGCTTGTATGCATAAATAAATAAATCTTTAAAAAAACAACCACCTTGCTTTCATCACACCAGTCTGGCCAGGAAATATAACACACACTCACTATCTTTTAAATTATGAAATGCTAGGGAGTTACTCTTTAATTGCTCCATCCATTCTAGTGTTCCAGGAACAATGCAAATAAGTGTGTCTTAAGTAAATATATTTTAATGACATTAATTTATTTTTAAAATGAAGTTTCTTTTTCTTCCATTGATAACATCTTTTATGCAGGAATGAATTTAAATCTATAAACTCTAAACACTAACTTTTAGGCATTAGCACCAAGAAATGCATTGCTGTTGCCATTCATCATTACATTATTAGCCAAATTGTGATAAGATCAAGTTTACATGTTGAAACTTTTTTTGAAATATAAAAGTAGGTATATCTGTTCTTTCTCTTCCTCAACAATCAGCTTAGAGTTTTACCCTTCTCACTCAGTTTATCTCTGAGTTTGACACCTTTTTACCCACCAGAATGGCAGTGATAAACTTGTTCAATGATTCTGAGAAAATTTTCATTGTAAACTAATTTCACTGTAAAGTATATTACAAAATAATTCAGTATTTAATTATATTATATTCAAATTCCTTATTGGTTCCTATTCTGTGGCTATTATAACTTCCACAGGCTCCTGTAACTTAATGGCTCTGTTTTAAAGAAACATATGTTTAAATGCAGGATGCTAACTTTTAATAATGCAATAAAGCAAAAAATTAAGATAAAGAATCATGCTGTTCTATGTAACATAAGAGAAAGCTGGATGAAGAGTATACAGAATTCTCTATACTCTTCTAGTAGTTTCATAAAAGCCTTTTATCAAAAATTATTTCAAATTAAAACTAGAAAAATATATAACTGACTATACAATCTCACTTCTAAATATTATTCAAGGGATAAGGGGATTACAGAGGTAGGAGATTTGTTTTTAAAATGATATATCCATAACTAATACCCACTGAAAACAATACAGCCCTTTATTATGAAAAGGTGAAATTTATTTTGGAAAGTAATTATTGATCTTGGATTTCAATTCACTGGGCTGGAATCAAAGTCTGATCTTTGTTTATTATCTATATTCCCTTCTGTATGCAATTTATGTGCTCTGTATTTCATACTCTAGTCATTAGAACAGCACAGGCAGAGCTAAGGCCATGAGGAATTCTGAAGTGAAAAGAAGGTTAAAAGTAGGGCCTCCCTGGTGGTGCAAGGGGTTAAGTCTCAGCACTATGAAGCTATCCGAAGCCACTACAGCAAGAGTTCTATCCCCAGCCAAGGAGCTGACACACAGGGCACAGCAGACCTCTCCTGCCTCCCCACTGCTCCCCTCAACAGTATATTTCAGTAGATCCACCTGCTCTACTCCCCACTCTGTCTCTGGTGAATCCTCTCCCCCCCGCCACACCTCTGGCCTGCACCCCAGTTTGTATGTATAAATAAATTAATTAAAAAAATAACAGAAGGTTAAAAGTAAGGTAACTACATTAGACTGCAAGGGGGCAGGAATGATTAAGTTGGAAAAAAGCATTAAATATTCAGCAGATGAAGCAGCTCATAATAAGTGAATACACTGGTGTGGTTGTTTTATAAGATAATCATCTCACACTTTTTAAACAATGTATTCTATTGATTGCACATTTATTTTTCATAGATTTGCTATTCACCATTTTATTGTTTTTCATAGTTAGGATCTACTGTGTCTAGTAACATGATCCAACTATTAGTCATTTGCATCTTCCCATAGAAATTTAGACTCAAAATGGTTCTGAATTTTATCTCAGTTGACTCTTTTGAGTTCCTGCTTCCATATTTGCAATATTAAGATGCTGAACTCAGTAAGGTCTAATCATTATTTATAATTGTATTTCTAATTTTAAAAGCCAGCACAACTTGTGTTACAATCTCAGCAAAATTTCTGAGGCAACTTAATAACAGATGCTAAAGCGCATATGACACAAAAAATTAAAAGACCTTAGACACTTTGGAGAGGTAGGATGACTTCCTGGGAGGAGGGAGAGCTATCCAGGCTCATTATGCACAATAGAACATCAGGACAGAAGGAGAGCCCAGATCCAGCCCACACCGATATGCGAATCTGCTACACAAAAAAGCTGCATGGGAAATAAGACGGTAAGAACAGACTATGCGCACATAGTGGTGAGAACACTGGATAAACATATAGAAAAGTTAACCTGATTGCTCTCTCATAGTACCCAAGAATTACTCCAGGTGAATGGAAACTTACATAGGAAAATGAAGAATTGACACCTTAAGAATAAAATATAGGAGGATATCTTTATGGCATTAAAACAGGTAAGAATTTCTCCAGAAATGAAAAAAAAAATGTATCTCTAGCTATGTTTTGCTGAAATTAAGTTTAGCTAATCTTAATGATCTTAAAAATAGTTTTGCCCAATTTCCAACTATCTATAAAGGGAATTAACATCCAGGGAGATACACAATTAGAAAATTAAGTGTAATTTTGATGGTTTATGTGATTGCTTTAATTTTAATCCAGAAACTGTTTCTCAACATTTTAAGAGCAGAATCATTTTGAATTAACACAGCAAATATCTGGTTAAATATTCCATGAAGATAGGCATTTTTAAAGTAAATATTATTCTTTTTAAAAATTGAAATTTCATCAATTAGGAAGCAACAAATAAAATATTGTGAAATATATTCAAATTTTAAGTTGATACATTTTAGTGAGTTCTCACAAAGTAAATGTGATTGTGGGATAACTAAGAATGAAGTAACTTCATAAATATATAAATTAGATGAAAAGCAGGGGAAAAGGTACACAAAGAAAAGTGGCAAAGAGCTATAAATTATAGTATGGGATGAGAGGAGCACCATAGATTGTCTAGGAATTCTAGAAAAAACTTTGCATATGAGGTGATTTTTTTTAAAGATTTATTTATTTATGCATACAAGAGCTGGGGTGTAGAGCAGAGGTGTGGGGCAGTGAGAGGATTCACCAGAGACAGAATAGGGAGCAGAACAGGCGGATCCACTGAGATACACTGCTGAAGGGAGCAGCGGGGAGACAGGAGAGGTCTGCTGTGCCATGTGGGAAGCTCCCTGGCTGGGGATCGAACTCGTGCTGCAGTGGCTGTGGACAGCTTCATAGTGCTGAGACTTAACCCTTTGTGTCACCAGGGAGGCCGTATGAGGTGACTTCTGGAGTGATCTTAAATGACAAGAAGCATGGTGACAAGCCATGCTGGTGGCTACAGAAGAAAACACATGAAATATCTGATGAAAGGGCCACACGTGGTCCAAGGGCCCACCCATCCATGGTTCACAGTATAGAGACGGCTCCGAGCATGACAGGAAAGCTCTTCTCCATTTTGGCTGACTCCTTCTTGCATTCTCTGGCTTCCATTCTGGACAACATCCTTCCTCAGCCCTGCCCAGGCCAATCCAGACCTCATCTGCACAAAGGTGCCTGCATCCCCCCAAACCCACTGAGCGCACCTTCAGGTGGTGGTGTCCTAACTTCACACCCGCGTTGCTGGTAAACTTCGGGTTGAAAAGATATGGCCGCCTCTGCCTGGCCCACAGTCCTTCCTGCACACCCACCAAAAGAGTGTTAGACACCACAGGAGCTCCGCCTCCTCCTGAGCACGTTCTCGGGGGTCCACCTTTGAAGTCTTCTGGTTCCCAGTGGCAGACTGTCTTGTATTTTTCTCACAATCTTCCCTTGCAAAAGGCAAGTATAACCATCCATGGAAACTGTATTTTCTTCTGTGACCCTTTGTTAAATGAACTCTTTGAGGGGACAAGGTTCACCCTATTTGCTTTGATAACACTCTGGCACCTGTGCAGCATCTACACAGAGCAGGCCCCCACTATGTTCAACGTTCAACGCCTGAATCAGTGTTAGATACGAGATAGGCAAAAGTAGCTTAAACCAGCAGCAAATAATTGGGAAAATTACTTAGAGCAGATAACACCCTAATGTTAAAGCACATAAGGGCAAATACAACAAAAATGTGGGCATATAAACACAAAAACATGAAAAACAGAACTTATTTATTAAGTTCACACATAAGAATATCTAATGAATTACAGTGAGAAATTGCTATCCATATGGGAACATATTCCAAATTTAAATCATAATATAAGAATTACTGTGTGGATTAAAGATCCAATTGTTTGTAGAAACACATGAAAATTAACAGAAGACAATGGAAAATAGCAATTTTATGTTCTAGTGTGTAGTGACTTCTGAAATGAGACACAATAAAGTGGAAAACCAGAAAGGAAATAGATAAATTTGATTTCATTAAAATGTAGAATATCAGTAAGACACAGGAGACCATAGCAAACTTCAAGATAAATTCTAACATGAGAGAAGACACTTGTATAATAATGTACAACTGCAAAGGCATCATATTTGAAATACAGACAGATTCCATATTCCATTAAGAGAATCTGTCCCATGGAAAAATGGACAGCAGAACTGATGAATTCACAAACCAGGACAATCATCTGGTCAATAACACACAAAACATGGTAAACCTGGAGAGAAATGAAACTTTAAACTTCCATTTCCCCAAGGGAGGAAAAAGTCTCATCCTATCAGGTGCTGGGAGGAAGCAGAACGAAGGTGCTAGATTCAGCTGGGGTGACAAAGGATGCACTATTTGGGAGGCAATTAGGTAATACCTATTAAGCTCCAACCTAGACCCAGGAAAGCCAACTGTTAATGCATAACCGGGAGAAACTCTTGCACATCTGCACTAAGAAGTGCAAACTGCGGAGTATTTACATGAATATATAGTATGCAGAGGTACAATGGATAAGCTAGAAGCCATCAAAATGATTAGCATCAAAAACATAATCTTGAGCAAATAAGTTTTCAGTGTACTGTCTGATTCCAAATGTATAGAGTTGAAGCTGCACAAAGCAATAGCATATACTCTTTAAAGCAACATATAAATCTAACAAACATGGAAAAACTGTATCACAGAATTATCAAACCTGTGTTTACTTGATGCTACTACTGTCGAGGGATAGCTGGATGCTTCAACTATCATTTTATTACTTAAAAAATATCTGGAGCAGGGCCTCCTGCATGGCTAAGGGGTTAAAGTCTCAGCACTATCAAGCTATCGACAGCCACTACAGTGCAAGTTTGAGTTTGATCCCCAGCCAGGGAGCTTCCCACATGGTGCAGCGGACCTTTCCTGTCTCGCCCACTCCTCCCCTCAGCAGTGGATTTCAGTAGATCTCCCTGATCTGCTCCCCACTCTGTCTCAGGTGAATCCTCTAACCCCCCACACCTCTGACCTATACCCCAGTTCCTGTATGCATAAATAAAAATAAATCTTTAAAAAATATATCTGGAGCAAATACAGCAAAATGTTATTTTTAAGGAAAATATGTGTTCTTTGCTTGAAATATTTCATAATGTAAATTGCAGTGATAGCAACAGCTACTGAGAATTTGAGAGAAGTTCTTTGATTTCATTGGCTCTGGGCTTATTAAAATCATTATTGTGAACAATCTGAAAACATCTAGAAAGTGAAAATGTGCATGTATTTAAAAAACCACAACTCTACATCTACCCACTGGGGAAACCTGGATACATGTGATCAAGGAGAATTACATAAGTATATTTGGCAAAACATGGTTTATAATATCAAAAACAGAAAAATCTCATAAATGTCCAGTATGAGAAGAAATGTGGTTTATTTATGCAATATGGTACAATACAAATTCTGAATCAAACAAACTACATTTATTTAGCAACACAGATAAATACTTGATACTAGTGCTGAGTGTGTTAAGGCAAAAGCTTAAAAGGGTAGACTCAACATTTTTCTATCTTAAAAAATGCAAAAAAAAAGTACTATGATAATAATGTTAAAATATGGATAGTAAGTATATGGTAAATTTGTCATATGCTCCTACGTATTTTCCAGAATGCTTGGGATAGTACATAATTTTTAAAAACTAAATAAAACAATGGTAGGTATTGTGCACAGCATTGAATTACAAGTTTAATTATTGCTCTAGGAAATGAGAAACCCTGGGAAATTTTAAGAGGTGGAATTATATGTTTGAAACTGAAATTTAGGAGAATTAATCTGGCAGCAGTGCAAGGATAATCAAGCAGGCAGGAAAAAGAACCCTTGGAAAGTCTCACCAACACTTGAGCCTAAAGTTCCAGAAGCAGAAACGCAACTGGAAAGAGAACGCGGCTGCATCCTTTCCGAAGACCCCAACAAAGTCAGGTAACGCGCTCAGTGTGAGAGAGAGGGAAGGGCCTGACTGTGTCTGAGCCCCAATAAAAAATCACTCTGAGAGGACTGCGGGTGTGAACAGATGTATTTACTGAAAGATGTTTAAGCTCATTCTTCTACCAGACTTGAGCCCAAAATGCCCTCAACCCAGCACTTGCTCGGGATTAATATTCTACCAAGCCGACCCACGGTACCCAATCAAGACCCCAGCAAAGAGTTTTTCCAAGGCAAAGAGAGGAGTGCCCCAAGAGACAGAGTTTCCCCGCACAATGGCATCTTCATGGTGGCAAGTGGCTCAGCAGCTCTGGTTGGAAACACCAACCTGGACAGACCAAGGGGCAAGAGGCCACGGAGGAACATGCGCATCTGATCTATTCAGGCTTTGGGGAACCCTCTGGGGCGGCCTTTGGGGGCTGGACGCGCGTTTTGAAGATGAGCATGGAGCTGGAGGGTTAAGCACTTACCCTAAGATCTTTCGTTCCACAGCTCTTCTTATAGGAACACGAGTCGAAGCCTCCAGGATGTTAATCGGCCTCCCTGGTGGTGCAGGGGTTAAGTCTCAGCACTCTCAAGCTATCCCCGGCCAGGGCCAGGGAGCTTCCCACAGAGCGCAGCAGACCTCTCCTGTCTCCCCGCTGCTCCCCTCAGCAGTGGATTTCAGTCGATCCGCCTGTTCTGCTCCCCACTCTGTCTCTGGTGAACCCTCTCACCCCCTCAACTCTGGACAGCATCCCAGTTCTTATACGCATCAATTAAATAAAATCAAGAGGAACGAACAAATGTCTTAACTCTCGAACGCATTTAAGGAGATGCATGTGTCTCAGGCCGCAGACCACGCGATCCCGGGGCAAGAGACAGGACATGTCCACTCCTGGCATCATCGTTGAAGCCAGGAAAACTCCTGTCCTGGCGCGCAGTGGGGTCTGGGGCGCCTCGGTCCTGGGAACAGAGATGTCAAGTGCTCCCAGACTAGACTAGGAGGAGTCCAGATAAAGTGGGCATTTCACAATTATTATGACTTACAGAGGATGAGCGTGCCCTGACCCCGCCCAGGATGCCAGCTGGGGGCGTCTCGGGAAGACACCAGTTCTCCAGGGTGAAAAGCAGACGAGGTTGTCCTAAAACTACGTGCTGTTCTGCGAAGGCTCTAGAAATCCATGTAAAAGAACGAAGCCTTACATTACTCAGTTTGTGACACCTTCCCTTAAAAAATCAAGGTTTTGGGTCTCTCTGGTGGCGCAACGGGTTAAGAGCAGAGCTGTGGAGCTGGTCGGTGGCTACAGCACAAGGTCGATGCCCGGCCGGGGAGATTGCCACGTGGCGCAGCAGACCTCTCCTGCCTGGCCAGCTGCTCCCCTCAGCAGTTTATTTCCAACGATCTGCCTATTCTGTTCCCCGCTCTGTCTCTGGTGAACCCTCTCACCCCCCAACACCTCTGGCCTGCACCCAGCTTGTGTGCATAAATAAATAAATCTTTTTTTAAAAAATCAAGGTTTTTCCTATATAGACAAGGAAGGCAATATCTGACGTCCCACAGAGACTGCACTGTTAAAGGGGAACTGTATGTAAAAGCATATTTTAAACTGCCCAATATTCTAAAAACCAGAGTTGTTGGTAGGATTCTTAATGGAAAATTCCTCTCGCTAGAAAACAGTTATCAAGAGGTTGTAATTCAGATGCTATTTGAAATGTCACAATAAATATTAAAAAATAAATATATGCATAAAGATACTCAAAATAGCAACGAAACAAACAAGACATCACAATAGAAGAAATACATCTAGAGACAGTGTCACAAGGCTGTTTTTAAAAGAAATTTGGGTCGGCTTTAAACCAAAACTTATTCCCTCCAAGTAGCTAAAGCCTTGGGGCTTTTGTTGTTGTTTGCAAACTAAATGCTAGTGCTTTTGCCAAGATTTTGCAGAAAATGTTTTTAGTTGAAATTGAAAGTGTGTTTTGTAAAGATGGAAGGCCAAATGGCATCGTAGAGGCTAGATATAAGACACATCCTGACTGCTGTGTGCAGTGGCTGCCTTCCTATTACAATGGAGTCAATAGACCTAATTAGGAAGGGGAAATTATACAATGCGCCTCCGGAAGTGCCAATATTCCTGTACCCGTCAATCAAAACCACAGCAGCACAACTCTGAAGGCAAACTTATTGAACAATTCAAGCAGATTCATTCACTGCCCTTTTTTGTGCCAGGCTGGACAAGCCTGCTCATTCTATCCCTGAGTATGGCACACTGGGGTGGCAGATGTTAGTGCCATTTTTCTTTAGCTTCTTTTTTTAATTCGTGTTTCATATTAATACATCATTAGTTAAGATACACCTATAAATCAGCATACTCTGGATGTTTTAATTGAAAATACATACCAGCGATGCTACAGATGCTAACTGCATCGCAAAATCATTATTTAATTGGTTCTGAATATTGGGTGAATCGAGCGTAGGCAATGCTTCGAATTCTTGCTGTTATTTATTTAAAGTGATATTACTGCTCCCCTTTCACCTTCTATTTAGGTAGTGAAATTAACCTGTCAGCAGAGAATATAAGAACTGAAACCTCTTAGATGCTTTCTTTGAGACTTTATTTATTTTGTATTCTGGGCTGTTTTATTATCATTTAAATGGCGCTGCAACCTGGTATCACCTTGAGTCTCAACAGAGGAAATGATACTTTTGGGATGGGCATGTAGCCAAGAGATCTATTTTTCACCTGAGATTCCAAAATGAAATTTCAATGAAATGCTGCTGAACTTTACCTTCTTCTAAGTAAGGGTTTTTCTAGAATGTGGACAAGGTGGCTTATGCAGAGCTCAAAATCAAAGGCAGAGACATGTGCACTGCAGCTTGCTTCTGGAGTCAACCAAGTGTTCAAGATACTTGCCTTCCAGTAATTAAGGTATCCCGGGGGGCAAACATAGCTTCTATCAGTCTCATTTCACAGAGAAATTGGAATAGCAAGTGCAAATTGATCATTTTTATTTTTCATAATTCAATGAAAGAGGAAGACCACGTCAAAAGAAAAGCTTCTGCACAGCAAAGGAAACTACCAACAAAATAAAAAGGCAAACTATGGAATGGATAAAATATTTGCAAATTGTATCTTTGATAAGGAGATAATATCCAGAATATGAAAAGAATTCAGGCAACTCAGTAGCAAAATGAAACAAAACCCATGGACACACTAACAACCAGATTAAAAAATGGGCAGAGGACTTAGTTTCCCAAAGAAGACAGAAAAATGGCCAAAAGGTACACGACAAGGTGCTTAACCAAGACCACAGTGAAAAATGCCCTCATACTTGTTAAAATGACCCTTCTCAAAGGGCAAGTGATAAGTCTTGTTAAATGTGAAGGAAAAGGAAGCCTTGTCCACTCGTGGTGGGAATGGAAACTGTGCAGGTGTTGTAGAAAAGAGCAGTTTCCTTGAAAATGAAAACTAGAATTATCAGATGATCCAACACTCCACTCCTGGGCTTAAGTCCAAAGGAGTCAAAAGTAGGATCCTTTAGAGTTCTGCATTTTCATGGCCACCGAAGAATTACTCGCAAAAGCCAAAACATGGATAAAGATATGATTATATGGAGAAGAGTAGACTATTACTCAGTCTGAGAAATAAGGAAGTCCTGCTTTTGGGATTACTTGAATGAACATTTTTAATTGAAGCAACACTGCACTTGAACATGGCATCAGTTTGTGTCAGGTGAACACCACTGAGGATCTACACATGCATCGGCTCCATCAAGTTCACCAGCAGAAGTCCAGTTCTGTCCTTCACCACATCATTGCCCCCTTTGTTCCAATTTACCAACTCCCCTTCTCACTTCCCTGCTTATATATTATACTTCGTGTGTGTGTGTGTGTGTGTGTGTGTGTGTGTGTGTGTGTGTGTGTGTGTGTATTCCCTTCTTCTAGAATTGGTCTTATAGTCCAAGAGTTTATTTTTATTTTATTTAGCTCAACTGTTTGCTTTTTCTGTATACTACGTACGAGTGAATCATATGGCGGTGTTTTTCTCTATCTGGCTTATTTCACTAAATTTAATACACTCTAGACCCATCCATATTGTTGCAAATGGCAGGATTTTTCTTTTTTAAGGCTGCATAGTATTCCACCGCATGAATATACTAGATCTCCTTTATCCATTCACTAGTCAAAGAGCACCTAAGTTGTTTCCATAGGTTGGCTACTGCAAGTAATCCTGCAACAAACATGGGGAGAGATATACAGCTATTCAAATTTAGTGTTTGTTTGTTTGTTTTTTAATCAGGTAAATGTCCAGAAGTGGAACAGTGGGATTGTGGAATTTTTATTAATTTATTTAGGAACCTCTATATTATTTTCTACTGTCTGCACCGGCTTGCATTCCCACCAAAAAAAAAAAAAAAAAAAAAAGCGTATGCGGTTTCTCTTTCCTTTACACTCTCTCCAATATTTGTTTCTCATCTTTTGATAATAGCCATTCTCACACTGTGGTTTTGATTTGCATTTCTCTAACAATAAGACTATTATAATACTATGTTATGTTATTATTATTACTATTATTATACTACTAATAAGAACTTTTCATGCGCTCATAAGCCAATGTGAATAAACCTTGAGGGAATAATGCTCAGTCAAATAAACCAGACACAGAAAAAAAAAAAAAAAACAAGTGCATAATTTCATTTATGTGTGAACTCTAAAAACTCAAAACTCAGAGAAACAGAGAATATGAGGACTACCGGGGTGGGTGGAGGAGGATATGGGTAGATACTGGACAATGGGTACATACTTCCAGACAGTTGTAAGATTAACAAGATTAACACCTGGGGGTTTAATATACAGCATGGTGATCACAGCTAATAGTGCTGTATCACGTACGCAGATATTGCTAAGAGATTAGATATTAATTACTCTCACAAAAAAGAACTGGCACCTATGTGACTATATGAATAGAGGAGCTAATGTCAGGCTGGTAGTCGACACACAACTGTAAGAGGACCACACCAAGATCACAATCTACTCCCACTTCCCACGTCTTGGAAAGACTAGCAGACGATGAGGGGTCTTTACACAGAAGGAAAGAGCCCTTTGCAGTCCCATTTTAACATGTGGCAATGAAAACAGTGCTCCATTACATCACCCTATCATATTCATGTATTTATCGAGAGAGTTACATGTGTTGCCAAAGCACAAATCTAGCTTTTCCACACCCCTGTGGCTTGAATTTCAGCATAATTACTGCATCAGTCGGCCTGTTTCGCAAACTCATAACTACTCACTCTGAGGACATACTTCTTTCTTTCTTTTCTTCCCTCCACCCTTCTTTCCTTGTTTCCTTTTCTCTCTTTTTTGAAATTGAGAAAAGCGTGTAGACACAGAGGCCATAGAGGAGCTGCAGGGTGCAGGCCGCGAGGCTGATGGGTAATGTGTGCTGATGTGCCAACGAGGGAGGGCGCCTGCAGGACCATATTGGTAGAAAATATCTCTACAAATATCTATGGCATTGCAAGTCCTAAAAACACTGATAAGCCCTAAATCAATCTTTTGCAAATTTCCTAACCTCGATTAAATATATGAATTTTAAACTCAAGGGAAATATTTTTGACCTATCCTTGGTGACCCTCAAATATTATTTTCTTTTCTTTAGATAATTTTTTTTCCAAAACCAGAATTTAGTTGGTCAATACTTTGACCTCTATGTGCTTAAAAAGAAATTGTGCACATTTCCACAGATTTTTGAAGTAACCTGCATAGTAATATAAATACTATTTACTACATGAACTCACTGTACTGGAGTTTTAACTTAGTCACTGACTCAAAATTGTGGTCCTCCAGTTGCTTGGTATGTCTCCAGAGGACGGGTGTCTTCGGAAGCCCCAGGCAAGGGTGCTCCCTGTTTCCCCAGAGCATCACTGAACAGCATCCTTCCCCTCACCTGTGTGCTGGATGGTGTGTTTGGGCTGGTCCCTCCAGCAAAATCCAGTCTTCCTCAATCTGAGTAAGAATTAGACTTACAGGACATAATGTGTTATTATTTTCTTAATTGTCCAAAGATTATAGGGTAACTACCATTTTCCAAATAGGCTATTAGTGAATCCACTATATACGTGGGGATCTGGGGACCTGAGGCATTCTTTTTGCTCATGCCACTGTAGCTCAGAAGGGCTGCTGAGATGGGGTTCCTATTGAACAGTCCCCTGCCCTAGAATTTGGCAGGAGTTTGTCCATAAACTCAACCCCTCACAGGCTTTGAGCATTACTGACCATGTACCATTAGGCTCTCATAAAACACTTTGATTTAATGTTCTCAAAACACAATGGGCTTTGTATTTTATCCCATTCTACAAATGTGAAATGTGAGGCTTAGAAGGATGTGAAACACACCACAGGTTACCAATTCTCAACGGAAGCATCAATGATTAAATCTGTACTGACTGATTGTAAAGATGGTGCCTTTGCAATTTTTCCCACACTACCCTCACAATTGTGCCCAAAAGATCACTAATCATGTTGGTAAAACGGAGCTACATTTTGATGATCCTCTTACACTTTTTTCTTTTTTTTTTAAAGGAAATATCATTAATAAAGCTATCTTCTGGTGTGCATCATGAAAAATCAACATGTGTTTGTACTACATTAAATCCACTTTCAAAAAGTACACTTCTATCTTCATCATACAACTGGCCCCTTGTGCCCCACTTCCCAATGCCCCTTGCCCTTTTCTTCTGCTGACCAGTGGTTAGTCTTATACTTAGTAAGTTTATTTAAATGTTTTTAAGCTTTTATTTTGAGATACCTTTAGCTCCACCTAAGTAGAACCACCCAGCACATCTTCCCCAGGTTTCCCCCACAGGAACATCCTACAAAATTATAATGTTACAACCAGGATGGCAACATTAACACAATTGACAGAACATTTCTATACCCAAAGGACCCCTCATCTTGCCCTTCTATCCCCAAGCCCATCAGACTCTGCTTCCTCTTCCTTGTTCACCTCTGGCCACTACTGATCTGCCCTCCACTTCGACCATTTTGTATTCCAAGCATGGTATACCAATACAATTAAATTAAAAGCTGTGGGTCTTTGTTTGCTTCCTTCCCAGAATTCTCTCAAGATTCACTGTTGTGTGTACCAGCTTCAGTCACTTTAATGGCCAAGTATTGTCACATGATCTGGATGTATTATAATGCGTTTATCCATTCATCTAATGATGGACATTTGGTTTGTTTCACTTGGGGGCTATTTCAAATAAAACTGCAGTAAACACTCAGGTATAGGTCTGTGTGTGAAGAGTTTTCATTCCTTTGGGATCAAAGCTCAGATGGGCTGTTGAATAATTAAAGAAACCACCAAATTGTTTTCAAGAGTGACTGAACATGCCACACTCCTAAAAGTGGTGTATGAAATATTGTTTTTTTTTTTCCTTCTTGCCAACATTTGGTGTTGTCATTGTTTGCCTTTCAGCTTTTCCAACTGGTGTGAGTTGAGAGTTCGAGGTGGTTTTAATTTTCATCTCCCTCGTGGCCAATCATATGGAGCATCCGTCCATGTGCTTATTTGTCAACTGCCTATCAGCTTCTGGAAAATGTTGGTTCATGTCCTATGCTCACTTTCTAATTTTTGCTGTTATATTCATTTCACAAGAGTTTTTTTTTTTTATAGTAGTCCTTTGTTAGTGATATATAGTTTGTAAATATTTTCTCCCAGTCTGTAGCACTTTTTTTCATACTCGACACTTTCACAGAGCAAAAGTGGTTAATTTTTACGGTGCGATTTATCCTGTTTTCCTTTAATGGATCATGCTCTTTGAGTTGAAATCTAAGAATTCTTTGCTTGGTCCTATATTTGGTGCTTTTTTCAATTTTTCCCAAACTACCCCCATGACAACTGTGCCCAAAAGTTTGCTTATCATGTAGGTAAAATGAAGGTACATTTTGATGATCCTCTTACATTTTTCCTTTTAAAAGGAAACTGCATTAGAAAACCTTTTTCTGGTGTGAATCATGAAAAATCAACATGTGCATGTACTACATTAAGCTCAGCTAAACAGTCCACTTCCATTCATCATACAACTGGCCCCTTGTGTCCCATTTCCAATGCCCCTTCCCTTTTTCTTCTGGTGACCACCGGTTGGTCTTACATTCAGTAAGTTTAGATTTTCTCATACAGTTTGTTAGCAATGTTATAGCTTTACTTATTGCATTTAAATCCATCATCAGTTTTGAATGACAGGGTGTGAGGTTATACGATTTATTGACTTTGCCAGTGGACGTCCGACTGCTTCAACACATCTGTTGAAAAGGTATCCTCCTTTCCTTGATCTACTTTTGCATCTGGGTCACAAAACTCATTGGGTATATTTGGGTGATTCCTTCTTTTAAAAGAAAACTCTTTGTAATTATATGCTCTGATACATGCTTGCATCCATGCTCCTCCACTTCTCCAAGGGTGAACAGACTAATTCACCAAAGATGGCAAAACGTACAAGAGGAAAGTAACAGATTGCAGTGTCCACATTCTGGTGACAACAACTATTCAACATTCAACTGGTCAACATTCATTATACTCTAAAAAGTTAACTACTTCAGTACATTAAGTCTAAAATTTAATCAGCTCACTCCCAACAATCCTGTTTATCCGTCAGATATATTAGGTGCTAAGAGAAGCTTATTCTGCCTGATTTAGACAGAAAAAAATATTCAGTTTTTCATGACTCCAAATGAGGAATTGAAAGCTTGAGAACAACATTCAAGAAAAAGCAACCAGAAGTGATCCCTTAAGTCATTCAAGATTCTTGATGGGGCTGTTGACTTTGGACAGTAGGTCAACTATTTGCAAGCTTGTACTCTTGCATCAACAAACTAATCCTGCAGAAATGCCATCCCCAGTGAAAACAACTCTACTGGGTTGCCTCTGTTGTCATTCTGTCGAGTGGTGTGATCAGAAATAACTACCTTATTTCTCAGTCTCTTGATGCAAGAAACATGTGCAAGGGATATTTTTGGCATTTCATCCTCTATAATGGAAGGGATTCTTTTCTATCTCTAAGTCCATAATACTGATAATATGGAGATGCTCTCCAAATAATTTGATGGAAATTCAAATGCTGGGTAAAAAAATAAACAACAAACGTCTTACTCTTATTGTTCATGTTTGGAGCTACAGAAGGAGACATAATATCATCTATTTATCCCAGTTCAGTAAGTTTCTGCAGCAATACAGAATGATAAAGAAGTTGCTTTGAATTTTTTTTTCATGAAAATTACTTCGCTTATTCTAGAAGCATGTGGACAGATTAAGACCAAACCAAACAACATAAACAATTCTACTACCCAGAGATCAATGGAATAAGAATCAATGGGTGTAGACCTTATTATTGCTATTTACTCAAACAAACAACAAAACTCAGAAAGCTTGCCTGTGATTACCATGTGCTTTCAGGGCTAGGAACCACTGCGATACGGAGCAGAGCTATTTGGTCTTGCTCATGAAGTCAAGTGCTAGAGCTAACTGCTTCTTGCCTCATTTTCCTCCATTTTTATACAGAGGCAGAGCAGACTAGATGCATAAAGCACTCGCAACTATGTGTTTAGTTCCATCACCCGAATATCGTCATTTTTCTTCATCTTCACTACCACAAACTCTAGTTCAACTATGGCAGTAGATAACCTGTTTGAAAATATTCCAAAATAAAACTACCATGGTGGGGGGAGGGGGCTCGCAGAGGGAAGAGCATGAGTCAACTCTCAACTCCCAGTGAAGCTCTGGAGAACCACAGGGCCTCTTGCTCCTCACAAGGAAATCACTATAAAATTCAGCCAGCTGAGAATGTTCCACTCTTGTTAATGGAGCACGAGGTGATTCACCAGCCTGCATGCTGCTGATTAGAAATTCTAGATCAGAAAGTGCTGAACAAATACAAAAATATTTGTTTGAAGGCACTGAAGACCACCACAGATAAAACTGATCATCTATTTTTAATAGGAAGGTCTTTAAAATAAGATCCAATGAAAATTCTAGACCTGACAAAAATCACATGACTTGATGAAAATGAATAGTGTTAACAGTAAATGACTCACAGCTGAATAGAAAGTTAGTGGACTGAAAAGAAATCAGAGGAAAATACTGATTCTTAATCTTCAGGAGATAAAAAAGATGGAAAGGGTAGAAAAGCACAGAAGTACAGGAAATATGTTATCACTGACCTAACAAGTGAGGATGAAAAAGAGAAAGAATGGCCAGAATTGGTATTTGAAAGCATAGATGGTGAAACTTTTTCAGAACTGGAGAAATATATAGTCTCAGCATCATGAGGTATACTAGAGGCTGATGAAGAACAAATGCCATGAAAAACACATCTTACCTGTATCATGGCAAACTCCTAAAAACCAAAAAAAAAAAAAAGGGGGGGAGGATCAAAAACAGGCAGAAGGAAAAAAGACTAATCCTTTCCAAAAGGCAGCAATAAGACTGACAGCTGATTTTCCAATGGAAACAAAATAGGTGGAAGATCTGTTTCTTAATGCAACTTCTGCTTCATGGAGAAGCCACTCGAATTACCTGAGCAACTAGTTTTTGCAGGGTACTCACTCCTGGCTGGTCACCTGTCGATCATCCTACCTCACTACAATCCAATCTACACACCCAAGGACAAGAGGTGGTGCTGAACTAAAAATGACCTTTGAACTGTTTTGTAAAACACACCAGTGACTTGGAATCTTAGAACAGAGAGCCTTTACTCTGAGCCTTTACCTCAATGCTCCACACCCAGCCAGACACACTGTGTGCTTTAGTGATGCTATTTCTTCTGTGTGGAACTCTTTTAAAGATTTACTTATTTAGGGCCTCCCTGGTGGTGCAGCGGTTTGAGCGCTGCGCTGTGGAGCTGTCGGCAGTGCGCGACGCCCAGCCGGGGAGAATCCCGCATGGTGCGGCAGACCTCTCCTGCCTCGCCTGCTGCTCCCCTCAGCGGTGTATTTCTGATCTGCCTGTTCTGCTCCCCACTCTGTCTCTGGTGAACCCTCTCACCGCCCCATGCCTCTGGCCTGTACCCCAGCTTGTATAAATAAATCTTAAAAAAAAAAAAGATTTACTTATTTATGCACACAAGACCTGGGGTATAGGCCAGAGGTGTGGGGGGTGGTGAGAGGATTCAAGAGAGACAGAGTGGGGAGCAGAACAGGCAGATCAACTGAAGTGCACTGCTGAGGGGAGCAGCGGGGAGACAGGAGAGGTCTGCTGTGCCATGTGGTCAGCTCCCTGGCTGGGGATAGAACTAGTGCTACAATGGCTGTCCTTAGCTTCATAGTTCTGAGCCTTAACCCCTTGCGCCACCAGGGAGGCCCTCTGTGTGGAACTCTTCACAAAGCTTTCTTTATCCATGACTTCTCAACATGGAGGTAACTCGCTGTGTCAACCACAACAGCGCATACTATGGCTGCAGACCAGCAAGCATTTGTTACAGATTGGCCCCAGGTGTCTCTCCCAACACCTTTCCATCTTTGCCCTAAAGCAAGTGGAAACAAAGAACAAATGAAAGAACAGAAGAAACCACTCCCACACCAGGGATCGTGTTTCACAGGAGCAACTGCCCTGACCACAGCCGTAAGCCCAGGTCTGGGACAGCCACAAGATAGACTCTGTGCTGTGGATTCTGCTCTTAAGCCAAGTCTGAAGCACTGAACTGCAGGAAGGGAAACCATTAGGTCACCGAGCAGAACATACTAAGTCTTTAGTTAAGTCTCATTTAAAAGCCATGAGATACTAATTGCTTAGACCAGAACAAACAAACCAGGAGCAGGGATAATAACTCCAGGAGCCGCCATGTTGCTGGCAGAGGTAGCAGGCAGGCAGCAAGAGAGGGGATCAAAGAATGACCCAGAGTGTTAGGAAAACTGAAGTCATACCCACCACACATCACTTGTGAACTTCTGTCCCTCAAAGAAACTCTATCCTTTTTGTGTACACATTATAAAGCACTACTGACTGTCAATGGCCTTTACTGGATGACTGACTTTATAATTCAGGAATGCCAATTCAGAAATTTTGGCATGAACAATAGTATTTCTAGGTGTTTCCAGTCATCTAACATGTCACACTTTTTCTTTGTTTCCTAAATAAATAAATAATCCTCACTGAATGGCAATGGTTAGTAGCCATGGCCCCACCTAAAAAACCAAATAAATAAAAATAAAACAAACCAGCCCTGGGAAACTCATGTCCAGGTCCAAAATCCAGACACTCCACTTCAGTGAGGAGAGCCCTAGCTCTGTAGGTGACAGCATACACATCATGGTTGAGAAGCACTTATTAAACAGAGGGCTAAGGAATGGAGTTACAAACAGAAGGGGCCGACCACACCTGTGTTACTAAGTTGTTTAGTTGTCCCATTTTAAATGTATAGAAGAGTACATTTCATATTACATATGTAAATATAATGCTAAAATAAATAGGTTTAAATACTTCCTTAATGTTTTAAATCCTAGCAAGACTCTCTCAACTAATCATGAAGTCTGTTCTCCCTTCAAAAGGGGGAGTAAATGAAAATCACATCAATTCAAATGATCCGGAGGGATATCTGTATAGTGCTTCCTTCCTGTAGCAGTGATTCCTTCAGTTTAACTGAGATCCAACTGGGATACAGAAATGTATTTGCTGCATGTATGTGCTGAGAAGTGATCGCCACCATAGGTTTAGTTAACAGCCATTACCTTGCAGAGTTAGGGTATTTTTTTCTTGGGATGGCAAGTTTTAAAATGCACTGGAATGCTTTCACCCACCATCATTTGTTTCCCTACCTCTCACTCACCAATATTACTTTGACCTGCAATGGAAATACCCCATATTCACACTGAGTGAAAGGCAGGCTAATATCAGCTTTACAGTATGTTACCAATCAAAGAAAGTCCACTTACTTGGAACAGAACATATAACTTCATCGCTTGCTGTCCACATATATTCCAAAGTGGAAGCTGACCTTTAATGGACAGAACACTGAACTTGAAGTTAAAACACCAACATCTGAGGTACATTTTTTTTTAAAGATTTACTTATTTATGCATACAAGAGCCAGGTGTAGGCCAGAGGTGTGTGTGGGGGTGGTAAGAATATTCACCAGAGACAGAGCGGCAAGCAGAACAGGCAGAGTGACTGAAGTACACTGCTGAGGGGGGAAACGGGGAGACCGGAGGGTCTGCTGTGCTGTGTGGGTCAGTTCCCTGGCCGGGGATCGAACTCGTGCTGCAGTGGCTGAGGATAGCTTCATGGGCTGAGATCCAACCCCTTGTTTCACCAGGGAGGCCCCTGAGTGTACATGTTGACCAGCACAAACCCAAGGTGTGGGCCTAGCTCTGGCTGATTAACTTCTTTTGGATTTTCGTTATGTATAGAAAAGGGGTAAAAATTTTAAATGAACTTTCAAAAGCATGCTGGGACTATTTTATGATATACTATAAGTGAAATTTTTTTATAAGTTATACAATGCAGGGTATGCCTAAATGCAAGGTGATCTGTTTTTCTTACAAAGTCTCAAATAGAATTTCCATGTGTTTGCCCTCCCAGATGCTTTACTGTTAAGCTAAAACATTAGCCAAGTTCTTTGCAATAAATGCAGCAAAATCGCAGGCAAAATCATCTACAAGTTTTCGAAGATTACAGCCAACATTAATCTCAAGTAACATGGAAACCATCGTTTTCTCTATTCAATGAATTTCTATTCTCCACCACCACCAAAATACCATTTCTTATTCAATCCAATTTAACTGACAGGCGATAGATTGTTATTGAAGAACAGTGTTAACAATATAAAAATGAATTACACACAGGGTAGTCCTGAATCTTAAAATAAAATGAATGGAGGTTCACACCAAAGTGAAAGGAAATGTTATCTCCCTAGAATTCTTGAGCGTTCTGGACAATGTTTCCAGAGACCAAAGACAAAACAAATACGGTGATGAAAGGGAGGCAAAAGCAGCCAATAAAGGGTAAGGAAATGACAATATACTCATTCAATAACCTTGTCTCACTTGAGGGAATTTACTCTATTCACCTAAACTAGGACTTGAAAATTTATAAAATCTAGAGATCATCTGTATATGGTGAAAATGTTATTTTATTTGTATTTTAATTGTTTAGCATATTTTTATTTTCTTCAGCTTCTAAAATGAAGCAGATGTGAGCAGAAAGACCGAAGAGATGAATATCTGATAGTCAGATGGCTTATTATGATCCAAACACAGCAACATCTTATTACAAAAATACCTCAAAGAGATGGCACCTATTTCAAATACACAGGCTTCAGACTAACCTATTTCCTTCATGTTATTTTATGCTGACCCAAAATATCAACCATTACTGAGCCATTCTGAAAGACATTTAAAGAAATTGGTAAAGTAGATATTGCAAAGATATTTGACTACACTCTGATTATCTTTACCCACAATTTATCTCTGTAATTTGGAAGACATCCCTAAGTCCTGAGCGTGAGCCTTCTAGACTGTAGAATTGTCATCTTTGAGGGCCCCCCTTGCCGGCAGTCATGTGTGAATCTGCCAAGATAAAAACTGACGAACCCTCAAGTCTCACCTGATCTATTGGCTTCCCCCAGGTATTACACGGGCATAAACATGTAATATCAAATTCTAGCAAGAGTTGGATTTGGTTTTTACAGTTAGACTTGCTTTGCTTTTGCTTCATGTTCTGAAAATTCAAAGAACACTTAGGCATGTCTATATGCGAGTAGAGGAATTTATTTTTAAGTAAAAAAATCTCACGAATGTAGATATTGAGTTTCTGACACTTCCTGGTGCAGTTGCAAATACATTAGCATAGACAGGTTGTATAGACTGCATGAAAGACCTTTTTCTACTCTGAGACTCCAGTTTGTAGAGACAGACAGACACAGAAATAAGTGGGATGTATATAAAGTATGACATATGTTCACAATAGTCACCATGAATAACAATCTAAAATACAATAGAAAACTCAAATAATTAGAACTCCCTACATTCTCAATCCATATTTAATGAGAAAGTGGTAAATGATCAATAACCATAGATATAATCAATCCATTTCAGAAGCAATGCTCAGAATATACTACATTCTAGACTGAGTAAATTTAAACACACCCCATACAACCTTCACATTTTAATACATAGATTGGGAAGTCCTATCTGGAGTAATGATCCTGAAATTTCTTCTGAACTTTTCAGTGATCAACTTTTAAATGCTGGTTATACTTTTAATCTCAAATAAACGTATGGCACCTTATTCTTGGCAAAGGAGTAGTCATGTCAGGTAGGACATAACCTCTCTTCACAAACAGTATTTTGAGAAATTTCGGCATGCTCTAATGAACCAAAAAAATGTCCCAATGCATGCACAAAAAATCCCCACTAATGAGTGAGCTTCGACGAAGAGGTACATTTTCATAAATATCTCTCATGCAAAAATACCCTGCTCCATCAACAAAGGAAACTGTTATAGATCAGAAAGAAGGAAATCAGCAAACAAGCCAGGAATGAAGGTGTCTTGAGCTTTTAATCAAAGAAGGAAAGGAGGCAAGAGGTAGATGACTTACAGAGAGTTGTTGAAACAAATAGAGAAAATCCTGCATAAATATTCAGCTCATAAAGTCAGTGCTCATCAAATACTCAGAATGTGTTCCTCTGTTATCTTGCTTTCCTGGTTCTCTAGACTCCAAATCTGACTCTAACTCCCAGCATGCAAAGGACCTGACTTTCTCCATAGAGGGCAGGAAGGAAGGTGACCACTGTGTCCTCTTTGTGTTCACTGAAACCCTTCTCTCCTCTCTGTCGCTATTAAAAATCTCTGTGCACACTAGAATCTGATTATTTTCCTTAGTGTGGGTGGCGTGGACCCTTAGAACAGACAATATGGGCTTTTGCCCTTAAGAGTTTGGGGTCCTGGGCCCTCCCTGGTGGCACAACAGGTTAAGTTTCAGCACTATGAAGCTATGTTCAGTCACTGAAGCAGTTCGATCCCTGGCCAGGGAGCTGACCCACATGGCGCAGCAGACCTCTCCTGTCTCCCTGCTGCTCCCCTCAGCAGTGTATTTCAGTCAATCCCCCTGTTCTGCTTCCCACTCTGTCTCAGAGGAATTCTCTCAGCCCTGCAACTCTGGCCTACACCCCAGATCTTATATGCATAAATAAATAAATCTTTAAAAAAAGAGTTTGGGGTCCCTGGACACTGCAGGTCTCATGTGGTATCATGTATAGCTGTTTAGGAGGCATTTGTTGTTATAACCTTGACTTAATACAACACAAGTCTAGAGTATTCTCTCTCACACACTAGTGTATACCACCTGAGCAACAGCAGATCAATAGTCAGGTTCCATGATCTCGTGGTTATTTGGTGACTGTCAATACCACCCTCTCCTGAGACAGTCCTCTGAGACCCACAAATCCCAATAGCAATCTCTCACTTGAATCTGAATGCAGAGAAAAACCATTGTGTACAAGAGCATCTGCTAATGTGCCTGGAAAGACTCACACTGAAGTGTTCAGCTGGAATTCACGGGCAAGGGAATTTACGGACAGTTCCAAGGTTCCCCTGGAGGCGAGGGAGACTCTGTGATGCTCTCTTCCTGTCTCTGATCCTTTACAGAGTTGCTAAGCCATGCCTCATCACAGTTTCGGTGACTGAGTTCCTAAGTTTCTATGCACACCAAGTACAGGTTGGTAATTGAGCAACAGAATCTTGCTGACTGAATTTAACCCTTCACACATCAGAAGAAAATAGATAGCAAGGTTAACAGATAATATTGACCAACTTGCTTTCGTTTCATCTTTGTGTTTTTTTTTAAGTGCCCTTTTCTTAGAAAAAAGAAAATGCTGGTCATTGTGATAGCCTGTGAGGGATAAGACCAACTAGGTAACTAATAACACAGTAAAAGGAAGTGAGATATTGTAAGGGGTGTTAAATATGCGAAAGGAAATCAATGAATTCACAGAAACAGTGATATATTATCAGGAAGAAAAAAATTTAAAGACATGATTATTTATATTTATAAAAGTCATGTCATTGGTCTTTTAATAGTTTAAAATCTTTTAAAAGTTAGTAACTTAAACATAATTTTAAAAGACCAGAGTAAAATTCAATAAAATAGCTATTTTTTCCTAAAAATTATTTTCCTAAATAAAGAACTAGTTGAACTATAAGTCAAACGAATTTCAAAGCAAACATTCAAAAATGTGAACACTCACTGCATCACCCAAATCAGCTGAGCAAATGTCCTCAACAGGTAGCACCGGATTCGCTAAGACAAGGCCTGAGCACGATTTCAGACTACTCCACCTGGCCACACCTTCACCTGGCCACCCCCATTCAGCTTAATACCAAGCACTTACTTGTCAGAGTAAAGGGTACAGTATTTATTCACCAAGTATGTTTTCATGTCACCATTGTCTATGATACAATTAGCCTCATACCTAGCTCTTCTTTCCCCCTTTTAGAAAGTTCTAAAATTTGCTTTTGGAAAACATGACTTCTGTCCATCATTAATCAAATCTCTCTACACATTTTATTGGAATTATTTGTATATGGAAATTTAGTTTTGAACAAAAATGCGAAAGATGATGATGTATCCTTTGAATTAAAATATTTTTTTGGAAAGTCCATAGATCTGAATCCATAAAGTTAGTGACATATATTATTAACAATAAAAATGAAATATTAACATTTCAATAACCGCCATACCATTCGGGATATGACTATACTTTTCACAGCATTTACTCTGAGTTTTCACTATCTATGGAACCCAGATAACTTCACCAAACCATCTGTGAGAAGTTTTGTCATCTGAATTCTTCTGAATACTAAGGATATTCAGTATTCTATTGGAATAAAAAAAGCTTCTAAAATCCTTTTTTTTTAAGAATATTTGCCAAAATAGTCAAGGTCAATTTAGTTTAACAAACTGACTTAATATTAAAGGAAAGCGAAACTGTTTCAACACTAAACTCTGAAGTTTACAATTCTCAAGTAGAAATGGAAGACAAAAGAATGAATCCCTATAGAAACAGGCTTTTATTGTTTCCGAGGGGCTGTCCTTAGGAAAACAAAGCTGTGTACTGCATATGGAAAAGAGATGCTCTGGAAATGGAAATGTACATCCCACACACCTTGGGGGGAAAAGTGGTGGCAGAAGGACATTTCAAAGACTGTGGATGCCAGTTATCCAAGCAGCATTCAGCGCTCCTTCCTCGGAGCTGGTCTTAGCATTAGGTTGGCATCTTTCGTTTTTATGGTCTGAAATTCTGGAACCCTCAGAGGGCAGGATCCTACAAACTCCAGGGTCTGGTGTGCAAAGGGGGTGGGGGGTGGGGTGGGGGGGTTCTCGATGCTGTATTCCTTAGTCTCATTTTCACTCCATGGTGACTCTGTGGAAGAAGCTACACATCTCCCCGGGGGATTTAAATCATCCATTAGCTTATAATGTCTGAGGTGTCAGACGCAATTGAGATTTCAAAGAGGAAGGAAGAGTGAGAAGGATGAGAAAACACCCTGTGGGAGAGCAGAGGGCTTCAAAGGTCAAGTTCCTGAAACGGTTCTCCCCTACAGCTCTTAGCTCCTCGCCTCTTTCCCGGCTGGAGGCTGTGCGGGTGACAGATTTGAGCACTGCGTCCCGGCTGCCAGAAGCCTCAGTCTCCCGGACAACTGCAGCTTTTCACATGGGCTCCCCTCATCCTCTGGAAGAGGAGGAGATGCATTCTTCCGCCCAAAAGCAGCTCCAGAAGCCTGGCCGAGGGTCTGCCACGCGCCTGCTCGCTTCTGCCCTGCGGGGTGCGCAGCCGCGCACCAGAGGAGCCAGGCGGGGGTGTGGGGGAGGCGCTTTGTTGTCACCCACTTTTCTACTTTCCACTTTCACCGTTCCAGAATGGGCCCCCATGTCCTTGGGGATACAGTCTGCATCTTGTGCAGCAGATGCGGCACAAATCGGCGTCTGCCTTGCCCTCCTGCCCCCACACGCTGTCCACCAACGCCCCACAAAGCGACTTCTGGGTGCCCGGAGATAATCCTCTTGTAGGGCTTTCTTCCCACCTTAATCCAGTTTTCGAACGATGCATTCAGCATGCATTTTCTTACTCCCTTTTCACTGAGAAAAGGAAGTGAGTCCGCCCTTCTCCTCCCACCTCCAAGTCGAAGTATCTGTCCATGCAGCAGCACGCACAGGAGGTTGTCCTCACAGTCCCAGGATTCCCGAGCTTCGCAGATCTGGAACTTCGCGAACACTGAGGTCAAAGGTCAACCAAGGAAGCTAGCGAGCCGGCCCTTGAGTCCCCGAATCCAACTTCCCAGCCTGCTCCGCACCGGCCCTCCCTGGTGGGATGTTGGGGGCCCACCTCCAGTCGCGCGCTCCCCCCGGGGACCCTGCCCTGGTGGTCCAGACAGGTCTCCCCAGTCCCAAGGTCGATCAAGTCCCGGCAGTTCAGGGTTCAGGTGCCCGGCCCTGCTCTCCAGCCCCCGGCGTTCCACACCCCAGGAGCTCTACGCCAGTCATTGTGTTCCTCTTACCTGGTCACTAGACAAGTTTGGAACCCCCGGGGTGCCCACTGTTTCTTTGTCAAGTCAGGCACAGCATCTTTCAAGGAAAGAACTACGAGCGGGTCTCCATAAACTTTGCTGTCGCGAACGCTCCGGCCCGGCGGCCGTGGGCACACACCTGCCCGCACACGCGCAGGTACACCTGTCCCGGCGCACGCGGGCCGGGGAGGGGCGCCGGGCCGGGCCATCGCCCGCGGGCACTCGCGGCGCCGGCAGAGCATCCGAAGAGAAATTTCGAAACAGCCTTGGGAAGCCGGGACCAGAAAATGGGGCTTGTAAACACGCAGAGGCGCGCGTGCCCACCGCCGGCGCCCAGGGCAGTCCCACCCGGGAGGCGCACACTTTGGAGAACGCACGGGGGTCGGTGGCCCCGGCCGTCACCCCCCGCCCCCGGGGCGCGTTCGGCTCAGAACTGACCCTCCCTGTCGCCCGCGGGACTTCCCGGGCTGGGGCCAGAGCGGCAGCGCGCACGGGGGGTAGGGACCGGCGCTCCCCGAGCCCTCCGCCCCGCCGGCCGAGCCCCTCCGGGCAGGTGCGGACCCCCGGGCGGGCCGAGCAACAAGCGGGCGGGAGGGCCGGGCCCCCGCACCCCGGTCCCGGCGGCGGGTCACCTCTCCCGCCCCCGCCCCCACGCCCGCCGCGCCAAACGGACGCGGGGGCCGGCGACCGCCGAGCCGGGCACTCACCCCCAGTTTCCTGCTGCGGATTTTCACGTAGCCCTGCTTGACGATGTCGTTAAAGTTGGAGGCCATGGCCAGCGCGTGGGGCCGGTGCGCGCCGCGACCGCCTCGCCCGCGTCGAGAGGCGCCGTCCGCCGCCGGCTCCGCGCCGGTCTCGCATCCAGCCGCCCGCTGCTGCCGAGCTCCCGCCGGCGGGGACGCGGGGACGCGGGCTGGTGGGTGGCGGGGCGGCCGCGCGCGGGGAACGCGGCCCGGCGCCGCCCGGCGCGCCCGCCCTCCGCGCTCCGGTCCTCACCTTCGCCCCCCGCCGCCGCCGGCGCGGGCGCCCCCTCCGCGCCGCCGCCCCCGGCTGCACCCAGCGGCCGGCGCTCGCTCGGCGGCGCACAGCTGGCCGGAGCGCACCCGCGCGGCTCCCCGGCGCGGGGGAGGGGCGGGCCGGGGGCGGGCCGCGCGCCGTCCGGGCTCCCCCCGCGGGCCCGCGGGGTGGCGGGGCTCCGAGCCGCTCGCCAGACGCGCTCCATCACTCGCGCCTCGGCGGGGACGCTCCCGCCCCCGGCCGGCGCCCGCCCGCGCCCACGGCCCGCGCGCTCGCCCGGCTCGGGGTGCCTGAGGACAGGGCTCCTGCGGCGGGGCGCCTCGGCCCCGCTCCCCAACTGGGCACCGGGGAGGGGCGGCGGGGCCGCTGCCCTGGAAGAGACAATGCTTTATTCCCAGGGCCGTGTTTACACTGCATTTCTGCGCCGGAGCACGCGCTCGCGTCCGGACTCTGCCCCGCTCCGAAGGGTACATCGACGCCGGCCCGGCCCGGCGCACACAAAGAGACCGATCGTGCGCATGTGTCTGATCCCCCGCTGCTGGGGAGATGGGGCGGTCGGGCGAGGCCGCGGTGGCCGCCGGCCTCTCCCCAGAGCGGCGAGCGCCGGCGGGGACTGATTTCTGCACGCCTTTAGTTAACTGTGACTCCAAGTGGCTCCTGGCTTTTCATCTTCTAGGGGAAATGCAGACCTTAGCCATTACCGGTGGCTGCAAATAATGCAATGCAACATTGAACTTGTAAAAACAAAAGAATGGAAGAACTTTCTCCCCTGCGTTAGGGACGCGAGGCATTTGAAAGTAGGCTGTTCTCTATGGGAAAGAAATTTGAATGGAAAAATGCTATCGTTTTCTAAGATTCGAGAAACAAGATTGGGTTTTGCCTGGGGATAATCTATGGGTGTTTTGCTATCGGCAAGATTGCTTAGTACCCAGTCACTAAGGATGGTTCTCATTAGGAAAATAAAATGTACAACGATCGAAAAATATTTGAAGTGACTCATTTATGAAGTCTATATTTAATAAAAGTTCGAGATTGTGTATTTCTGCTAGTTTTGTGGGCAGTATTTTTCCATGTTTTCAGTTAAAATTTCTAAGACCTATGTGCCTATGTAATCATATAAGGAAACTGGCTTAAGAGGAGAGAAAAATATGAGAGCTTTAAGGACAAAGTATGTACCCCTCACCCCTGTGAAATGCACAGCCCAGGATCGATTTTTGTGTCCTCATTGCAAGCGTCTCCATCTAGAGCCCATAGAACTCCATGGAAACTAACTAGTCTTACCAGCACGTTAATTCCAATTCCTTGATTTACGAAGCAAACATTTGGCACATCAGCCATGCAGAGTACCAGATGCTGGGACAGATACACCCAATCCCAAGAAGGTGCCTTAGGCTGTCACTCTGTAAGGAACTTCAGCTCTGACCTTCCCAGAAAATTTGCATGCAGTCCCCATGAGCTGCCTGTGCCTCCTACAAATACTACACCTGAGGCACTGGGTCTAATAGCTCAGCTGTTGAGTATAAGATCTGGCTGTTGCTTCCTTCCTTCCCATGGAGACTTCTTTTGACTGCAGATGCTTTCAATGCATTCTTTCAGTCCTCTTTGCAAACCTGTACGTCAAGCAAAGAATACTTGCCATTTAATGGATGAGGAAACTGAAGCTCAGACTTTCATTAATAGAATGATTTCAAGATTGACTTTAGGTCTTCAATAATTTCCATGACCACGAATTTCCACTATCATCACCAGTCTGTGATATCGTAATGATGTCATTTCCACTATCATAACTGGTTTAACTTTCTCCCCTGTGTCAGGGACTCAAGGCATGTAAAAGTAGGCTGTTCTCTATGGTAAAGAAATTGGAATTTAAAAATTCGATCATTTTCTAAGTTTCGAGGAACAATTTTTTTTATTTATGCATACAAGCTGGGTACAGGCCAGAGGCGTGGGGCGGCAAGAGGGTTCACCAGAGACAGAGTGGGGAGCAGAACAGGCAGATAGAGGGAAACACACTGCTGAGGGGAGCAGCGGACAAGGCAGGAGAGGTCTGCCGTGCCATGAGGGTATCTCCCCGGCCGGGCGTCGAACTCACGTCGCCATTACCAACACCTCCGCAGCACAGTGCTCAACCACTGCACCACCAGGGAGGCCCCAATAATGGGTTTTAGCCGGGGAAAATCTCAGTTTTTGCTATAGGCGAGATTACTTAGTACCTGGTGGTAAAATATTTCAAGTCAGGGAGTCATGTAAGCTCAGCGACAAACTTTGTGCTCACCTAGGGATCAGGTATGGTTGGTAATTGGCTTTTGGTGATAGGATTTAACTCACATCCTTATACAGGTCTTTATGACACCCTAGTATGAGTGAATCAAGCCTGTGTTTACTTCTGTTTGTGTGTGTGTGTGTGTGTCTTTAACAGCTCCCCTCTCTCTTTGTTAGACTGTTTGTTTACCTCTTGAAAATACTAGGTCATTTATCATGTAAATGTTCCCGTTTAAGGATTTGGTTGATTGAGTCCACATGACATCAGTTAATATACTCACCTAAGCCCCAAACTTCCTGTTAAATAGTAATATAACTTGGAGATCTCGCCTCATCAGAAGTACTGGGTTATCTGGGCCTCCCTGGTGGTGCAACAGGTTAAGTCTCAGCACTATGAAACTATCACTAGCCACTGTGGCCTGAGTTTGATCCCCGGCCAGGGAGCCTCCCACAGGGCACAGCAGACCTCTCCTGTCTCCCTGCTGCTCCCCTCAGCAGTGGATTTCAGTGGATCAGCCTGTTCTGCTCCCCACTCTGTCTCTGGTGAGTCCTCTCCTCTTTGACTGGAAGGAATGGATCAGCTGACATTTTTATCAGGGACACGTGGACCTTGGAAGCTTTGTCGCAAATGATTCATCCCAGGTTCCTCCAGGATATTTCCAACATTTGGGTCAGGCCCACACCCTGGTTTCTTACACACTTAGTTCTTGATAGCAGGAGGTGAAATTCATTCATTCCCCATGATCTAGTTACTAAAGGTGTTTGTGATTGTGTTTTTAGTTTTCTAACTTCACAGTTAGAAAGAAATGTTTTTCAAAAGAAAAATGTCCAGTTTTTACACATTTCCTATTCAAATGAATGTTGACAGATTTCATATTTAAGGGTTGCTCCTGTTGTGTTTTGAGGTTTTCGTTATGAGAAATATTTATAAGTCTCCCAAGCCAGACCTATCAAACAAGACGCACTGAGAAAGAGACAGCTCTGGTTTCTGCTACGTCTTCCACCTATCTGGTTAGGAAATTTATTTTTATTGGTTTTCTGTTTATTCTTCATTGTTTCCTTTTGATGATATTTGCTCTTGCTTCTGTTTTTCTCCCACACAACACAAATAGAATGCTCTTCACACTTTGATTACTGCAGTTTATGGCTTCTGACCCAGCGCCTGCAATACCCATTTTATGGTCTAGGGGTGAGCAAGGCTCTGAGAGAAGCATCTAGAGATAGGGGGGCAGAAGCGATGGATTGTCTGGCCTGTATTAGGTTATAAAAAGACTGTGCCCTCTCTTAGTGATCACTACTGAATTGCTTGGGGGCAACAGCTGCCCCACTATGAAGCAACCCTGTGGCAGCACCACATGAATGACTCTGGAGGTAGATCTGAGACTTTGCAATGGCCTTGACAGAAGGGGATTCTCCCCACTCCGGCCTTGTGAGGCCCTCAGTCTGGTGAGACAGTGAGGGACCCTGGGCCAGAACGAACCGTCCAAGCTGCCACTTGTTCTTAAACAACAGATACTGTAAGATAACAAACATGTGTTGCTTGCAATTATATTAATTTTATAAAAATTTTCAGTAAAATGTGAATAAATGGGTACATCAATAATATTTGATTTTTCTCATTTCAAAATCTCATTTCAAAAATGCTTTCTGTCCGTAAGTCATGTACCTTGCTAAAAATTTGCAGCTTTTTTAATAAACATCATGTTTATATATTTTAAGTTTATTCTTCACTGATTTTCTTTTTTGCTCTTGCAAATGTTATTTCCTTTATAAAGAAATAGATGATGAAAATTTTGTCATAGAAACATCATTGAAAGTTCCTATTGACAATTCATTTTCAGCTGGTGCTCTTGAGTTTCTTCAAATAATTTTGTCACTTGTTCAATCTTTTTACCATATTTTTTATTGCAATGGATATAACTTCTCATACAATGTTAAATAATGGAAACTACAGTAGTCAATCATATTTTTATCTAAATGAGAATTTGAGGAGGGATTAATAATTAACATGCTGAGTATTGATTAAGATAAAATAGTTCTTTCCATTTGTATTATATGAATTGTTTCTTAATCAAAAATGTTTATTACATTTTGCTAAATGTCTTCATCTATCAAGATCATAAGCTATAATTTGTTTCTCAAGTATGATTAACTGAATATTTTAGTGCATTTATGCATTTTGGCCCATCTTTGTTTTCCCCAAAATAAAACTTGTTGGCCGTGTCTAGTAATTGATTTTATCGGGTGCTCAGTTCATTGGTATAATTTATGAGCAGTATGAATGGTTTTTGCTTTGCATGCGTCCTGTGTGTCTTTAAAAAGGGAAAAAAGGATATAGGAAGTTTTACTGTTTTTTGTATGCTCAGAAACAGTTTAAATATAGAAATCATCTGCTCTGTGGAGGTTTGTCAGCATTTTCTGTCCCATATATCTGAGAAATTAATTTTTTTTATTACCTTAACTCTTCCTGAGTTTGATGGCCTCTCTGGGTGTGCTAAATTTTCGTCAGCCAACTTTAGTAATGTCTGTTACACAAGATCACAAACATCTTCATGATTTTCAGTGACTTTTAAAATCTTTGATGTTTACAGATTTAGTGCCCTCCTAGAGTCTCACATCTTCTGTTCCTCCCTTCCTTTCTTTTTTTTTCAGATTTATTTTATTTTTAAAGAGGTGGGGTGTAGGCCAGAGGTGGTCTCTGTCATCAGAGACAGAGTGGAGAGCAGAACAGGCAGATTGACTGAAATACACTGCTGAGGGGAGCAGCATGTGAAACAGGAGAGGTCTGCTGCGCCCTGTGGGAAGCTCCCTGGCCGGGGATTGAACTTGTGCTGCAGTGACTGCTGATAGCATCATAGTGTTGAGACTTAACACCTTGTGCCACCAGGGAGGTCCTCAGATTTATTTTTATTTATATATGCATACAAGAACTGGGGTGTAGATGAGAGGTGGGTGGGGGTGAGAGGATTCACCAGAGACAGAGCAGGGAACAGAACAGGAGGATCCACTGAAACACACTGCTGAGGGGGGCAGCGGGGGGACAGGAGGGGTCTGCTGCGCCCTGTGGGTCAGCTCCCTGGCTGGGGATCAAACTCATGCTGTAGTGACTGGTGATAGCTATAGCTTGATAGCGCTGAGACTTTAACCCCTGCCCTACCAGGGAGGCCCCCTCACTTCCTTTCTTTTGATTATGTTTATCAGATGCAGATCTGTTTATTTTTCTGATCGTCTTTTACATTTACTACTTAATTGCATTTATTATTTTTTGGTTTATCCTTAACATATTATTTTTAACACAGCTTAAAAAATAGTCCGAAGTTTTTACAAAGACAGGAATTGGCTTCCCATTGTAGCTTGTGTTACTCCTGCTCCTACTTCCAATAGTCAACCACATTTGAAAGTCTTATTTTTAATTATTTTAGTGGTTTTCCATACTGCTATGTGCTGTGCTTATCATACTGTTTCTTGATCTCTCAACTTTGTAGTTTACCTGGAATTATCTTCTCCATGGATAACAGAGTTGGATTCAGTTACATATGCAACCCACACCTCTCTTCTACCTTCTCCAGGTAGGAGTATTTCCCCTCGTTTTATTTACCAATTGTTTCATTATGTACCTTGGGTTGAATGGGTCCCCCAAAGCTCATCGTGAAGTCCTAACTCTGCAGCACCCCAGAATGTGACTGAATTTGGAGATAGGATCTTGGGGAAGTAGTAAGTTAAAATGAGTTCATGAGGTCAGGCGCTGACCCAGCAGGACTGATGTCCTTGCAAGAAGAGGAACTTGGCTACAAACATGTACAGAGAGAAGATGATGTGGATATACAAGACGACAATGGAGAGAGGCCTGAGCAAAACCAAGACTGTAGATACTTTGATCTTAGACCTCTAGCCTCCAAAATTGCTGCATAGTTCTGCAGTTTGTTATGGCAGCCCTAGCATATTAAAGTATCTATATCTATATAGATCTATATCTATCTATAGCTATCTAGCTATCTATATAACATATATATGATGTAGATATATATAATATATATGACATAGATATATATATATGATGTAGTTATATATATTATACATAATATATTTTATATATATATAAATTTATGTATATATTTATAAACTTAGATCTAGCTGAAGGTGCTTGTCATTCTTTTATCTTATCTTCACTCATCCTTAGGTATTTAGATATTCTGGTTGCCTGTCTCTGTTTTTGAATAGAGTCTATTCTTAGATAATTTCCTGAAGCGGTATATGAAAGATATACTCTGTATGTGCATATCTCTTCAAGTATCTTTCTACCTCTCCAACTGGTAAATAATAACTTGCTTCTTACAGTGCAGATTCTCGTGTCAGCTCTGTATCTCTGAGATCTGTATGTATTATTCCATAGTCCTCCGTTCAGAGTGTGCTGATAAAAAATCCAATGCCAGTCATATTTTTTCTTAGTGTATAGTTTTCTCTTTCTCCCTGAAACTTGTAGAAGTTTCCTTTTATTTTTAAATTGCAGGGACTTAACTAGGATTCTGCCTTACGTGCTTTTTCAATAAAATCACCAAGAATTTGCTAACATAGTCATTCCATTACTAATATAATAGAATCTTTCCCATTATTATATGTATTATCTGTTTAATTTTCGCTCTATGTGTGTAGTCCTATTTATCCTTTTGGAATTTCTCATATGCTCTGGATCTAAACCTTAGCTCTTTTTTCTTTCCCCTCATTTTTCCTAGTTCTTGATTTCTGGCCTTCTCCTCTGAGACATCCCTTGATGTCTATCTTCCAAACCGTTAGCCTATATGTGATCTGTGATTTTACTATTCTATAACTTATCTTCTGATAACTGAGAACATTTTATACACATTTATGATCCTATTCATTATTTAAAAATAAATAAAGGCACTCATTTTTCTCAAAATAGAGAAGAAATCTCATTTCTGGTTCCCCTTAAAACCAATGAGTATGGTTAAGGTATTAAGTAATTAAAGAATCAGTAATGTTTGACTATTAAACTTAATTTGGAATTTTAAAATTTCTTAATTAATTGGCATGCACACAATCCTTAATGACATACTTATATGACTTGTAATTTAGGGAAAATCAAATTAAGTCAATTGGGGTCACTGAGCTTTCTCCTATGATATTAGCCAGAGATGTCCCATTTCACCAAACCAGTGACTTTCAGTATGTTCGGGGCATTTACTTTGATCCACATTGCTTTTCTATATTAATGACATTTTAAAGTATAGCAGACGGACGCGAACTCAAATCAGGAAAACTTATTTTTCAATTAAAAAGTGGAACCCATAGAACAGAAAACAGAATGCAGGTGGGAAGGAGAGATGGGAGGTTCCTAACTCAGCTCTCCAGGGAGTCAGGGGGCTAACTTCCATCCAGACAAGAAAGACAACGTATTTGCAGATCTGTCCCGTTTCTGATAAACTTTCAAATGCTGGATTCTATAATAGCATCTTTAAAAGTCTTGGATGCTGACTCTTACATGGGGTGTTCAGCTTCTGCTGTTTCTCAAAAACACCATTAATCTCTGCCACTCATGTTTCATCCCTAAAACCCTGTTTGCTACTGAAACACATGAGCATCAGAGCAAGACAGAACCAGAAACCACAAGCCTCAGTTTTTCCCAGTTAACAAAGTTGAATGTCAACAGGGTAGAGGTGTCTGTTAACATCAGATGAAGTGACATCCTGACACATGCCTGTCATGTTGTTGACTCAGGGTGCATATCAATTATCTTCTACCTTGAAGAATTTTTTGGCATCAGGGTTTATTCTTCCCAAATTTATAAGAACATGACATTATATCTTGAGTCACAGGAAAACAATGTTACATACGTACGTCAGAGCTATTCTGATTATTTTTCAACTTAAAGCAATAGACAAACTCTTCTATTTAAATAGCTTTTTTACTTTGATATAAAGACTAATCTGAGTTATATATGTGATATATATTGGTAAATTAAAATTCTTGTTTATATGTAATACATAATTATATATATTCAAATAGACAAGCATATAATTTACTGATTACAATAAAAATGTTTTTTCTAATTGATTCACAGGTGTGATATTCTCACATCATTGAATGTTGCAAATACAGTATTTACCAACATTAGAATAATAAATAGAGCTTTTAATGTTATAATTCATCATAGTGCTATGCTATCCTTAAAAATGGTGACAGTCCAACACAGAGGTAACTTGAGACTGAAAAAAAACTACAAATTGGAAGCCCCATGCCCTCCGTTAGTGTCTTATTTCTGTAACCCATACACCCTGTGGATTGGAAAAGGCTGCAGTTTCATTTATCTTTTCTGAACTTAAGCTTCTTCAGTAACAGCGGGCATCCAACACAAACAAAACGTTCCAAGTAAGGAATACGATGATAAAATGACAGGTGAACAAAATCAGTACAACTTCAAATCACATTATAAACTGTTTATCCATAACTACAATAATTGCTAATCATTTGAAAAATATTTTAAGACTAGAGGAAGAAGAAAATTCACCTCACCAAAATCTGCATTTAATACTCTCATATTACACTTATTGAACAACATAGATATTTTCTTTTTTTATTGTTATTTATGTCTTTTACATTTTGTTTTCCCCTTGGGTAACCCACCACCAATTCACCCATGATCCATCTCCATGGTCCTTTGTGCCCTTTTCTACCCTATTTTGAGCCCTTATCCTCTCCCTCTCTCTTTGGGTGTCTCTCTCATATTTGGTTCCCCTATATCCCTGTTATAAGTGACACCATTCGATATTTTTCTCTTTTCTTCTGGGTTACTTCGCTGAGCATGATTCCTTCTAGTTCCATCCATGTCGCAGCGAATTGCATGTGTTTATCATTTTTTGAATGCTGAAGAGTATTCCATTGCGTATATGTCCCACATCTTCTTGATCCAGTCATCTATTTTTGGGCATCTGGGTTGAAACAACATAGATATTTTCTTATGTGTATGGGGATGGGAGGATAATCCCACATCCCCAAGTATGAGCCTGAACATGAATGATTATCTAAATCAACAGAAATAGAGAGTGAGTGAAAACATCCAAGAGCCACCTATAGGGAGGCTTTACAAGACATTATAATTAATTTATTATGGAATGATTTTACAACACTTTTAAGATAAAGAAAATATGGATTCTAAATAAGGAGAAGAGCTATTGTATTAAAATAGAGCTGGATAAATGAAGACAAGATTACAAGAGCAGTAGAGTAGCTGAAAACCTTGGGAAGGAATAGAAATCAGAATCATCAAAGAATAGAAAACAGAAAAGAAACCGCATGATAAGTTTATCCTTGTGGCTCATTCAACAAGTGAATAGAAAAAAAGACAAGGGTAAGATTTTTTTTCCCCTCCGAGGGTCTCTCAACATAATGCCTGGTGCAGACAGTCTATCTGGCTTAATGAGTCATGGAAGATTTCTGAAGCCACACCATGGGGACCAGTAAGTCAGGACTCAGAGATGCAATTTTGCACCAACGTTTCCAAACCCTAGTGATTCAACACCTTCCTCTTTCCATCCCCTCTCATTACCATGGTGATTCAACTGAAAGCGAGTCAGCCAGGTTCGGAGCCCCTCTTGCTCCTGTTCCCTAAATATCAGTTGGAACAGGTCTTTGTGAGAACACAGTTATCAGGTGTGCTGGATGACATTTTAATTCAGGAAACAGACGGAAAACAGGAGAAGAGGGAAACATGGAGGGAGGGATGAGACTGTTCTGTGTTCTGTGCTATAACATCAGGGTCTGATGGATAATTATGCAAAGGGCAATTTCAAAGTTTTTTGCTTTCTTGAGTTCACTGCTGTTCGAATATTAGATCTCTTTAAGATTAATTTTAGGTCTTCATCATCTCAGTTCTCTGAAAATGAGAAGATGTTAAAAATAGTTAATACAGCAAAGAGGAAAGATAAAATAAAGGCCAGGAATAACAAAAAGGAGGATAATTTATTTAAAAATAAAAAATTAATGCCCCAAAGGATGATGATTTTAAAAGTGGAAATTTGGGTCACCTAACTCAATATATGTCATACTTTAGATCTTGAAAACCGATCATCTGTCCATGAGATTTATAATTTGAATGTGATATCTTAGGTGATATTAAATAGCTTAATGAAGTCAGAGTTAAGATGTATAATAACATTATATAACATAAAATTACAAATTCAATAAAACTGCAAGAGAAAGTATTCTAGCCATCCCCTGGGTTCCTTAAACTAGGGTTTTGTTACTTGTTATATAGGAATAACAGCTAATAAAATATAAACATAAACTTCCCTAAGTAAGATGCTAATAATTAAATTTAAATTAAGCCACAAAATAACACAAAAAGTTATCCAAGAAACTTAATGAGTTAATAGCAGGAAATTCTTCTTAATCATTTCAATAGATGATATAGCTTAATATTTTGACAGGTAATGAAAGTTTATATATTAAAATTCACAACATGCACATTTTTTAAAAATTCCCAAAATAGGATTAAATTTAGCAGAACAGAAAAGTATTTTATGAATTGTTTTTTGTTTTTTTCCACTTTTTTAGCAATATAAACAATCTATACGTATTGTATAGACAGCAAAGAGGAAATTAACAGGAGATTAATTTACATAAAACTTTTTAAATAGTTGGAAAGGTGTGCTGGATGACATTTTAATTTAGCAAACGGTGATATCAGCTTAGTTATTAATCCCTTAAGGCCACAGACTCATCACAAGTCCCTAGGGCCCCAAATTGAGGAGTCCTCTGTGCTCCTGATGATAAGGAGGGCATGTGACACGCTGTATTCACTTTTCATTTTAACTGCATGTGAAATATCACACCATGGTCATTTGATTTATAAATGAACTATTTAATCGCTGTTCCATTCCCCAGAGGGTCCACATTGACCTTTAGCTGTATTCCCTTATTCTCTCTGGCCCGCTCCTTCTCTCTCACTCATTACTTCCTTCACTCATTCATCTGTGCATTCAACAAATATTTATAGGACAATGAGGAGGGAGTATATCACTTCAGCCACTTGGAAAAACAGTGATGAACAAGACAGACCAGAATTTCTGCCTCATAGAATTGCTATGTTAGTGAGAAAACAGTCATTCAAAAAAAATTCTTTAAATACTTAGTGTCTTAAATGACAAAAATCCTAAATTTAACTCTAAATAGGAGAAGGCAAGGCATTCCATTCATTTTTCTACTATCTTTCTAGGATGACCCTTGCTGCAGACATGAAGTAGGTATACTATGTTGTAGATGAGAAATGAGACTTGGAATGGTTAGGAGCTGCTAAGGGACACCCAAGACTCATAAATGGTGACATGACAGTCAAAACTAGGCATTTGAGAGCCAAGCTTAATCTATACCTAATTTCTGTTACACCAAGTTCAATATTTTCTCATGCAGGGTGAATATGAACTAAGGACTCATGTCATTACAAGGCTGGGTAGAGCAACAGATCTTAAGATTTATGAGGACACTGCTTATGTCTTTAATTCATAAAATTCCGCATAATATGATTCTTGGAGGCTTATTGGTAAAGACATAGAACGTAGCTATGTATCAACACAACCTGCCCATCTTATAGGTGTGCTTCTGCCCCAGATGGTGTATCTATTATAGTTTTAAAAAATCTAACTACTTCTCTTTCCTTGAATTTCAACTAAAATGATGTATCTTTTTAAGGATGGTTTTGACATCTCTATGCCTTTAGACAAAAATCAGTAATTTATCCTGTATAATAAAAAGTAATTGCTATTCTTGAAACATGCATAGATTTAATATTTTCTAATGTGATCATCGACTTACACATCCAATGCAATAAACTAAGCACTCCATTAGAATAATAACAATGTCTAATTTACCTTCTCATAAATACAAAATGTGATAAATGCTCAATATAATTTTTAGAATGAATCAACATAGTAACAAATTTTATAGTCAAAAAAATAAGTGATAAAGAATATCAAATATGTTAATGAAGTCCTGAGAAGAACCAGGAAGTTCTAAGATTAAATATCAAGCTTTAATTTCTTATTTTCATGCAATGTTGAAATTTGAAAAAGTTTTAAATAGGAAGTGAGGAAAAATATTTGGATTTCTGTTTAGAGTTTAGTGTAGAATACAAAGATTCTGCTCTTGGGCCAGATGATTCTTGTGAAGATTTTTAAAAAGATATATATTTCCTTGAGTTTTATTGATTTCATGACAAAAAAATTAAACTTAAAAGGAGAGGGAGAAAAAAAAGGGTCTGCTATATCTTTAATATTGGTGGAATGCAGGAAATCTTGTCTGTCAAGGGATAAAGAAAATCAATATAAAGAAGCCTCAGCAGTTCCTGGGAGAAATGACTATAAAATATATCAGAAATCATGTCCATGACTTTAGATGGCCATCTGGGCATACAGGTCAGAGATAACACGAACTGGAGCTTCACCTCTAAGTAGAAAGACACAGTCTTATTGGCACCCCTAATTCCTGAGATCTAAAACACAAACAACCCTGTAAATCAATGTCACTCAATAAAAAAATAACAATGCCACCTGCGAATAAAATACAATTTGAGCATGTAGAAATGTACATTATTTAAAAGGAACATGTCTGGCAGGAAATGTACAATTATCGATGATCTTGTATAGGAAGGACTCTCCTAGGCACGCATTTGTATTCCTAATAATAAGTGCATGTACTGTACTTGCACATGGGGAAGACAGAAATGAAGAACAAGATGAAAAAATGAGGAATTAGTAAAAGAGATAAATATACACTGAGAGAGGGAAGGAGGGATTGAAAGTTGGGGTGGCAGAGAGACAAAGAGACAGAGACTAAAACTATTCTGGAAAAGAATAGATGCTGTGAATAGATGATGTGTCTCCAATAACAGATTGATAAATAGATGGCTTATTTTAAAAGACATGTTTGGATGAGTTCCTCTATTAAAATAATTAAAATAATTGGAATGAAAGTTTGAAAGGGAGATTGGAATTTTTGTGTTCTTAGAGGACAGAACTGGGGTAAAAAGATTAAAGTTCTGATAAGAAGGAATTTTTTTTGTCAATTTCCTACAGTCATTTACAGTTTCAGCTATTCAGAAATAGCCTATAATACCTCAGAAGATATTTTTTGACCGCTAGAAGCTTTAAGAAGAAACTGACATTTTTCCTCTGAATGTTGAAGTCGAAATGCGTACATTTATGAGCTTGTTTTAGGTGCTTCTAAGATCACTCACAGTCCTTGAATTTATGAAACACTTTACCGAAACCAGACACTTCACATGGATTTCTCGAATCTCTTAGATCATCATTCACCTTATCCATCATGGGTTCTTCCGGAACAAAGAACATTCTGCTATTGGAGCTTTATTTTCCATGGTTGTCATTCACTCTACTGTTCTTCAACCTTTCCCTACCAACTCTCCTGCACTCATGCCCTCATACCCTCATTCCAACGCCTTGCTCTTTGGCTTCTCTCTCAGAAGTGCAATGAAACCTATTTTCATAAATCATAAACAATGTATTAATTTTGGTTTTAAATCTTTTACTTATGAAGATATGACAGGAAAGAAGATTCAGGACAATATTGGGAAGAGGTATTTTTTGATTCTATAAATCTAGCGGTAGAATCGGTTTCATCCCGAGGCTGTGACTTCCCCAGCCACCGGGTTACACACACTCCCCTCCCTGATGGATCTGCTTCTCCTCAGAATTCTCTCCACTGTGCTCCCTGGCAGACAGCTAAGGTGAGGTGCATTGTGGGTAAGCAGCAGGGTCCTTTGTTGGCAACTCCCACGTAATACACATTATTGGAGAGATCTTGGGACCTCGTGGAGTTGTGGGAGTCCTAATAATGCTTAGGAACAGATGAGAGAGCCATTGGAGGTCAGAGATGTGACCCCAAAGTTGACCCTGTTCCCCAGACCTGCAAGTAGCCCCTCATCAGGCCTGATCCAGAGATCCTTTCCTTGGGTTTTAATTACACTCTTTCAAGAGTCCGTGTTTTCCAGACATGGACGCGGCTGAGGATTGGCCACCATGTGACTACTGCCCTTCCTCAGATTTAAGGAAGAGCTGAGCCCTCCAGTTTCTGTAAAGGAAGAGAAGAACTTGGACTTGCAAATGACAGCAGACAGTTAATTTTACTACCAAAAACAACCACCAAAAGAAACTGGCTTGCTACTTTAAACAGGGAATCAATGTAGAGCAGGAAAAACTGACAAAACACCCACTTCAGAAACAAAAACAAGTTACCTTATGATCTTTCCTTAGTTAAAACATGACCTGTGAAAAAGTCAAGTGTCACAAAAATGGTTTTAAATGATTTGGAATGACCTTGGATCTCTTTGTCAGCCTCATTAGGCAAGAAAAAAAAATCCTTTTGTCAGTCTCAGAAGTTTGGGGACAGACTATCACATCTGACCTTTTGGAGAAAACAAATACAATCATGCGGCAGAGTTGTGTCTTAGGTAGTGGCATGTATTCCTTCCCGTTTCCACAGGATTCGCTCTTCTTCCTGCACTGCAGTCACTTTGTCTTTATTCATCTTTTTTTAAAAGATTTATTTATACATACAAGCTGGGGCACAGGCCAGAGGCGTGGGGCGGCGAGAGGGTTCACCAGAGACAGAGTGGGGAGCAGACAGGCAGATCAGAAATACACTGCTGAGGGGAGCAGCGGGTGAGGCAGGAGAGGTCTGCCGCGCCATGTGGGATTCTCCCGGGCTGGGCATCGAACTCCCATCATGCACTGCCGACAGCTCCACAGCGCAGCACACAACCGCTGTGCCACCAGGGAGGCCCACTTTATGTCTTTGTTAAGGTGAGGTTGTCTCTGTGCCAGTCTTTGCTGTCACCTCTCCACTGCTAGCACCGTGTCTGGCCTATGCCACGTCCCTTTGGTTGTGGTACAAACAACTTCTTAGCATCTTAGCTAAGAACCCTCAGCTTGAGGCCCAGGTATCTGCCGGGCACCACACTGTTGCTTCCAACACTGCCCTTCTGTCTCAATGTTTTCCTTCCTTCTTTTCCTTTTATTATTTTTGCTGCCAGTTCAGTCCATTCCCAGAGAGCGAGGCATGGATTTAATATTACTTCCCTATGGAATTTTAATATTACTTCCCTAAGGAAAGGAGAAAGAGAAAGAAACCATCCGTCAACAGCTACTTTTTTCAGTTACTGCACATAGACCTTCTCATTCAATTATCCCTGCAATTTTACAGGAAAAGCGTTGTTATTCCAAATGAATTGATGGGAATGCTGAATTTGGGTGAAGCCACTTGGCCAGAGCCATGTCTTAACTTGCCAATCTTACACCGCTCCATCTGATTTCCTTTATGTCATGCTGTCTTTCTAAGCAGACTAACTCTAGGGAAAAGGGGTTAATGTGATCTCCCCACCAGATGGCTTAATATCATCCTGAGCTCCCAGGTACACTCTGTAGGAAGCCTAGAAGAGCAGCTATCTGTCATTCTCTTGTTTTCTCTTTAAAAATAAAAGATTTACATATTTATGCATACAAGAGCTGGGGTGTAGGCCAGAGGTGGAGGAGGGGTGAGAGGATTCACCACAGAGTGGGGAGTAGAACAGGCAGATCTACTGAAATGCACTGCTGAGGGGAGCAGCATGTGAGACAAGAGAGGTCTGCTGTGCTGTGCCATGTGGGGGCTCGTTGGCCAGGGATCAAACTCGTGCTGCAGTGGCTAGGGATAGCTTCGTAGTGCTGAGACTTAACCCCTTGCACCACGAGGGAGGCCTCTCTTGTTTTCTCTTGATCCCTGCGAAGATCCTCTAAGATAACTGACTCCATGGGTCTCCCATTACACATATAGTGGACCTCTGCATATTCACCTCTTCCAGTGGCAGAGACATTTGGTGCATCCCTGGATTGTATTTTTGTGAGAACTCATGAAGCTCATGGCCCTCTTAATTATTCTCATTGAGTATAACCTCCTCAACACACTTCAGTGCTTCAAACAAAAGTAACTCCCAATTATAAAAGTCAGGTAAGTATAACATGGATATTTTTAAATAATTTTATTTATTTGTATACATACATCTGTTTTTTTTTTTTACATCAGTGTTCATTTTTATGCAATGTATGCATTTATGCTTTCTCCTTTTAGGTGTATTCCCTGTAAATGTTATAAAACCAAGCAAAAGAGAGAAAATGCATTACTCTTGCACATTTGGGATAACTTAGAAGTGGGTATGACATTAACTGTGACACAGGCATCGACTTATGGGGTGAAAGTTGTATATTTTCTAGAGATTGGTTACCAGATATGAAGATTAGAGAATCCATGTAGGTAGAATCCTACCTTAATGTAGATTAACAATGAGCTAGGACAGTAAGTGGAATGTTTGGTGAAGGTGAGGGTGTGGAAGGGAATTCAGATACCTTCTTCCTACTGTATTTTTCACTGCCTTTAAAATATTTTAAATTTGTAAATAAATTTTATATTTTAATTATAACCTGGAATATTTTGTCACATAATAGGGATTCCATTTATTTAATGGAGTCTTTATTCAACATTTAAACATTTGTCTGTTTACGTGAATAATTCTTATACCGAGGCATTAAATTATAGTGGAAAAAACAGGGCTTTAATGTTGCTAAATATTTAAGTGTGCTCTGAAGGTCATTTCTGAAAGCCTATTACTGCATTCTTTAAGAGAGCAGTAAATTGTGAATGCATTTAGCCTTGTTGTTCTTCTAAATGAAAATATGATAAAAAGGAGTAAGGCATTGCATCTTTTGGTTTTATGGTGAAGATTAGGATTTGTTCTCTGGTGAAAGTGGATGTGAAAATACATTCTAAATCCTACCTTACTTTAAAAAAAGTGTTTCCACAATTACTTTCTCATGCAATCTGGTGATAGAAGGTATTGAAGAATCGTGTTAAATAATGGACATTGGAATATTTTGAGGAGATGGGGCAGGAAGATGAGCTGAAAGATCAGGAAAGAAAGGTAGACCCTCAGATCAGGGCAAAATTGTGAAGGAGTATTTGTATTCACAGCAGTAATTAAAGTATGTATCAGAGTTCAGGTTCTCCTAATCTCTTGAGTGCCTCAGGGATCCCCCATCACAATAGCCTCACCTTTTCCCCAAAGGCAATGTGACGATGTCAAGATTCTCATGGTGGGAAAAATACCTGGGTACGGAAAATTCCTCATAATAGTCTTTAACTCACTTATCTGACCACGTTGAATGACAAATATTATTCCCTAATTTCACATATCTTTGTATACTATAAGTGCATCCCAAAGCATTTTCATACAGTCATCATACAGGTTGAGTCAACGTTCTGGGATGAATATTCAAGAGGAAAATGAAGTTAACTTTATGTTTCATATCACTTTGAGCCTATTTGAAGTGCTCTGTGGGAAAAGCAATGAAAAGACTTACTATCAAGCAGATTATGTATTTTTGGGGTGAAGCTATTTTGACTTTTCGAAAGAATAAAGAAAGACTGGTGCCAAACTGAAGACAATCTGAAGAGATTTTGAATGGAAAATGCATGCAAAGAAACTAAAATTATAAATCGGGTAAATAACACTGGTCAAAAAATTTTTACAAAAGTCATATCACTGAAAGAAAATGTGTCATTTCCTATCAATCTGTATGTGCTCAACATGAATATGACAGTCAAATTCTAATTTTGGCTCTAGATTTTTTGTAATCTGCAATAAATGGATGTTTACATCAGGAAATGCATGCCAATCACTGTTCAACAAATTTTTACAAAAGTCATGTTACTCCAATAAAATTAGTCATTTTCTATCAATTTGTATGTGCTCCACACGAAGATGACAGTCAAATTCTTATTTTGGCTCTAGTTTTTTTTTGTAATCTGCAATAAATGGATGTTTACATCACGAAATGCATGCCAATAGTAATAGGCCTACAGTTAATACCTGTAAAAAATCAAATCATAGACTACTTCTTAGATCTCTTCGCTTGTCTCTAGTACAGCTGTTCAGGAGCATCTCTGGGGAGTGTCCAGCAGTAGTCAGCCAGCATCGTAGTGGACCATTTTCCCTGGTATCTTTGTTCCATGGATGTGATATCTTGATGAAAACGTTCGCCGTGTTCATCACTAACCATACCACAGTTTTCAGGGAAGAAATCCAGATGGGAATGAAGGAAGTGGATCTTTAGAGACATATTGCAGCCAAGTTTCTGATACTGCATCAGCATGTCTTCTACTAGTTCCTTGTAGTTTTCTGCCCTAACATTCCCAAGAAAGCTTGTAGACACTAGGAAAAAAGCATTCCATGCTTGTTTCGCATCACCCTGCAGCAAGTTGTTGAACCGGTCATCTCAGTGCAGACGGAATGTTTGGGTAGACTATTCTCAACTTCTTTTGCTTTGTTATTCCTCCGGAAAGAGAAGGAACCAAGCAGAATTAACAGTCTTTGATGTGGTTGCAGTCTTTGATGTGTGGCTCTGTCCACACCAGGGGGACTGCAAAAGGCATTGATAGTCTTTTGCCATTGAACCACTGTGAAAGCTGTGTTGGACATGTAGCACAGCATCTGTGCAGGGCCCAAGGCTTGTCTTGGTCACCAACCTCGCATCCCAAGTAAAGCTGATAAGCCTTCTTCACTTGAGAAGTGATACTTTTCTTCTGGTTGGCAAATGTCACGTCTCCACAAATAGAGCAGAAATTGTCCACTCTATTAATGCACTTTTGAGGCATTACTGTTCTGTATTGTGCCTAAATGGATAAAAGAGTAACAGTTCCATGGAACAGTGGCTTAAACTGTCTTTCACAAAGCCTAAAATATTTTCAATGCTCAACCTTTCCACACACAGGGCTTTCTACAGTGCACTGCTGACGTCAGCTTACTTCAGCAGCCGCCAGGCACTAGTATTGCACTGCATCAGAAAATGATGCAATCAACTCTGAATGATGTGTGGGTGATGGTATTATGCAATGTGATGCAATATTACATTATTCTAGGCTGATTTAGGATGTTGTTGCAGTCTTACTGGATAAATTTACACAGTGAAACATATAAAATGAATTATATGAAATATCTTCAAAACGAGAGCTAATAAAACATTTTCAGGGTTATATATATTCATGTTCAGCACACCAAGATACTACAGATTAGGACTTTTTTAAGTCAGTTTTGATCTCACTGTTGACCAGTATAATTAATGAAAAGAGAAGGTTGCTATAGCATCCTTCCACTAGAAAACATCTATAGCTATATAAAGACCAAATATGAGGATTGAGAAATGGAAACTAGTGAATATTGGGCCAGAAGATGTCTTCTTTTTTAAAAAAAATTTGTTTATTTATTTTTACATAGAAGAACTGGGGCCAGAGGTGTGGGAGCTGAGAGGATTCACCAGAGACAGAGTGGGGAGCAGAACAGGCAGATCTACTGAAGTACACTGCTGAGGGGAGCAGCGGGGAGACAGGAGAGGTCTGCTGCACCATGTGGGTCAGCTTCCTGGCCAGAGATTGAACTCAGGCCGTAGTGGTGACAGGACTGAGACTTAACCCTGAGGCCACCAGGGAGGCTAGGATCTCTTCTTAGAGAGATTAGCAATAGAAAGAATGAGAAAAAGTCAATAATCCATGTTAGTTATCAGACACTGCTTCTTTGATTAGTCCTTCTGACCTCTCCTCTCACTATCTGTAAATATCATTTTTGTACATTATTTTTCCTTAGACCCTGGGAGCTTCTTCCTTATCACTGATCCTGAGTAGTCTCGTCTGAAGTCCATGGCAGAGAGATGCTTCATGGAGACTAGTGCGGGCGTGGGACTAAGGAAGACTGGAAGAATTAGACAATTACTGTCTTTGCATTTACTGTGGCAATACAACTTCCTTAAGCTTTGGCAGGCTGCAAGTGAACTTGCTTTCAATAAGTTCCACAGGAAGCTAATCATACATGTCATCTGAAACCTGATGAAACTGTAACCGGGCTGAGTCCAAAGTCCGGTAAATGGGGTGCCCCCTGCAGGGGTTGCTGATGAGAATGAATAGCCCCAAGGAAAAATGCTAAGTTTTGCAGTTTGGGGTGGAGATTCTGATCAGAAATAAAAGGGACTGAAGGAGAAGGAGATTCAGTCACCATGATGTAGGAATAGAGGAATCAGTTGCCATGATGTCGACAAAGAAGAAGCAGTCGCCAGTATGTAGGAAGCGGGTACAGAACCAAGATAGTGACCGGTAAGCAATTTGGGCAGTGCCTTTGGCAATTTTGAAGCCCCATTTGCCTGGTATCAAAACCTATTGTTTTATTACTGCTGTTTATGTTTGCACATATCTCCCCCTCAGCTGAATAGCAATTACTTTGAGGTTATGTGAGACCACAGCTTTTAGGAAGATGGAGTTTGGTATAGTTGGTCTGGCTCTTCGAAAACCCTATCTTTTGTTCTTAGGGTTACACATAGAGTTGGCTTGTAAAACTATGTTGGCTCCAATCTTGTAAACTACAAGTTCATGGACTCTCAAGCATTTTAAGTGGCAGTCCATAGCAGAACACCTTCTTTATTAACATTCTATTCTATTGACCAAGTCTCACCTCACCGTATCGCATGATATTTTGTCAGAAGCATCCAGAAGCAGTCGATGCATGTCAAGATTGTGAACAGGCATATGAGGTAAATTCTCTGTTTTACTGTATTTATATAAATTCATTTCAATTCTTCCCTCACCCACATATTCTATCACGTGCTAGTTCTAACATTTTATTTCCTAATTACTTCTCAAATGCAATAATACATTTCTATCTCCCTATAACCATTTGGGCAAGCTGTTTACTTGAAAGCTGACTGGAGGGAGAAGTCATTTAGAAAAGAAATTATGTATTTTTTGATAGACAAACTATTCAAATAATAATCAAGGCAGGAATGAGCATATATCATAAACACGTCAGTTTAAAACACATCTGCATTAGTAATGTCCCAAGACTGGTATTTAACTGTATGAAATAGAAGAGTGATATGTTAATTTGCATGACATATATTCCTAAATTGATAGATTCAGTAGTTTATTTTATTTATGTCCTCAAAGGGTTCACTAATGTCTTCCTGTATGAGTTACGGAAAGAAAAATAAATAGGTTTTGCTTTTTGGCCTTTAACATATAAATATTAATTTGTTAATTTAACAAATATTTACTTTTGTTGATTGTCTGCACTGCATCCACACTGTGTTACATACTGAGACTACCCTGGGATTAGGCATGGAGGCAGGATCTTATTAACATAGCGTAAATGCTCGGGGAATCCCACTTCCTGGCTTAGTAGGCAAGAGAGCAAAGCCTTCTGCACACACATTACCTCAGAGCTAGCTCACGTCCTGTTCTGTGAAACAGCCATTTTTCAGCTTCCACTAATGACCAAAGGAGCCTCACAAAGACTTAAATAATGAGCACCAAGACTCTTATGTCCATATTATGCTAGAGATCAGGGACATGATTAAGCCCCAGCATTAGCCTTCCTGTGCTCGGCAAGAGGAGACATCAGCTTATTTTAGGTCAAAATAATATAGAAAGATCTCAGCCTGTGGGAAACCAGAAATCCCCCTCTCAAGAATAGTTTCTTTTTTGGACACAATGGCTTCAAAGACTCATTGCTCCTGTGAGCTGTTTGCTGGAATAGCTCTCACAGAGTAAATCTGTAGTTTGTTTCCCAAGTTTGAGTCCTCACTTCAAGGATCTACTAAATTCTTGATCTCTTATTGAGAGTTTTTTTCCAGTCAAGATAAAACTTATAAAATAACTGTATGGGCATGTATTTTGAAATTCATTGATTAAAAACCATCATATGGGATATATCCTACATATTTTATTATTTTTTTAAAGATTTATTTATTTATGCATACAAGAACTGGGGTGTAGGCCAGAGGTGCGGGGTGGGGGGGTGAAAGGATTCACCAGAAACAGAGTGGGGAGCAGAACAGGCAGAGCGACTGAAATCCACTGCTGAGGGGAGCAGCAGGCGAGACAGGAGAGGTCTGCTGCGCCCTGTGGGAAGCTCCCTGGCTGGGGATTGAACTCGGGCTGCAGTGACTCTGCATAGCTTCATAATGTTGTGCCTTAACCCATTGTGCCAGCAGGGAGACCCTATTCTACATGTCTTAAACAGAATTTGTAGTGTAACTGTTTCAAATAAAAAATTTCAGATTCCTATAATAATAAAAATTCATTTCAGTATACTTTCTAGAACCAAATAATTTAAAAGTCTTGTGATTTTTTTTATTATTCTTTTCTCTCTGCTTCTAACCTTGCTTTCCCTAAACTATTCCTCACAAGCCAAATCAGAGTCTTTTTTGTGTAATATTTTAAAAATCATGTCACTACTCTGCTTAAAACCCTTCAACACTTTTTTTTTTAATTTAGAAGCAATCCAAATTCCACTGTTTGGGCTGCAAAATCTGTCATATGATCTGAGCCCATCATTTTCCACTCCTGCTGCGCCATTTGCTCTCATGCTTTTCAAAGAGGGAATGGGATTGGCTAACACTGGAAGAACATGTTGGAGAAAGCAGTCTGTTGCATACATTAAAATTAAAATGACAACATCGGGCCTCCCTCGTGGTGCAAGGGGTTAAGTCTCAGCACTATAAAGCTATCCAGAGCCACTGGAGTACAGTTTCAATCCCCAGCCAGGGAACTGACCCACAGTGCACTGCAGACCGCTTCTGTCTCCCTGCTGCTCCCCTCAGAAGTGTATTTTAGTCGATCTACCTGTCCTGCTCCCCACTCTGTCTCTGGTGAATCCTCTCACCTCCACGTTTTCCCCCCCCCCACACCTTTGGCCTGCACCCCAGCTTGTATACATAAATAAATATATCTTAAAAAATTAAAATCACAAAATCTCTTTGACCCACTATTTCATTCATGGAATATAGAAATAATGGATATTTCCTGGTAATAACTGGTAATAAAGGCAATGTATGTGGATGTTTAGTGTAAGGTTCTTCCTTTTAGGAAGAATCAATTAAAACGCAAAAGAACTCATGAAAATAATCATAATGTTCATCAGTTCGTGAGCCTCTGGGATGTTCCTATAAGGAAATCATTGCTGAGTACTGCTAATGAGTACTTGGGACTGATTTAGAATACTTTGTACAGGTATCTGAGCATGAACTTGACAGCGCAAAGGTCTGATGTTCTACCTTGGACTGGAGTTGTCACATTGGATGAGAAAATGTCTGTCTGACTGATGTATACCAACTAGAAAATGATTTTCCTCATTATTTCCAAAGAGCCTCCCTGATAGTCGAGTTGAAGTTGAGCTAGTGAAGAGGACAATATTCATTCAAGCTTGAGCTTCAAATCCATTGTGAACAGTGGTGCTAATTGCTACTGAGGTCTTGAGACAAAAAGATAAAAAGGAAACCAAAGAGAATAACAGACACAGAAAGAAAGAGGAGAAAAAAAAATCACAAGAAATAAGATCAGAGAGAGAACATGGTAGAGAAAGAAAGACATGTTTTAAAGTAGTTTAAAGACAGATTGCTTAAGAAACTCAAAAAGGAAGAAAGTAAAATATGGCTTAAGGGTCTGTATGTGGTAAACCATAAATAATAAATAGAGGCAGGATTATAGTTTAGATGCAAACTAGTCTGGTTAGATTATATAGGTATATAGTTACCCCAGATATTTAACTATATTTGATATACTCATAATTTTGAATATGTGTTATAAAGTCATTCAGGTGATGGTTCCGACTGAGGGCAATACAGCTTCAAACTTGATAATTTCTATAATGACAGACTACATACCAAGATAAAAATTTGAGTTCGGAAGAGTACCATGGATATTCTGAAGATGAACAAAGGGTAGGACCATGGGGAGTTTATTTAATCTACACAGTTTGGAAGGCCAGATCAGGACTGTTTCAGTTGGACAGATTCTGCCATCGCGGACTCTGTCAGACTTGTTTGCAGGCTACACGAACCTTCTGGCAATATTTATTCTGACAATTTTCTAAGGCTTCAGCTGATTTTTTAAGATAGAAAAGTTCAACTCTCTCTAGACTTTTCAAAAGTCAAGATTGCCTGTGCTCACACTTCTACCTCCGTATCCCACTGCCAAGTTTTCAGTGCAGCTGAGAAATAACTTGCGGCTGATTTTCAGAATTTCAGGATGAAGGATGACAAGTTTCTTTTTAATTAGAAACAGTGTATAATACATTAATAAAATCTTATGCATATAAAAATGTAATCCCAAAATGCTTTTGTAGTCAACTGTGGCAAGTACTAACTTCTATTCTGGAACTAGTCTTTTTGACTCACCCATTTAAGACATACTTCTTGAAAAAGAAACACATAAAAGACAATTGCATTAATATGGTGAAAAGAAATTATCTTGGTTGCTGATGAAAAGAACTTACATAGAGAAACTCAAAGACAACACAAAAACAAAAACAAAAGTGTTAATAGCAATAAATCTGGTAACAATAGCAGCAAACAAAATCAACATCCGAAATAAGTTGCATTTCTATATTCTAGCAACCTATCTAAAAAAGAAATTAAAATAAATCCTTTTTGTAATAGTATAAAAACATTTTAAAAATTAAGTTAACCAAGGAGAAGGAAGATACTTGAACTCTGAAAACTATTAAACACTATTGCAAGAAAATTTAAAAGACAAATAAATGGAAAGATGGTCTATAATTGTGGATTGGAAAAATAATATTATTGATACATCATGGTACTTCATACTAAAAATTAATATTATTGACATATTCCATACTACTTTTATTGATATCTCCAAAGCAGCATACAAATTTGATGCACATGTGCGTGTGTGCACGTGCACGCACACACACACACACACACACACACTAACACACTAATTTTAATCATGAAATATCAGTGCTCTAATGTTCATTGCAGTCAACGAAACAACCAAATGTTTATTGACAGATGATAGATAAAGAAAATAGAATATTATTCAGCCTTAAAAAAGACTGCCATTTGCCTGTGATGCAAATGACCATGGATATTATACCAAGTCAATAAGCCAGTCTCAGCTACATGCGAACACTGTGTGATTCTGCTAATATGGGATACATGAAACTGTAAAACTCATCAAAGCAGAGAACAGAATGATGGTTTCCAGAGGCTGTGTGGAGAGGTGATTGGGAGTTCAATAGGTATAAAATTTCAGCCAGATGAATAAATTTTACACCTTTGTTTGGCAACATAGTACCTTTAATTAACAACATGGTGTGGTGCTTTATTATTATTTTTTAAAATTTCTTTTTGCCTAGAAAAACTGGGGTGTAGCTCAGAGGTGCAGGGGGGTGAGAGGATTCATCGAGACAGAGTGGGGAGCAGAGCAGGCAGATTGACTGAAATACACTGTTGAAGGGAGCAGTGGGTGAGACAGGAGCGGTCTGCTGCGCCATGTGGGAAGCTCCCTGGCCGGGGAGTCAGACCCTAGCAGTGATAATGCTGAGACGAACACCCAGGCCACCAGGGAGGCTCCTGGTACAATGCACTTTAAAGTTTGTTCACAGAGTTTATCTCATTTTAACATCCTTCCCATTATAAAAGGAAGGACATGAGGGCACTTGTGGAGATGCCTGTGACCTGATTGTGGTGTTTGCTTATGTCCAAACTCAGCAACTGTACACATAAGATTTGTGTATCTTTGTATAGCAATTTAATAAAGTTTTTTTTTAAGAGTCAAGGTCATTTCGTGGCAGTGTGGCCACTGAAGGGGGACACATATTTGGAGCGCAGGCTGATGAGCTTATGGGATGGAAACATGACAGAGCATAGATGAGACAGACAGAGGGCAGAGGGCACTCAGTGGCAGGCTTAGTCCAGGTGTGGTGAGGGGACATGTGAATCCATTTTCTAACTCAAACCAAAGAAGACAAAGTTCCCGACCCACACGCTTTGGGAAGATCCAGAGCCAATTCACCGTGAGGACAAAGTATAGAGGAATATGTTGAGTAAACAAATTTCTGGGGATGCAATAAAGAAATGTTAAAGGGAGGAAAATACTCAGTTGTAGCAAGATGAACAAACACAAAAATTCTACATGTATTAGAGAAGGAAGGAATCAAAGTTAAAAATAAGGTTGAATTCTTGGGACTCCCGCTGAACCCTCTTGGAAGGAATGAGGTAATGGTCTATTAAGCATGAGAAGCACATTCCATGACTGTAGAAGAAAAAAGCAACATAAAGTAAGTTATGCTCCAGTGCTCAGAACACTCAAAAAGTGGATGAAAAGAATATATATTAAAAAGAGCATGTGGAAGTATCAGTTATTAGGTTCCTTTCGCAGAGGTTTCAGAAGCATCAAATAGCAGCTCCACATCGTGAATCTGAAGGTGATGTTCCAACTGGAACAAGTAAAGGGGTGAGGGAAGGGGACTTCATGGATTTTAAGTTATCCCAAAATAAGAGGCAGCGGAACTAGCCACTGTGGGTATTCAGAAAATAAGTAGCTCCTGCCTCTCAAGGTAGATTAAGAAATACAAAAGTCAGGGGACCAATAGCAATGACTACTTTTGGTTGAAAAGGTCAACACCTCAAGGGCCTCCCTGGTGGCACAAGGGGCTAAGTCTTAGCACTATGAAACTAGCCACAGCCACTGTGATCTGAGTTGATCCCCATCCAGGGAGCTGACCCACAGGGCGCAGCAGACCTCTCCTGTCTCCCCACTCCTCCCCTCAGCAGTAGATTTCAGTAGATCTGCCTGTTCTGCTCCCTACTCGGTTTCTAATGAATCCTCTCACCCCTGCGCCTCTGGCCTGCACCCCAGCGCTTAGATGCATAAATAAATAAATCTCTAAAATAAAAAGTTCAACACCTCAAATATAACCTGTTGCCTGGTGCTTTTTTAATCAGAGTTTTCTAGACTTCCAAGACTCTCAAGACATTTCTATGCCAGTATGTGAAAAAGGGTATAGATGCATAATTGACTGTTTCCTTCAGGTTTAACAACTGCATAGTAAATAACAAAACAAGCACTTGGCAGAGCCATCTTGAGACAAAAGTAGCTCTGTGTCTGGAAAGCTCCTACCACAGATGTCTCTGACCTACTCTTCCTATCAATAGCCTTTTCCCAAGCATATACATTTTTGAGCGGTCCTTATAAGCCATCGAGTCCCTTGTGTTTAGAAGCAAGAAGCTGCAGGCCAAACTGGGCAGAGCCAGAGTAGGAGGTATGTGCAAAATGACCAAAAAAGAAGGAAAATAGCTGTGGACTCATTATAATACCAAGATCCCCACCTCTGGGTGGGATTTGACCTCCATTTTTTTTAAAAGATTTTATTTATTTATACATACAAGCTGGGGTACAGGCCAGATGCGTGGGGCGACGAGAGGGTTCACCAGGGACAGAGCGGGGAGCAGAACAGGCAAATCAGAAATACACTGCTGAGGGGAGCAGAGGGCGAGGCAGGAGAGGTCTGCCACACCATGTGGGATTCTCCCCAGCTGGGCATCGAACTCGCATCGCTGCTGCCGACAGCTCCACAGCACAGCGCTTAACCGCTGTGCCACCAGGGAGGCCCTGATCTCCATTTTCTGACCGTGCAACCTACGATGAGGCAAGGACAGCAACTGTGCAAGCACCAGAGAAACAGCACCCCCAAAATGCAATAGGGAAACCGCCCAATTGTGTAGTTGACTTGTTTGCTTTGCAACTAATTGAAATCAGGCTAAGGTTTGATTGGGGGGGTCTTTTTTAAAAGGGGGCTGCCTGAAGCCATGTCTTTTCCACTGGTTACAAGAACCCCTGGGGCTCCTGCCTCCATTTGGTGTCATGCAGCCTCATTGCACTCTTGAGTGAGGGTCTCAAGGACCCACCAAAGGGAACCAGTGACAATTGCTTTCAAGCAAATGCAAATTTATAGGCTTGTCTTCTCAGGAACAGAAATGAACTGCCAACCAGTGTAACTCCGTGAAGATTATCTCTGCAGATCCTCCTTTGTTTGCTTTCTGCTCTGGATCTGGTAATCCTGGGTACTGACTTTAAGAATAAAATTTTGCCTGGGATCACTGTTATAAAGTCAATGATTGTCTTGTTTTCCAAAACAAGGAAAACAAGTCTCTGTTATGGGAACAGAGACTGCAAATGGGTATTTGGTATTTTGTAGACACTTTGATTGTGGTTTATGCATTCATCCAACTGTTGGGTTCTCATTTCCCAGTACTTTCTGGCTGGCCATGGTTTGGAAAAGAAAAGGACTAGGATAGAAATGGAATGTCCGAAGAGCTAATATGAATCAAATGTTTTTCTGACCCTTTTAAAGACCCAAGGAAGACTGGCTCTCGCCTGCCCAGCAAATCTCCAAAGGAGCTACATTTAGTGTTAGGAGAAGCTTCACGAAGGTGGAGGCCTAGAGGTCTTGATAATCACTCACCTCCAACCTCAGGAAGAGTCCTGTCCTCCTAGCAGTCAGAATCATCACTCGGTCCATGAAGGTCTCCGAACACTGTCTCAGAATAACAGGGAAGACACTTGGTCCTGCTTTTGCTTATCTCCAGAAGATAGATTTCCACAGATGACTCACAGCCCTCACACCTTTTCTTTCCTTCATCCATAGACAGATGACAAACTCAGCACATTCCTAAGTTTGGAGAAAATAAGTGTGTGTACATCTCCCCTCATCCCTCACTTCTCCGGGGATTTAGCAGCTCACAACAGTTTGTTTGTTGGCAAATGGGTAGTGAGTGTTTTTAGTTCTGACACTTAGTTAACATCTGTCTTTTACCACACTCTACACACTTCAATTTAGCTTCAGTAATAACTTGCTGTTTTGATATGCATCGTTGTGATTTATTCTCAAATTATTTAGAATCTGGTAAGGTGGTGTGGCCTTTATGACGTGATCTCCTCCAGGAGACTCTGAGCTTTACGTACCTTCCTCCATATTTTAAAGAAGATGTGAAGCACCAGTTTCAGTGATCATGTGTAGTTCACATAGGTAAGTAGATAAAATGACACGGGTCCATGTAATACTACTCCAGAGACTGCATTCTTAACAGCAGTGATATATTGCCCTGGTGAGAAGTTTAGTTTCTGAAAATACAGCCAAAAACAAAACAAATAAGAGCACAAAAGCCCAAAGTACTCAAGAGGAGCTTCAAGAGTTTCTCGGCCCACCTGAGTCTTCCCTTTCTCAGCTACAATCTCTCTCACTCCCTGGTCTAAATGACGCCAAGGCTTAGAGGTTGGTGGATGTAAGTGTTTCCCTGGGCTCCTTCTGGCTTTACTTGGAAAGAGCTGGTTCGAACTGTCTCTGAGCAGAAGGGACAAGTGGCTGACCCTAGTCAACCCCATGGGCATAGGAAGTTTGCTTGGGAGCTGATCCCAAAAAAGCACAGGTGTGGGAGGATGTAGGTGAGATGATGAAAGAAGGTGGGGGAAGAAGAAAGAAGGAAGAAGAAGAAGAAGAAGATGGGGAGCCACAAAGTGTGTGTTAATGAGATGGTCACTCTCTGGAACTCTATGGGCAACTTGAGATCAGATCCGAGGTACCTGTGGAAGACCATGTACAATGTACTTCAAGACTGTTTCTCCCTGAGCCAAGGAATCTGGGGTGACCTGTTGTCTTCCTGTCCCTAAGGGAACAAGTATCCTAGAGGGCAGGCTGATCAAGTTGCTAGAGAAGCATGAAGAATTTGTAATTGTGATGGATTCTTGTGATTGGGGTGAGCTCACCACAATTACAGGGGAATCTGGAGGAAATTGAGAGGCTGTAGAGAAAGACACCAATAGTGTTGGAAGCAATATTGATGGTAACCTTGAAGGCGCTTAAGCGAACTCAAAATTGCGATGAAGATTATTATCTTCTCTGGCCTCCCTGATGGTGTAGGGGTTAAGTCTCAGCACTATGAAGCTATCAGCAGCCGCTGAGTTCAATCCCAGGCCAGGGACTTCCCACGTGGCAGCAGACCTCTCCTGCCTCACCTGCTGCTCCCCTCAGCAGTGGATTTCTGTCAATCCTCCTGTTCCGCTCCCCACCTGTCTCTGGTGAATCCTCTCACCCCCACACTTCTGGCCTGCACTCAGTTCTTTTATGCATAAATAAATTAAAAAATCTTAAAAAAAAAGCTTATTATCTCTTCACAGTGAATGGAAATGAATCATAAACTAGGAAGTCTCCTGTTAGACACAAAAAGAATAGGATGATGGTAACGACTGACGAAGGCAGGAACAGTGATGATGACAATCATGGTGGTGTGATACTTACACACTTGTGATGTGTCTGATTCTCTTCCAAGAACTTTACATATAAACTTAAGTAATCTTATGAGATCGTGCTTATGTTATCCTCACTTTTTCAGAGGAGGAGACTGGAGCAGTAAGAAGGAGATGAAAAAATGTGTAAATTCTCCAAAGTCACATGACAAAAAAATGGGGGAAGGTGATCATGGATCCTGGCAGTCTCCTTCCAGAGTTCTTTTTCCTTTTTTAAAAAGATTTATTTATGAGTACAAGAGCTGGGGTGTAGGCCAGAGGTGTGGGGTGGGGGTGGGGGTGAGAGGCGTCCCCAGAGACGGAATGGGGAGCAGAACAGGCAGACTGAAATACACTGCTGAGGGGAGCAGCAAGGAGACAGGAGAGGTCTGCTGTGCCCTGTGGGAATCTCCCTGGCCGGGGATCGAACTCGTGCTGCAGTGGCTGCTGATAGCTTCATAGTGCGGAGACATAACCCCTTGCACCACCAGGGAGGCCCTTCTCCCAGAGTTCTTGTCCCCACACTGAGGAGTAAAAATCCTACTCAATGTGGTTGAATCTTACTAGGATTTTCTTCAACTCAAGAGTTCAGCTACCTGGCAATTATATTTTTTTGGCTTCAGATGATTTACTTACTTTCAGATCTGGCAACTTTGTTGATATTAAATACACAGATGTCTTTCAGCCCTAAAATTCCACCATTAGGATTTTTTTCCATGGAAATAATACAGTCAGTACAGAAATACATGATGTAAGGTGGTTGTATCTGATTCGTTCATTCCAGTCCCCACCAAGAAACCAAGTGAATGACTAGCCATGGAATGTTTGACTACATTATGATACATTCAAGAATATTTGAAGGTATTAAAATAATTTGAGCTAAACCAGCCAGTCAGAGAAATTTCCAGGGAAGTATTGAGTGAGAGCAGTGAAATGCAAAGAAAGTTTGCTAATACCATTTTGTGTGAAAAATGAAAAGATAAAACTATCAATGAATTGATGTTAAATGCATGAACATATATAGATATGTGTGTATAAATGTATTATGTATGAATGTGCTTATACATGCATGTATACACATAAATGTGCATATCCATATGCAATATAACTATTTTTGATTATGTGAACTTAGATAAACACAGTAAAATATGGCAGGATGCCTAGTATGCACCAGCTTGATTTACCTGAAGGTGGGAGCTTATCTTCCTTGCACGTGGAGATTAAAGTCGAGGAGTGAAGAAGCTAAAAGAAAAATATGATGCACCCCCCCTTAAGTAATAAAGGTGGCATGATTATACTTTTGCCCTTTTGTAAATAATATGTGAGGATCCCTACTAAAATATGTGTGTGTGTATCTGTAACTCAGAAGCACATTTAATATACAATTAATTTGAAATGTTTTTTCAAATGGATGAAAGAGGCCAAAATGAAAGAATAACTTCAAAAGTGCAACCATGTAGTCTGTTTGGGTACAAACAAAAATAAAAGATTTGAAACAAAAACAATTTAACGCCTTGCCGAGTATTTAGTAGTATCCTATCATGGGTACTTAATAACTTTCAATATTTACCACTTTCAAAATATTGCTATAGTCATTATGAAAAAAGGGGAACAATACAACTCTAAGTTAAAAGATGTGGGAAGGGAAGACAGAATAAGATCAGAGGACTGTCCAGTATCGGGCTATATCCCTTTACAGAGCCTACCTGCTAATTGAACCTCATCTTTGAACAGCAGGAAGGTGGCAGAAGCAGCAGCAAATCCAGTATCAGTGGCAAAATCACTCACATGGTTTGTGGGCAAATCTTAGGCACCATGGATAATGATCAATTCCACTGGGCTCATTGATTCTAAAGCCCCAAATCAATTGAACTTGTTTCTGAAATATTTTAGTTAATAATAAAACTTTATCACCTTTATGTTTTCGATAAATATCTATTTGCATCACTCATTATGCTAATAAACATTCAGTAATTTGTGCAAACAGAAGGCATTTCTAACATTTGCCTGTGTTCAGCCACCAGGTAGATTTTCTTTTTTGCCCGCCAGAGAACACTGCTTTTTCAGTGTCATAGTATTTGTTTTGCGTAAACCATTCACAAAATGCTGAATTCATTCAATGAGAGACACAAATTTTTTTGAGCAGCACTATGTTCCTGGGACACAAAATAATCAGAAATAGTGATAAACAGGATCACCAACTTATGAATCATCACTGGCTTTAAGAGTCTGGTAGGGGACTCTGATATTAAACTACATGCATAGACACATAAAAGTGCAATGCAAATGTCCCAAGAGTGTTATTGTCAAACCATAATAATGGGTCAGCTCAGCATTTTCCCCAGAGCAGCATGTAGGTCCCAGGTTCTGATGTAGCATCCTGCTGTTTCAGGGAAGAGCACATCCACGCTTTAGTTGGCAACAGCCCATGCTGTTAGCAGCTAAGATGTGCATGATATATTATCCCTGTGGGGGGTTAGTTTTCAAAATTACTCTATGCTATAATCCCCGAAGAGGATGAAATACGAGCTGCTGGGAATGTGGACACATAGAAGAAAGAAAGGATAGATTGAGACAGGTTGTAGCAGCAGTGAACATGAACTCAATTTCACAAAACCTCTCTCATTACGTAAGCTTATGACTCCTGCTTCAAAAATTACTGAATGTGTGATCTCGGGCAAGTTACCTGGCAGTGACATCTCTGGATAAATAACGATGAAAGGTGCAGGCAGTTTTTTTAGGAGTATTATGAGAATTAAACGAGATATGTAAAGAACTCAGTACAGTGTCAAACACAAAATAAGTATTTAACAAATATCAGCTACAATGGTGGTAATGACAGATCTGGCAGTACTACCTTCATTTTGCAGAAGTAAGATTGGGGCAGAGGTTTTCGGTTATCCCAAGCTCACACAGGTGGTTGGGTCTGGGACTGGGATTCAAATCTTGTGTGGAATTGGACGCTGCATTTTGCACATGACAGCGTTATTGCCTCTCTAGTGATATTAATTGTTCCTGCCTTCAATTTCACAGAGTAAGGATTTTCATGATGGGATGCAAAAAGCTGTGCAACTCTGTGAATAATTTATCCATGCATTTTATAACTGTTAATTATTTATTGAGTTATGAGTATCGATTGTCAAGAGGTGTCTGTGTGTGTTTTTACTCTTTAACAAAGAGATCATCTGTGATCCATCATTATAATCCTTGACTGGTGAAACAGAAGGACTGAAGAGCTCTTTCTAGTTCACATTTTAGTCATTAAATTATGAGAGGAAGTTGAGAAAGGCCACATTTATCTAGCCCACTATACAAATATGGCAGAAGGGCTAGTATTCAAGTTGCATTTCATGTATCAAATAGCCTTTGTAGTTAGAGAAATAAAATATTTTTTAAATAACACTAATTTAAAGTATGTCATTTTGTAAATAAAATATGCTGATTCCATGTTACAATTTTCATAGAATATATTTAAGTAACTTCAAATTCTGAAGAAAAAACTTGATTCCATTTCATTTCTAGTCACTAATGTAAATCAAACCTGATAGATATTTTTTGTTCATTAACATACTCTTGGTTACTTTGCACGGAAGTTGATTAATTGCTAAATAAATCACATCCCATATTACAATATCATGGCCAAACCCATCATTAAATTCTGAGAGTAGAATTAAATGCCTTTTTGTACATGCATATTTTAAACTGCATATATTATTTGTGTTTTTAACACAAAGAAAACAAACAAAATACTTCTTTCAATCAAATGTCTTCATTTATAGAATAGTAATATAAAGGTGTTTTCCCAGTTGCTTCATTAATATACATGAAACGGGTATGAGTTTGATTATTTCCCAGCAACTCTCTCATATGTATTTTTTCTCTGCTTCTCTTACCTCTATAATCCACGTGGCAAAGGTAAGTTAGAGGTTGAGATGGTCAGTGGTCATCAATAAGGAATATAATTTGATAAAAATAAGAAACCTACAGGAATAATGTCTAACATTTACCAAAATAACCCACATTATGCCTGGAAATTTTCTAAGTGCTTCATATGATTTAAAGTGAATCACCCTTATATTCAAATTACAAAGCCAATAAATTAATTTACAAAGCCTGCTTGTTAAGATGTTCCTGACTTCCTATGATTGGTCAATGTTAAAAGATAGTTTTTAGTGATAAAAGTTGTGTTGACATGTAGAATAAAAGAGATTTAAATGATACTACAAAAATTTCCCTGGGGTTAAAATCTCAAATGTTTCCACTAGTTTTGACAATGAGAATACTTGAAACCCGGTAGCCCAAGTTTTCCCATATCTACTAGGTGTTAGGTACACACAGACAATGCCTTTCACTGGTCCTCACATTTAATATAATGGTTGGTCTGACAGTTCTCAGTGTATAGAATTTTATAAAATTCATAAAGAATATAATGAATCATGTAATAGCTTTGCTGTATTAGTGCACACTGACATCATTTTAAAACAGCTCATTTAATAGTTACTCTTAAGACCATTATTTTGTATTTGGCCAACTTATTTTTACTTATATAGCAGTTATTTTGTAATTTAATGCCTAAAAGTTCATCTTACTTGCTTCCAAGATCTTAAAAGGAAATGGGACACCTTTGCTTTTACTAAAGCCCCAAAGCACTAGCAACATGTTTGGGGAATGTTTCAGAATTATTCCATGGCAAACTTAAAGACTATATTGTACAGCAGCCATGTTTAAGCATCTTGAGATCAAGTTTAATTCCTTAAATTTGCATTTTAGCCTCTAGTTCAACATGCCTTTCTAAACTTAATTGTGAATCTCCTTTTCAATAATTGAATTGGAAAAACCAAAAGAAATCAAAAGCAAAAATCAAAAGAAAGAAAAATGTTAGTATTAGTGTTATATATACACAGATAGTGCCAGAAAAAGACCTATACAACAGTTCATTTTGTACTTTGTAAAGCATATAGAATTAGATTGGCAGCATCTGAAATAAATCCTGCATACAGTCCAACTTGAGAGAGTAAAATATTCACCCAATGGGGGGACAGAGAAATAATCAAAAAACAGCATCAAAATTTGTTAAAGAATTTATAAGACTTGAAACCATGTCCCAACCACCAATTATTTTGTTCATCCCTGAATTCCAATGGGTTGCTATTTCTATCTTTTCTTTTCTTTTCTTTTTTCTTTCTTCTTCTTTTTTTTTTTTTTGAGAAACCAGTCCTTAAAGGATTGGGAGCCAAAGTTTTATTCCTCATCCTATGGAAAAGAGTGTGTGTACTTTCCATGAAATCTTGATAGGAAGCCCAGATACCTGTCCTTAGACTCTTTCAATCATGCAACTTTGAGTCCTATTAAAGCAGAAGTGAATTCAGAATGAGGGAACAGAGATTCTTACAAGAACTGACAAATAAGTTACTTACCAATACCTATCAAAGAGAGGAAGAGCTAAGTAAGAACCACAACAAATCTAAGGAACCTAGATGTACAAAGGTGGGTCATTTAACTTTATTATTATTTTATTTAAAGATTTATTTATTTATGCATACAAGAACTCGGTGTAGGCCAGAGGTGGGGGGTGATGAAAGGTTTCACCAGAGACAGAGTGGCAGCAGAACAGGTGAATCTACTGAAGTACTCTGCTGAGGGGAGCAGTGGGCAAGGTAGGAGAGGTCTGCCGCACCATGTGGGTCAGCTTCCTAGCTGGGGATCAAACTCGTGCTGCAGAGGCTCTGGATAGCTTCATAGTGCTGAGACTTAACCCCTTGTGCCACCAGGGAGGCCCAGGATCATCTAACTTTAAAATGAAAAAAGGCCAGAGGACATAGAATTAAATTTTATAAAGAGGAGAAATTTGAAGTAGTTATAATGAGTACCTTTCAAGGCAGTCAAGGAATATGATCTCAGAGAAAACAATGCATGCTGGGAAGTAGAATCTGTCTATATCCTTGCAAATTAGAAGGATAATTGCTGAAATAAATTGTTCCATAAATGAACTGGACAGCACAACAACCACATCTTGATTGAATGATTGTCTGAGGGAATCTCAATAAACATAACTGGAAATAAATAAGTGGAAAAAAAGGCACAGTGAAATGACACATTTTAATTTTAAAAAAGGAGAGACACAGTGAGACATAAGAGATCCAGAAATTCTAATATTCATCACAGATTTCTGAAAGAACAGGGGAAAGGGATGACAAATGAAATCATGAAGTGAATTTCCAGAGCAAAAGGAAGAGAGGCATGCAGATATGTATGTTTTGATGGATGAGGGATAAGATGATTTTAGAAGAAAAATACAGATAACTGCTGGCAAATAAGAATTAGCCAAATCCCTGTTATTGGTAATACACAATATCAGAAGCAAATAAAGGAACATATTTATGTTCTGAGAGCAAATGACATAGAGATTAGTATTCAATGAATACCCAAATGAGCATCTGATAGTGAACAGAAATGACATTCATATAGGCAAGGCCAAGGAACTTTCCATTCCTCACCATTTCTGAAAAAAAAAAAAGATGACAAAGGTTGTATCTCATTAACATGCAAAATAAATACAGGAAAGAGTAATCTATAGGATGTATATAAAAATGGAAAAGCATGCCATTAAATCTAAATTATTGTTGAAAATATTTTTTTAATTTAATGCAAATGAAAAATAAGAATTAAAAAAACAAGGGAAGCAATTACCTTAGATTAGGAATCAAACCTTTTTGGTGGAAGGACAGAAGATTGTCAAATTTTTTAAAATGTAAAACAAAAATAATAAACTCTATACTATGTAAAGTGGCATGAGATGATCTGTTATCATTCTGTCAAGAGAATGTGATGCTTAACAGAGAAAAGACAGTTTTCCTAATATCCATAAAGATTTAAAACAGTTACAATTTTTTTGCCATAAACACACATTAAAATATATTCAGATACTTTTAATAAAATACAGATATTTTACAACAGATCTGTAAAATTCTCTGTTCCATCACTCCCCACAAATAACTGACAGTTGTATAGTAGTTTATAATTTACAAGTAACATCTATAATTGACCCAGTGATAAGAAAAACTGAATAAGGTTTTTGCAAATCTTTAAATAAGGTTTTGGATGGATTTTATCAATTGGGTTAATATAATTAAAAAAAACTTTATCTATCTTGGAAATTACCTACACTGCAACTTAAAAAAAATCAAACTCAAGATTTAGTTATTCATGCACATGAAAATTTTAAAAATGTCTTATTTTTAATATATCCATACATTTAAATGTTGTCTAGTCTAAAGCACATGGAGTCACTGAAAGATGCTAATAAGGAAATTCAAAATTTTATCCTTAATATAAACATGCACATAAGGAAACAAATAACATCTAAGCTACATGGAAATGACTGTATTTGAAATTTCTGCTTACTTCAGTCAAATTTAAGAATTATCTAGAGGACTTATCACATGCTTTCTTTCATTAGTTCAGAAGAACTAATTGAAAATTGTAAGTGATAAATTACCTAATTCCCATGATAAGAAGGAGATATCAGGGGTGAGGAGGAAAGAAAATGAAAGAATCATTTCTAAGATTTTTTAACTCTTACCATGATCTGTCTCTAATTGCTTGCCAAACATGTCTATAATAAGGATGATTGTAATTGGATAATGCATTAAAATATGTACAATTATGAGCTTAGTTCTATACAATAAAATACAAATGAAATAAAAATGAGAGGAATAGGAAGCTATGTTATGTAAGCCATGTGAAAATGGATACTTCAACTAGCCTAACCTAGATTGGAATGCAGTAAGAACCCTTTCTTTATGTTGGCACCAGAAGCCAGAATTCTAGCGCAACTTTTCTGGGCTCCTGGCTCTATTTTTGCTGAGATATGTAGATTATCCCCAGTCCATTACCAATTACAGTGGGTTATTGCCTAGCCATTTACTTTTATAACCTAAGAAATAATAAAATGATAGCATCAAAGAACATAGTTGGTATATTAAAAAATGCCCTTTCTTAGAGTATTAATTATTTTATAATTATGTAAAAAATGAGTCATTTGAGCCAAGTTCACAGAGAAAATATCAGTCATTGCCAAAATGACGGAAAAACTAATAAGCAAAGGGCAAACTGAGGCTAGGCTGTCGCTGGAAGCTAAGCATGATTAGGTAGAGCCACCTCTGCATGTTAACAAACTATAAAAACGCGTGCCTAGAGTTAATCAGGCCACTCTGCCCCAAGTACCCCAAATTCATGGTTTCACTCTGAGTAAACCTTGTGGTCCATAAGGTTCTGGCTCCATAGCACCCTCCCATTGCAAGCTGACACTTCATCATTTTCCCATCTTATCCCTGATCCAGTCATTCATGCGCTTAGTAGCCCCAACTTCATGGAAAGGGTACAGAAGAGTGGGGCTGAATTCTAGACATAATAATCTAGTCATAGGCAATGTCCTCTTTTAGCATCCCACACCCTCCTATACATTACTGAACCTTCATGTAACAATATACATGTCTTACATTTGCATCCAACTATATGAAATTTTCTTTGTACAACTTGCGATATCCTCTTCTTGAACCAAGGAGATGGAAGGCACTCATACTCTTTGCATCTGTCTTTGGGAGAGAGTTGTATTCTCTCCTGGGTTATGTTAACTACTCTTTAAATTCAGTCATGATCCTGACTTACTATTCTCTTACCTGAAATCTAAATAGTCCAGTTTGCCTTCAACGACAGTATAAAAATAGTAACAGGACGGAGAGAGAAAGTAATTGATACACACACATGTAACAACCAAGAATGGTGTAGCTGCTCCATCTTTGTTTCTGTAACTCATGATGAGATGGTAGTGGATATTTTTAATTATTTTCTAGTAGTTATCATATTTCCTTTGCCTTAATCCAGGGCATCACTATAGAGTGAACCAAACCTTTGTTTAAGTTCAGGATTTCCAATCCTGTCCTGCTGAGTAAAATATAGTTAAACAATAATTTTGGACATTGTTGAGTCTATAGCTATGAATCCAGGTAACAGTAATATCACACAACTGATCAATGCACCCTCATATTTGCAAAAATACCAAAATGCATTAGAAGGACTTTGGGTAGCTGAGAACAATGGGGCGAGCATAGCCATAGAGCTCCAAAAATGATCTGCCCAAACCATAAATAAAACCAATGGAAAAGTAAATGCCACAAAAACTATACCCTCAGCATAGGTCAAAGACAAAATTTGCTGAGACTAGAGAATATCTGAGTAACGTGGAAAAAAAACAATCAAGTCCTGTGATGATGCTTCTCTTTTTGTTATGACTTAGTGGTAAACAAAGACAGACTAAGAAAAACTGTCAGAGGACAAAAGGGGAGGGTAATGAGGTAGCCTCAGCAGGATTTCACGGGGAAACCATAAGAAAGCTTAAACTTATCCTAAGTAAGAAAATCCTGAGCCAGGTAGATCTGGGCACAGACTAAAGGGAAGTCATTTTAAAGAAGCTCAACCTACAAGTTCCAAGAGTTGTTTAAAGGATGAGGCATAATTTAAATGAGAAATCTGAAATGTATAACAACTAGGGAAGAAAAATGGCAAAAGGATAGGAAGAAACACTTTTGTCAATTGGGTAGTGAAGGAAAAAAATTCAAGAGGAAAAATTAGAGTTCTGCAAGACAGATAACAATACGAAATTGAAGGTTTCCTTAGCGCTATCCTCAGACATTATGCCAAAATCACAAACCAAATAACAAAAAGTATATAAAATTGGATTTGATCAAAATTGAAAAATGTTGTGTATCAAAGGACATTGTTGAGAAAGTAAAAAGAGGCTAGAGAATGGGAGAAAATATTTATAAATTATACATTTAATATTTTTTGTATCCCTAACATACAGCTCTGAAAATCAGCAATGAAAAGACCAGCAACCTTATTAAATAATAAGCAAAGTATTTGCATAGACATTTTTTACAAGGGAGAGCCATTAAAAAATTAAAAATGTGTACTTTGGTGAGTGCATGTTTTGGTAAAATATATCTGAAGAGGGGTGAATCTATACTCCTAAATCAGATATACAGTGTTTTATCTCAATAAAAAATAAATATAAAATTGTACATGACATCATTAGTCAATCAGGAAATGCAAGTCAATACTACATTAAAACACCACTTCATACACATGAGAATGGCTAAAATGAAGACAGCCAATAACAAGTGCTGATCAGACATAGAGAAGTTGGATCCCTCATACATTGCTAATAGGATTGCAAAATAATCCATTCATTTTTGAAAGCAGCTTGATATTCCTGAAAATGTTGAACAGTTACCATAAGATCCAACAGTCCATTTCTGGGGATAAAACCTGGAGAATTTAAAACATATGTTCACACAAAGTACATACATAAAAGATCACAGCAGTTTTATTCATAAGAATCCAAATAGGAGAGAGACACTCGGGGGGCGGGGGGTGGTGGATAAGGGCACAAAATGGAATAGAAAAGAACACAAGGGACCATGGAGATGGATCACGGGTGAATTGGTGGTGGGCTACCCAAGGGGAATACAAAATGTAAAAGACGTAAATAACAATAATAAAAAAATAGAATCCCAAAGTGGAAATAACCAAAGAATGCATCAATGCTGATTATTTACTGGTGAATGAAACAATGTTGAGTGGTCTACCTTTAAATGATTATTATTCTGCAATAAAAAGGAAAGATGTATTGATACATTCCACAACGTGGATGGGCCTTGAAAGCATTATATAAATGATATTAGCCACTCACAAAGGCCATACCACAAGACACTATGGTCTCTGACTATGAATATTTGGTATAGAGAAATTACAGAAAGCATATTATTGCTTTCAGATGCTAGAGGAGGGACGTGGGTGTGAGTAACTGGTAATCAGTACAGGGTTTCTTTGTGGTGGGACGAAATATTCTAGAATAATAAAGTGATGATGCTTGTATAGCTCAATGAATATAGTGCAAATCACTGGACTTTTACTCTAAAGGGTGATTTTCATTTTTATGTGAATTATATTCAATAAATATATTAAAAATTAAGATATGTGGAGGAACAAATGAGAGAGTCTTTAGGAATGCAGAAGAAATTGAAAATAATAAGAATAGTGCATAAAAAGGAGAAATTATATGTAAGAAAGATGTAAGCAGCAGCAAGCAGAGCAGAGGTAACATGTATTGGCAGGAACTTTTAATACGTTTAAAATTATGTAAAATTTGAGTTTTAAAGGCTTTCTAAAATCCAGAAAAATTCAGTGCTAAGAAAACACAACTAGATACACTCACAGAGCAAATTTTATAATTAAGTTGATGATACCTGTTGTACATCTACCTGACCGTGCAGGTGCCTGGTTTGATGAACTTGGCCCAGGACAGAATGGGAGGACCCGAGTTTGGTGGCTTATAGCGTGCCGTCGCTCACACGGTTCGTGCACTAGCTGCAATGGAGATTCATTTATGGGTTGTAGGAGAGAGGAAGGCTGTAAGTCAACATTTATAAAGATGTAAAATGTTTTATTGACTTCCGGTTAAACATGGCACAGTTAAAATCAAGAATTTATGGTCTCTGCTGAAATATGTGACAGTTGAAAGCAAGTATCTCTACTTCCTTTAGAAATAAACAGATATGAAAGGAAAAGGTAAAATGTTAGTTCTGAGCTCTTCCTCTAGCCCCAGGTCAACCTGATTTGACTAAGGATTTATTCTCGGTGCAACATCAACCCAGTACTCCTGGTTGACGGACACCAGTCCCCAGGTAAGTATCTGACCACACAGGTAGGCGAATGAGGAATCAGTTGTTACGGGATTTACCTGCCCTGGAAAACACAGGCTACTCCCAGGTGCCCAGGGTATGTGAGATTCGCTGGGTATAAGAAGTGATGGGATTGCAAGGCTGATGGTCTCAGCGAGCTCAAGTTGTTTGCCCACACTTCGCTAGTTTCTTGTGGTCATGAATTTCTACGATTTATTCATGAAGTAGCTGTTCCAGTGATGGAGGATTCAGTAGTGAAACAAAGAGGCAGTCTTGTTTCCGAGGAGGTTATGTTTAAGTTGGGGAAGATAGAAATAAGCAAATAAATAACAGGCGCATTATATGTCACGTAGTCATAAATGCTGTTTCAGAAAAAATGTTGCTTAGGGATGCATAGACTGGGCTGTTTTCCAAAGATGATCAGGTATCAGGGATGGGAAAATCACTGTTGCTAGCTTTTCTTATGCTAGTTAATTGGGAGAGATTATGTATGTATATATGTGTGTTTATATATTTTATAGGGATATTTTACAGATATAAACCTATGCATGTATTTATACATATTATATATAAATATACATGTATTACATATTAATGTTAAATATATATAGAATGTTGCATTTTTCATGGGATGGAAAGGGTTAACAGCAGGTCTGTAAACTGGTCCTTCTGTACCTGAAGTTCAGGAACAATACATGACCTCAGAAGAATATCTTTTTAAACCTCCTAAAAATGACTTTTTGGTAAACATGCTAATGGTATATAACAAACAATAATGTAAGATTTTGTAACTTGTCTTAGCAGTACATAACTGGTCAGGCAAAAGTAGCTTATTGTATAAGAAAGTTGGCCTTTGTGGATTTATAGATTTCCTGAATGAGGAATGCCAAGCAAAATATATAATTAATGGGGTTTGAGATGGGACTGTTCAATAATGGAAATGACTTTCTCTGGATGAAAAATACCTTCACATCCATTGCTCAGATACCTCGTCAGTTAGCCGGTGACCAGACAGAACTAATAAAGAAACTTAGAAAGTTATTTTACTGGAAGTGATGTTAGATAGTTTCAGACTCCTCCAAGAAAAATGCTTCCTTTTTTGATCTGGTGATTAGCTGTACCCTTTTATTTGTAGTAAAGTTCATTATTGGGAAAGTCACATGAGCTGTGTGAGTTGGATTTAATAATTCAGTCCTCATTTATCACATCTGAATTTATTTTCCAGCTCAGACATCTTCATCAGATTCCAGATTTATATAACGGATTGCCTAATTCATTTGGAAATCGAATGGTCCAATCCAATTTAGCTTGTTAAATGAATATTAAATTTGAAAACAGCTCTCTGAGTCTTCGTCTCTGAAATGATCACTCGTTCATTCCTTAATTGGGCAAAAATGTTGAAGTTCAGAGTAGAATGCCACTTACTATAATAAGAAGTCACAATAGTCTCTAGTCTGAAGCAGTGCAATAGCGTTGACCCTCCTGCCGTTTATTTTCTTTCCTAAGATATTCCACATAGTAAGTCACAGCCCCATTAGCTGCAGTTCAAAGTAATCTTGGGATGTCTGTACCATATCCACACGGTCTGCTTGATGGGATTCACTGATGCCTCCATCACCTGCTCTCTCACTGTCTACGCTGTAGATGCTTGGCTCTGGAAACACTCACCTCCTTGACATTCCTTGAACACACCTCCATGCTCCTATCTCAGTCGTTTCACACTCAATTTTCTTGTGTATGTAACATTCGTTCCAGTCACTGCCTGGCGCATTCATGTCTAAGATATTCATATCTAAGAATCCCTTTGATTTTGTATTATTTTTAAATTTAATTTTAGTCAGATTTTATTCAGTTGTCATTGTTTATAAAACTACATGATTTGGGGAGTACAACTTTGCACCTCCACTGTGAACACACATCCCCCCTAACTCTCCAGGCTCTACCACACAGAGGCTCTCTAGCTCCAACTCTTCCCCCACCCCTCCCTTCTGGAAAACACCACAATTTATCACAGATTCTAAAGTTAAGTTTGTTGTGTTTTGCCAGTATGATTCCTTTAAAAAAATTTATTTATGCATACAAGAGCTGGGGTGTAGGCCAGAGGTATAGAGGGAGGGGATGAGAGGGTTCACCAGAGAGAGTGGGGAGCAGAACAGGCAGATTGACTGAAGTACACTGCTGAGGGGAGCAGCGGGCGAGGCAGGAGAGGTCTGCTGTGCCATGTGGGAAGCTCCTCGGCCGGGGATGGAATGTACAGTGGCTACTGATAGCTTCATAGTGCTGAGACTTAACCCCTTGCACTACAAGGGAGGCCCCTGCCAGTATAATTTCTATGGTTATTAATTTTCCAAAAGTGGGAGAAACTATCCAGTCATTTTCTTTCACTTTCTGATTTATTTCACTCAGCATCATCACCTCAAGATTCATCTATTCTGTCCCGAAAGGCATGATTTCTTCTCTTTTAATAGCTAGTAGTATTGTATTGCATCTGTACCCCAAATTTCTTTATCTAGTCATCGCTTAATGGACACTAAGGTTGACTCCATGTCTTGACTATTATGAGTGGTGCTGCTGTGAACATACACGCGGCTACATGTCTTCATATTCTTCGAATGGAGACCTAGAAGTAGTATTGCTTCATGACATGGTATTTCTACTTTTTGTTTTGAAGGACTCTCCATACTATTTCCTTGGACTTTACACCAGTTGATATTCCCATCAACAGTGTAGAAGGGGTGAGATGGAATCTTTTCGTAATTTTGCATTTCCCTGATGATAAATGATGTCGAACAATTTTTCACATACTTGTTTTTTTTTAATATATATATATTTATTGTTGTTTATATCTTTTACATTTTGTATTCCCCTTGGGGAACCCGTGATCCATCTCCGTGGTCCCTTGTGTCTTTTTCTACTCCATTTTGTGCCCTTATTCCCCACCCCCCGCCCCCAGTTGAGTGTCTCTCTCTCGTATTTGGTTTCCTTATAGTCCTGTTATAACTGAGACCATTCAATATTTTTCTCTTTCTTTCTGGCTTATTTCACTGAGTATGATCCCCTCTTGTAAGCCATCAGTGTGTCTACTTTGGGAGAAGGGTCTATTATGTAGGTACCCTTCTGTTAGTGAGAACTGATCTCCTTTATAAAACAACCCGGTCCACGCTTCCCAATCAACTTTTATCCTAAATAGCGTTTACCTCTACTTACTATATATGTGTCTCATTGTTGGGGAAAGCTAAATATTGAAGTAACAAAACTTGCTCCTACAAGATCATTAGTGCTATGGATTTGGAAGAGTCTGTTTCAAAACAGCAGGGATGCCATATTCCCACCTGAAAACACATTTCAAAATGGCAAGAGGAGCTATATCTCCAAAAATAACAAGGAGAGATTCTGCATTCTGCATGTGTTATAAATTTTTATAGATGTCAGAGAAGAAACAAGATTACTTAGAATTAGGAAAAGTGTCCTAAACTTGTTTTCCATGGCCTTGCAACAAATTAATCGTGACAGTTTACAACGTGGATTTAATACCCCAGAGTTTCTGAGTGGAAGGACAAAACCAGTCAGCTGGGGGCTCTGCCCAGGTTCTTCCTGTCATCTCATCTGACCTTCAACTTGGTCCACATGCAAGCTCATTCTAGCTGTGGGACTGAGGTTCTCAGCATCTGGAAATCGCTGTATAATTCTGCCATGTGGTCCTCTTTGCCATGGCTATCTGCTTCTTTAGGCCCCAAAGAAGCATTTTGCTCTCTGCGTCTCCTCTTTCAGGAAAGGGCTGACTCATTCAATTCTACCCAGGATTATTTGCCTTTTGATTAACTTAGAGACACTAGAGCATAGGACTGAAATCCCACAGTATTCTTGATTGTCTCCCATGCTCCAAGGGAGGAGGGCATGGGTATCAGGTGGGGGAATCTGGACTCTCCTAGACCACTGCTGCTGCAATTACAAATGGAGAGAAGGACCCAGAATGGAGAGCCCACTGTTTGAAACTGAAGGACTGCAGCAAAAGAGTCTGGATGTTTATTCAAGGCATGTGTATTGGCATTTTAATTCTTTAATTCCCCTACAAGATGAGATAAATTGAAATGGTTTCTTAAGTATCAGTCTAGTTATTTGTGCCACAATAATTAAGTAATCTCCAAATTGAATGTACGTATTTTTAATATATCAAATTATCCTGTAAAACAAATGCTATTTTGACTTTTATAAGTGTTATTGATGTGTTTAATGGCTATTTTCTATTCCATATCTTCTAAATCTAACTGTACCACATACCTCACATTGTATATCTTTTCCTAATTTTGACCTGTTTTTCCTTCTTACTCTTATTGATAAACCTTAAAACAAAAACAATACCTTGTCAAATGTCTTCCAAATGTGACATTAGTTTGTATTAGTGCAAAAATTAGATAAAAATGAACTCAAAGAGCTCTGATACATCTATAATATAAATATATACCTTCTTATATCTAGTTTTTGTTTTCTTCTAGAAATTTCTTTTTTTCACATCTTCCAGAAGTATTTTATTACTGGTTCTTGTTATCTATACAACTTGGAGCAATCCTAGTTTTGATGTTCTCAGAGAGACAGAAACTTTAAGACACACCTTCACAGTTAGACTTAGAGCTACTGAAAGGTAAATATCTGGGCCTCCCTGGTGGCCAAGGGGTAAAGTCGCAGCACTATCACTCCTACTGCCCTAGTTGGATCCCTGGCCAGGGAGCTGACCCACATGGCGCAGCAGACCTCTCCTGTTTCCCCTCGCTGCTCAGCAGTATATTTCAGTAGATCTGCCTATTCTGCTCCCGCTCTGTCTCTGGTGAATCCTCTCTCCCCCTGCACCTCTCACCTACAACCCAGATCTCCTATGCAAAATAAATAAATAAAATCTTTTAAAAAATGTAAATATAACTTCAGAAAAATTCCCATCCATATAGAATCACTGACATACTAATCAGTTTATTACCAGCCTGATACCTATAAATGTACGGCTGAAAAAAGGCATCTCCCACAGCAACAAAGGGCAGCCAAAGGCATAATTTTTGTCCTCACTACCCCACCCCAGCCTGTGCAACCCAGCCATGAGACTTAAAGGAATGCACCAGTAGCCCTGTACACCTGGAGACTGCAATATGTTGGAACTCCCCTGCCATTGCTGGGACTGAGGAAGGAGTCCAAATCCAGTTCTGGTCTGCATACATCACAATGAGGTTAATGGGTAATGAGACTTCTTGTCATGTCACCCACACTATTATTTACATAAACTGCAATGTTGTACTAATTAGAAATTACTTTAGTGTATTGATAGTGCTTTAAAAATATCTGCTGGAATTAACTTTCCATATAAAATTTATAACCTAATTTTTACCCTTGCTAACTAAAGACTTCTTAATTTTTGAGGGCATCAGATATTTTAAAATTGCTTTGCTATCAGCAGATTTCCTAGTTTGTCTCTTGTTAGAGGTATCAAATTTTGAAGCTGGAGTTAAGAACTATGGAATAGGCACTGAAATGAAGCATTATTTTGGCATTATTTATCATCACCTCTGGAAATATTAATAATGATACTCTATATTTTCCCATAGACTGTTGAGCCTAATAAAAACTTAAAAAATAAATCATATTGTTTGAAAATCATGAGGTTTAATAAAACTTTTAATGTGATATTTTATCGCAACAAAAAGATATCCTATGCCATTAATAAAAGAGCACTATCGTTGACCTGCTTAATTGGCACTAAGAGATTTATTTTGATTGAGATTGATAATCGCTAATGTTAAAACTTATAAATAGGTTAAATTTCAATGCTAATGTAATTAAAAATGCTTTCATCAGTGATAGGCTGTCATATTTGAATTCTAATAAAATGGTAGTAAATGTGATGACTGAATATGTCTACATTTATTGAAATAATTATTAATTCTCCAACAATAACTCATTTTAGCTTAATCTGTAAATTAAGCATTAAGAAGTGATTTCAAGGATATTTTGAATGGTTATGCATATTCAACAGTTTCAAGTTAGATTGCTCCATGTTTAATAATTTGTAGAGTTGTATTTCTAATTTTAACTCTTTTAAATCTATACCAGAGGAGAAAGCATATTAAGTAGATTTATTGTGGACAACCAAGTCAATTTTTAATAAAAGTTTAAAAATTTCTTCAAATTCTGGAGAAATAAAGTGATAATGTTTTTATTATTGTTTCCCCCTGACAATCCATAAGCTTTATCAGAGTGAGAAAAATCCCTTAAACCCTGGTGGTCAGTTGGTAGATGTACAGTTGACATCAACAAATAAGAGGAGAATTTCTAGCTAATTTATTTCTTTCCAGGGTAAATTTTGCATGAAAAAAATGAACAAATCTTGAATATACACTCAAAGAACATTTACAAATATATACATTTGCATAGCAAGTACCTGCTGAAGATCTAGAATATCCTCTTCAAAGAGGTCCCTTTTTCCCTGACAATCAGTTCCCATCCTGCCACACGTATTCACTATTCTATTCTACTACAGTAGATTAGCTAGAACTGTTCTTGAACACATACCAAAAAAACCCCAAACAAACAGAATAAAGGAATCATGTAATAGTCTTTTATTTCTTTATTCTTTCCCTCAGCGTAGTTTTTGAAATATATCATTACTGTGTATATCAGTAGTTTATTCTTCTTGCTTATTTTACTGTATGGGTAGACCAGTGTTTATTTATTGCCATGTTCGTTATTTAAAATTTGGGGATTGTCACATACAAATGGATATTTTGGTCATTTGCAGGTTCAAGATCTCAGGCACAAGTGTTTTCTATGAGGTCATGGGGTATACGGTGAATCTTTGCATACTCCTGCAAGAAATGAGTAAGACTTCAGTTTCTTCGCATCCTAGCCTATTGTCAGGCTTATTAAATTTGGTTGTTCTGGTGATCATGAAGTAGTTTATCTTATTTATTTTATTTTATTTTTTTTTTTTAAAGAATTTTTATTTATATATGTATACAAGCTGGGGTACAGGCCAGAGGCGCGGGGCGGCGAGAGGGCTCACCAGAGACAGAGCGGGTAGCAGAACAGGCAGATCAGAGATACACTGCTGAGGAGAGCAGCGGGCGAGGCAGGAGAGGTCTGCCGCGCCATGTGGGATTCTCCCCGGCCGGGCGTCGAACCAGCATCGCTGGCGGCCAACAGCTCCACAGCGCAGCGCCCAACCGCTGCGCCACCGGGGAGGCCCAGTTTATCTTATTTTAATTTTAATTTGCCTTGTCCTAAATTCTAACAATCTAGAGTAGTATTTTGTGCTCACTTGTCATTCAAGTAATGACAAGTTACTTGAATTATCTATTCACGTATTTGTTCCTTGTTTCATTATTTTTATTCATTAAAAAACCCTTTAAATATTTTAGATAAATGGCTTCTGTTTTATATATATGGATATTAGATACTTCCTTTCAGATTGCATTTTTATTTCATTAAATATCTTTTGACTAGCAGAAATGACACATTCTAAAATTGTCTAACTTGTAATTTTATAATTTTTTTGTCAGTGATTTTTAACTCCTAAGATAACCTTTTGCCTCCGCCAATTTGAGGAAGACAAAAACAATAGTCGTGAGTCGTCTTCTAGAAGATTGGTAGATTTTTTTCTTTAATGTTTAGGTCAATCTTTTATCTTTAATTGCTGCATTAGGTGGTATAAAGAATAGCGTAGATTTGTAAACCATTCATTCATTTCATCTAATATTTATTTAGCTGCATCAGCCCCATTTATGGACAGGTCCTCCTTGCCCACATTGAATTGTCAATTGACTATATATGTCTATGTGCAAATCTAACAAACCTTTGCTGTCGCTATATGCAAGACCTCAAAATCACACAGTAGGCGTCTTTTATCTTTGTTTTAATTTTTAAGATTGTCCTAGGTATTTTAGGTCTGACTACAGGTTATGAAATTTCACACACAAAAAATTTTAGGTAGCTATTAACTGGAAATTAGGTGAATTTCTAGGTCATTTTAGGGAAAATGGACATCTAAAAATAATGTCTCCCATTCTACTAGTGTGATATGTAACTGCACTCATTTAGATGTTTAAAAATTTCACTTATCAGTAACATCTAATTTTCAACTCAGTGTAGTTTCTTGTACAGTTTTAAGTCTTACACACCTTTTGTTAAATTTATATGCAAATATTGCATGTGTTTTGATACCATTGTAATTAGCCTGGATTTTAAAATTATTTGTTGGTAGTGTATCAAAATATAAATGATTTCTGTGTATGTGTCACTGAAATCATATTTCAGGACTACAGAGAAGGGAATGTTGTTCCTGATCATTCACAAAATACTCCCTGCAGGGATACCTGGTGATTTTTCAATTTTCAGAATAAGCTATTTTATACAATGCTTTGTTGCCTGTGCAATAATAATTGTCTTACAATTTTGGCTGTTTGTGGTCTGTACTTACGGGGACTTAAATCTTAGGTAGATTACAATAAGATCAATACTGTTTTAGTTTGCGCTTCATTTAAACTAAATTCTACGCAGATTTAAGATCAAAATTTTCACTGTTAATTAAGCAATCATTTAAAATGACAGGAAAAAAATTGAAAAACAATGTAAAGACACACATTTTGGAAATTCGGACTTTCAAACATTTCATTATGAGACTGGTTACAGAACTATATATTGGTCGATTGAAGTTATCATACCAGAATTCAGTCTGCTATAGCATTCAAATGTTCCATTTTATTTGTTAAAAAACAACCTCTTGGAGTTTTTAAAGTGAATATATATTTATAAATCTATTCTGTGCTAATTATAAAGATCAGATTTTGTCTATCTGTAAATATTCATTATTTAAGGTCCATCTATTTACTTTTATTAGCACATTGTCTATCTCAAATAAATAAGCAGTCAGTTACATCACCAGTGGAATTGTGTTTTATTCAGAAACAACACAAAGCCATTAGGAAGTGGATTCCACTTCTCTAAACCGCTTCCCCCAAAAAAGCCCAAACCAAAAACAACAAACAAACATAAAAAACCCATATGCTCTTACACAGAGTAAAGGCACTATTGTAAACAAACTCTCTATTGGAAGAAACTGAGTCTGGAAGTATACTGGCTTCTTATTGGCTGGCTAAGGCAGCGCTCATTGGCTCAGCTGTTGCTGGGCAGGAAAAAGCCTCCTGCATCCTCCAGTTCCAGAGGCAAAGCCGCGGTACTTGAATATGGAGATCAAGATGGAGACAACCCCCAGGCAAGTGTCTGCTGGGGCTCTGTAGTGGACACTCAGTGTACTCTCTGTGTGGGACTCTCTTCTGCCCTCCACACCTCGTCTGTCAGTCTGTCTGTCTACCTACCTACCTACCCTAATCCAGGGTCTTCAACTTTTTTATGTGATATGAAACCAGTTTAATCTATTTCTGAAATTTTCTACTGAAAAACAAGAATATTAAACTGCTAGGATCTGGTACCACAGATCTGAAGGGTTGAGCACCTATGCCTCCAAATGACATACGTAACCCATGTTAGCTGAATAGAAAAAAACATGCAAAAAAGTAAACGGCTACGCTTTGCAAAGCTTTACCCAGCTCTTATTCTCTAGACCTTGCTTAAATAATGGTTCTGTATATTTATTTTCTTTCGGTTGATGCGTGTTACACTCGCTGCGCCCGGTACCCTCGGGCTGCAAGTCGCCTTTCATGTTTTCTTCACATGCTTAACCTGCTTAAGTTCATTAGAAGCACCTGAAACGTCTTTATTTTTTATGCGGCAGCCCTGGGTTTAAAACTCATGTTACCCCAAAAGCTTAATTACTTTTAGCAAAAAGTTACTTTACGCTCAGGGGATGCGCATTGGCCCCTAGTTGCAGAGTTGTGTGCAGTGAAGGGAACTGGAGGTGGCTTGGTCTAAACTCCAGACCTTATGATGCCTTCGGGCAAGGAGGAGTCTGCAATCAGCCCTAGGCAGCCTTTGACAAAGGACAACCCAGTTGGGTTTAGGGATTCTAACAAAATGCACTGGGCTGGATGAAACCTGAGGTCTCCATTAACAAAAGCTGGCAGGCAACCATAAATGAGAGACATTCAGCCAGGGAGGGGGAGGATAAGGGTTCAAAATGGGGGAGAAAAGAGCACAAGGGACTATGGTGATGGTTCACGGGTGAATCGGTGGGTAACCTACGGGGAATACGCAAGAATGTAAAAGATATAAATAAAAAACATTTAAAAAGTAAAAAAATACATAAAAGGCCACAAATGCACACACACTTAGACCTACATATCTATATCTACTTTGATGTATCTATATGGAGATAGATAACCCCCAAAATAAGTATGAATAAATATTCTTTATGGGGGAAAAAAAACCAGTATGTTTCTCCAAATTAGGTAGTTTAAAGTTCTCCGACATTTGCAAAAGTGTTTTGGTGCTTTAGGCTCATTGCTTTTCAATTTCATGATCCTTTAAAAAAAAAAAAAGTCCATTCTGATCTGATTTAGTAGACTAAGAGCATAGATCTTTTGCTACATGAACATGCTGTACTTCTTCCCTGACTTAGATTTATTTTTCCCTGAGAGAGATTTTGCAAATTTGGGAATATTTGTCTTGCATTCATTTTGTTAGAGTCTTCATTTGGTATTTCATTGAAATAGTAGTTATTGTAATTTTAATTTCTGTTGTTAGCACATGGAAACAGAACTGATTCTTGTATGTTAATCTTTATCACTTTGATATTGCTAAATTCACCTATCAGTTCTAGAGCTTTGTTGGTGATTTCTTAGGATTTTCTACATAGATCATTATACTGATAATAAAGGCTTTTTTCTTTATTTTATCATGAGTGCTATAGAAATTTATTAGAAATACATAAATATACAGGTGTCTGCCACTTTTAAAGAGTGTAAGTTATGTCACTTCACTTTTATGGAAGTATAAAGGTATAAAATGTACTTGTCTTCACTAACCAAAAGAAATCTGACAAAAGATGAAAAGCAAAGCTAGCTTTGAGCTTTTGTTTTGCAGCAGTCTTTCTGGAGGCAGCAGAACCTAAGACAACAAGTATTATCCTGGCAAGCCTTCACCGAACTGCTTCATACACTGGTATTTATCATATTGTTACAGGGCAGCCCGGCCCCATTTTCCCCCTGTCAATCTCATTCTGCTTTCGCTGTCTGAAAGTGCCATTTTAGGTCTGATGTGTTACTTGGTATGACTTGATAGGTTATTTTTGGCTATAAATGAGTGGTATTGCTTCTTTGCTTTATAACAAATAGCTTACAAAGCTTATAGATAATTTCATGGGGATATTCTATGCTTGGGTAGTGGGGGAAACTTACATAACAATGTGGTGTTCCCTTGCTGGTAATGAAAAATCTGGTGGTCTGAGTTGGGTTCTTTCCTTGTTCATGATTTTCTGGGAAAAGCACTGCATTTTTCATCATTAAGCATAAAGTAAGCAGTAAGTTTTTGATGGCATATACTGCTGTTATTAGACTGATTTTTCTACAACTGATAATGAGGACAATTTGTGGTATTTAATTTTTTTTAATATGGTGAATTTGATGTTACAGTTTATGAATTTAAGGCTCATGGTGCTTTACTTTGATGTATTTAAGTATTGTGGTATGATTGCCTTTGGTGTGATACTTGTCGCATTACCTCATATTACAGTATTATTCTCCATAGGCATTAGACCTATAAGACATCTTTCCTACTCATTACAGATTTGCATCCTTCAACACCATCACCACCTATCCACACCACTACCCATCTTCCAGTAACCACCATTTTGCTCTCTGCTTTTTTTTTTTCCGAACAGGTTTGTCTTTACTTGATTCCACATATGAGTGATACTGTAGACTGCTTGTCTTCCTATTACTTATCTCACTTAGCATAATGTGCTCAAGATCAGTCCATGTTGTTGCAAATGGTGGGATATCCTCCCTTTTCACAGATGAATAATATTCTACTGTGCATATACTCTATTCCACATACTTTTATCCATTCATCCACTGATGGTCATTTTGGGTTGTTTTCCTACCAGGTCATTGTAAAAAATGCTGTGATAAACATGGTTATATGTACATAGCTGTTGAAATTCTGTTTTTATTTCCTTTGGGTATGTACCCAGATATAGAATTGCTGGATCTTATGGTAGATATATTGTTGCATTTTTGAAGAACTTCCAAATTGTTTCCCATGGTTGTTGAACTAATTTATCATCTCATCTACAGTGTACAAAGGTTCCTTTCCACCCCATCCTTACCAGCATCTGCCTTGATAATAATCATTGTAATAGGTGTGGGCTGGTAGCTCAGGAGGTTTTGATTTGCATTTTCCTGACGATTAGTGACAATGAGCATCTTCTTCTATATCTGTTGGTTCTTTTGATATATTCTTTGGAAATCTGCCTATTTAATTTGTCCATTTTTAAATCGAATTGTTTTTTGGTTATTGAGTTGATTGCTTTATTTATTTTGGATATTATCCCCTTTCCAGTTTGTGGTTTACCAAAAAGATCACTCATCTGTAAGTCATCTTCAGATTTTATTGTTCCTTTTGTTGTGTTGAAGCTTTTGAGTTTGAAGTACTCCTATATGTTGGTTTTTTTGTTGTTGATTGTGTTTTTGGTTTCATGCCCAAGAAATTATTACCAAGACCAACATAGATAAGGTTGTTCCCAATGTTTTCTTATATGTGTTTTATGCTGTCAGGTATGTCTGTAAGTCTTCAATCCATTTCGTGTTTATAGTGTTTTTAACATGGTCTGTATACTTACTGATTTCCCACGTGCTTGTTTTATCAATGATTAGAAGAATGATATTTCAGTTGCTAACTAGATTAATGGATTTTCTTGTAGGTACAAGCATTCTGAACTTTCTAATTAGATATATTTAAAATTGTATATGATTTTTATTAATTTATTCTTTTATCACTAACTATTCCCATTATCTCTCAATATTTATTTTGAAACCTAGTTTGTCTGTATTAATATAATTATTCCATTTTTTTTTAAGATTTATTTATTTATACATACAAGCTGGGGTACAAGCCAGAGGTGTGGGGTGGCGAGAGGGTTCACCAGAGACAGAGTGGGGAGCAGAACAGGCAGATCAGAAATACACTGCTGAGGGGAGCAGCGGGTGAGGCAGGAGAGGTCTGCCACACCATGTGGGAATCTCCCTGGCTGGGCGTTGAACTCGCTGCCAACAGCTCCACAGCGCAGCGCTCAACCGCTGCGCCACTAGGGAGGCCATTTTCTTTTGATTAGTACTTGCAAGGAATAAATTGTCCTGTACTTTTAATATGGCTGCCTTTTTTGTTCAAAGTTAATTTATAATAGTTGGTTTGTACTTACATACCCAATGATTTATACTAGTAGTTTCTGTAGTGTGTACGATATGCCTTTATGTTTTCACAGTTAATCTCCAAATAATATATCACCTCCACCTCTATTTCCCACTATTGGTCCTTTGAGAATATGTTTTGTTATGCATTTTGTTTCTTTTTATGCTATAAAACTCATAATATGTTGATATCATATTTGAAAAAGTAATCAGTGGTTTATACTGTGATTTTAAAAAGAAAAGACATCATATATAAACACATACACACATATATGTATGTACTAATATGTTGTCCTTTTCTGTTGCTTTCTTTCTTTCTTAGATGCAAGTTTATGTATGATATTATTTTCCATCTGTCTAGAGAAATTTCCTTAACATAGAGTTTAAGTATGTTGCTGATAAATTCTCTCGGCTATTGTATTCTGAAAAAAGAATCATTTTTTTGCCATTAGTTCTTGAAAGGTATTTGCAGATTCTGGGTTGACAGGTTGTGTGTGTGTGTGCGTGTGTGTGTGTGTGTGTGTGTGTGTGTGTTTTTCCTACATTACTAAAGCATATTTCTCCAGTGTCTCATGGTTTCCAAAAGCTTTGTAGAAAAGTTATTTCACCTGTGTCTTTGACAGATAATTTCTGTAGGTAAAGAATTCTAAGTTGACAGTCTCAGCTTTCTCTCGGTAGCTTAGCAGTGTTGTTGGTATGCAGGGGTTCTGGTTGCCACTGTTAGATAGCCAGTTTCTCAGCAGCACAGTGAAAATCCCAATAACCACAGAGTAACCGAATGACCTCATAAAGGTACACACGTCCCTTTGAACACTTTGGCCCACCTGCCCACCTTATGTAAATAATAGGCACACATCATGATTCCTGTCTAAACATCTCTTCTTTCAAATTGTGTTGGTGACTGACCACGTGCATTGCTATTCAGTTCACACATAGGCACCAAAAAAAAAAAAAAAAAAAGTGTGCACTTGTAAACCCAGTGCCTCCTAGTGATAAACCTAGGTATATTTCGTGACAGTGACTAATCCAAAGAGGGAACTGGCCAACAAATATGAAAGTGCAGCAAAGAAAAGAAAAGTGATAATGTCAGAAATAAATTCAAGTAGAACATAAATAAAGTCATGGGAAAAATAGCTGATGGTGGGGATATTGACTCTGCTATTATTCAAGAAACTCTGGAAATGCAGCCAGAAGAACTTAGTGAAAGCTAATTTATTGATGTAATGAGAAAAGGGTTTTTGACATATAGGATAAAGTTATCCCGCAGGAAGTGACATCAACACTGTCTTGTTTGTTTCATTCTTATCTAGAGTGGGTTCTAAATAAATATCACCTATTAATTTTAATCAAAATTTTATTACTCTGTCACTAATTAGGAGAACAATTACTTTTGTTTATTTCCCAAGTATAATAGTTCAGTAGAAACTCATTTCCACATAACAAGCCAGATATATTGCTTTTGGCTTGGCCTATGGTGGTATTTACATGTAGGAAATAATCTTTCTACCCCTACAACAATCCTTTTGGCCATCCCAGCAGTAATCAGCCACTTTTTCTCCGTGGTTATTTTAGGAAATGCCATCCCTTATTGTTCTCTTTTGTTAGAGCAATGATTTATCAATCAGTTGTTAACCAGTGCCTGTTAAATATATCTTTGTTAGTCAGGGGCTCTGAATTTAAATATTCAAATTGTCTTTGATTTACATCTTTTCAGTGTGCTTGCTGTGTGAAATGCATTTTTTTTTGTATTTTATTATGTTCTATTTTGGCACGTTAATTTTACTTAGAATTAAGTGTTAGAGAAGGAGTTTGCATGCTTTGTTAGCATTAGAAGCATGACACAATATTGGGTTGCTCCGTCTTTGACACAGTCTTCTAACGGAAACATTTATTTAAATTTTCCTTTTTAAAGGAAATTTTTATTTATATAGTGTATCTATAGACATATTTTAATTAGTAGAAACACAAATTATAAATTGAGAGTCATAGATAGGAAATGCTTTTTATAAATAATGTTTCTTTTGCATTCTAGAAATTTCAGTCTTGTAATTTATGTTTTTAGAGGGAACCAATTATTTCTCATAATATTAATGTGAAGTTTATAATTTTGTCATTATAAATCTCTTACTGAATATTTTGGTACCTAGAAAAATATATTTTAAAGTTATTCTAGGGGAAATTGGGAACCAACTAGAATAGTGAAAGTAACACTGAAGATTTTTTAATGCAAACGTAATTGCATTAAAAGATTAATAGATCTGCAATTAATAGATTAACGATAGTTCTCTGTAAAATCACTTCAGATAACTTAGCTTATCAAATCTAGGAAAAACCAAATCATAGAGTGGAGAATGTTTACCTAACAGTGTAGTATGAAATAAGAGAAACAGTTTCCAGTGTGCTTGTCTTGAAGATTGATGACTAAGAGTTAACAGTAGAATTTCCCAGTATTTCTTTATTTATCTTATTCTGTTCCTAATGCTAAGTGAAGGAGAAAATATCCATAGAAACAGACATGGATTCTGTTCTCAATAAGGGTTTTGCTTGTGTTATGATGCAAGATGTAAAATAATATCATGCAAGGGATATTTAAAAAGTGCCATGAAAACCTGGGAAAATCAGTCAGAGGGTGATAAATAAGGAAGGATTCAGGGAAAATATGTTTGAACTTCTTCAAAATGGGAAAAAAGAATGTGTGCTAAGATGTGGCAACCTAAGCCAAAACCACCAGGGAAGATTCAAAATAAACCAAGGTATGTATAGCTAGCAGTTAACGGGCACTTTGACTCTCTTTGCCCCTCTTTTTTTTTTAAGGTTTATTTATTTATACATACAAGCTGGGGTACAGGCCAGAGGTGGGGGGGGTGGCGAGAGGGTTCACCAGAGACAGAATGGGGAACAGAACAGGCAGATCAACAGAAATACACTGCTGAGGGAGCAGAAATACACTGCTGAGGGGAGCAGTGGGCAAGGCAGGAGAGGTCTGCTGCGCCATGTGGGAATCTCCCTGGTCGGGTGTCCAACTTGCATGGCTGCTGCTGACAGCTCCACAGCGCAACGCTTAACCACTGCGCCACCAGGGAGGCCACTCTCTTTGCCCCTCTTAAAAGCAAAATAAAACACATATTAAAGGGGATAAAGAATACAACTCTGAAATTTTAGGTAGGAACCTGACTCTGGAGGAACTTGAGCTTGATTTCCTAGGAACTCGGGCTTGATTCAACAAAGGATAGAAGATTAACGACTTTTGAGCTGCCAGTGATATAATAGAACTCTGCTTTAGGAAACCCAGTCAAAACCATCCTATAGGATAGTTCAAAGATGACTGGGTAGATCGCATGTGTCACCTCTATTGGTGTTGCCTTTGCATGATCTCATTTTCTAATGTTTTTAAAATCTTACTATTTTTAAAAATTTTTTTAAAGATTTTTTTATTTATGCATACAAGCTGGGGTACAGACCAGAGGCATGGGGTGGCGAGAGGGTTCATCAGAGACAGAGTGGGGAGCAGAACAGGCAGATTGATGGAAATACACTGCTAGGGGGAGCAGTGGGCGAGGCAGGAGAGGTCTGCCTCGCCATGTGGGATTCTCCCTGGCCAGTCGTCGAACTTGCGTCGCCACTGCTGACAGTGCCACAGTGCGGCACTTAACCGCTGCGCCACCGGGGAGGCCCTGTTTTTAAAATCTTAATTGGTTCATCCTCCATTAGAATACAAGTTGGCTCATGATTAAACGGCTGGATTTCTTTCTTAATTACTCATTGAATTAAACAAAACAAATGAATTCCAGAGTGATGGAGCTGTTTAGTTGCTCTGACAGCGGGTCAATCATATTGCAAGAGCCTAAAGTAGCTACAAAAGATCTCCCCTTCCTGGCATCACTCTGCCACCGAACACCGTGAAAGTCTCCACCAGTAACACCAGTCCGCAAGAACATCAGAAAGGAAGAGGTGAGAGGAAGAGCCCCCAGTCGTGTTGTGTGCATTTCGAGTTCCAGTCCCCTGAATCTATGTCCAGGTCCAGCTGGCCAGATGACTGTTCTTGCTGTCAAGATGATAAATGCACCTTGATGTTCCGTAGATTTATCATATCGAGACTCAGCCATTATAACGTGCTTTATCTGAACATTAACAGACAGGCAAATAAAACTGCAGTGAGCACAAAATACATTGGCTCACCCTTTGGTAGGTGTAAATCCCTCAAAACCATCAAAGTGTACATCCACCACACCAGTCCAGGCCGGAGTTGTGTTTTGGAGGATGGTGGATTTTCTCGGGAGTGAATAATGCCCCCTGTTTGTAATCTTTCTTCTCATAATGGCTGAAATCATTTCAAGAGCAGAATCGTGTCCTCTGACAATGTTCTTACTTAGACTGTGGTGTGACCCACTGGTAATCATGGGAAAAGAAATCAAATCGTTTTGATTTGACATTAGAGAAAGTGATACCTGGCAACTAAAATAAACATCGGAGAGTAATTTCCTCAATTGTTCATACAACGGTAAACTATTACTGTTGTACTATTTGCACCATTTTATGAGATTTTTTAAAAAGATTTATTTATTTATGCATACAAGAACTGGCATGTAGGCCAGGGCACGGGGTGGTGGAGCGGATTGACCAGAGACAGAATGCGGAGCAGAACAGGAGTGTCCACTGAAATGCACTGCTGAGGGGAGTATTGGAGAGGCAGGAGAGGCCTGCTGCGCCATGTGGGTCAGCTTCCTGGCCAGGGATCAAACTCATGCTGCAGTGGCTATGGATAGCTTCATAGTGCTGAGACTTAACCCATTGTGCCCCCAGGGAGGCCCTTAAGAGATTCTTTTAATACTGAGTACTGTTATCTTCCACATTGTAAATCATGAACGTAGGATTTGAAGTCAGATTTTCTCAGTAAATAGAGCCATCTGTGAATCCGTAACTCAAAAATCTGTTCTGGGCAAATTGACACTAAACTGTTCCCCAGAGTCTTTGATGGGTAGACACCTAACTAATTCAAACTCTGAACCTACATCTCTGGCTGATCAGAGAGCAGGTTACCCGTATTCTCATGTTTGTGCTCCACGTCTGTTAAATGTTAGAAGGCTGAGTGGGAGGGGATTTGGTAGAGGGGAGGCTCTGATCAGGGACGAGCCATATTTGATCTTGTGTAAATTACACTGGTCAACATTGAGATCATTACTGGCTTAAAAAGACCCTAATTTGTAGTATCTTGGTGTGCTGAACCTGAAGATAACCCTAAAATTTTTTATTAGCTCTTGTTTTGAAGATATTTCATATAATTGATTTTATATGTTTCACCGTGTAAGTTTATCCAGTAGAACTGCAACAACATCCTAAATCAGCCTAGAATGATGTCATATTGCATCGCATTGCATAATACCATCATGCACACATCATGCAGAGTTGTTGCATCATTTTCTGATGCAATGCAATACTATTGCCAGGCAGCTGCTGCAGTAAGCTGACATCAGCAGTGCACTATATAAAGCCCTGTTGGAAAGTTTGAGCATTGAAAGTATTTCAGACTTTGTCTGCATTGAGACCAGTTCCACATGGTGAGGGATTTCCTATTCCAGAACCTCCAGCAGAATATTCTCTTGATTCATCTGATGAGGAAGAGGGTGAGCCGACCTGTTCTTCTCCTCTTCCATCAGCATTCAGTGATCCAGATTTTCACTGTGGTGCATCACCAGCCCCACACAGACTAACACAGGAAGAACTAAATGACCTGGTTTGTGATTTGGACTTATCCAAGAACAAGACAGAATTGCTAGGATCAAGTCTCCAACAATGGAATCTTCTAGAAGATGTCACAATTACTTTATATCGAAAGTTCCACTAGCGGTTGGAGCCTTTCTTCAGAAAGGAAAGAACTGTGGTCTTCTGTTCCTATATTGAGGGTCTCATGAATGCCTTAGAAAACACTCATGACCCACAAGAATGGAGACTTTCTAGACGTTTCAAAACTGAGTCTTTAAGGCTGTGCTTTTGCACAATGGACACTGTCTTCCATCTGTTCCAGTAGCGCATGCTGTCCACATGAAAGAGACATAACTTAAAGCAGCTACTGAATTCCATTGAGTATAACAAGTACAGCTGGCACGTCTGTGGTGATTTGAAGCTAGTTGCCCTTTTAATGGGACTGCAGCAGGGATATACAATATATATGTGTTTCTTCTGTGAGTGGGATAGCCGAGCAAGTGAATTGCACTACTTGCAGAAGGAATGGACTCGCAGACAAAATGTAGCAGTTGGAGAGAAGAATATCCAGCACCCAGCTCTGGTCGAGACTCACAAAATCCTGCTAACACCCCTTCACATCAAACTAGGTTTGATGAAGAATTTCGTGAAAGCCGTGGACCAGACCTCACCAGCTTTCTGATATCTGCATGAAAAATTTCCTCAACTCAGCAAAGCAAAGATTAAAGAGGGAGTTTTTGTGGGTCCTCAGATTCGAGAGCTCTTCGAAGATGGCCAGTTCAACAACTTGCTGCAGGGTGATGCGAAACAAGCTTGGAATGCTTTTCGCCTAGTGTCTATACACTTTCTTGGGAATGTTAGGGCAGAAAACTGCAAGGAGCTAGTAGAAGACATGCTGATGCAGTATCAGAAACTTGGCTGCAGTATGTCTCTAAAGATCTACGTCCTTCATTCCCATCTGGATTTCTTCCCTGAAAACTGGTATGGTTAGCGATGAGCATAGCGAATGTTTTCATCAAGATATCGCATTAATGGAAAAAGATACCAGGGAAAATGGTCCACTACAATGCTGGCTGACTATTGCTGGACACTCCCCAGAGGTGCTCCTGAACAGCTGTATAAGAGACAAGTGAAGAAATCTAAGAAGTCGTCTATGACTTGATTTTTTACCGGTATTAACCATAGGCTTATTACTATTGGCATGCATTTCGTGATGTAAACATCCATTTATTGCAGATTACAAAAAAAAAAAAAACTAGAGCCAAAATTAGAATTTGACTGTCATATTCGTGTTGAGCACATACAAATTGATAGGAAATGACTAATTTTATTTCAGTAACGTGACTTTTGTAAAAATTTGTTGATCAGTGTTACAGTTGTGCATTCTCATGGCACGCATTTCTTGATGAAACGTCAAGGAACTTTTGAACCAGACATCTGTTTTTGTGCGATTCTGAGAAGTCAGAATATTAACTGTCAATAATAAGTAGTGAGCTTTGAGTATGGAATCAATCCTGAGTAGAATCAAAGTGAGACTTTTTCTTATAGTAATGGAAATTGTGCAGTACTTTATTCATATTAACTAATATGTTATAAAGGATAGGTTTCCTAGACTATGACAAATAATTTAAAATATGAACTAGGACTTTGTAGAATGTCTTTATAAAAAAAAAATCCCCACCTATTTTTGCCTATAGAGTATTAAATTCTTAACAATTTCACAATAGAAACCTTTTCCATGAGAATGTATAAATCATTCACTTTTTAATGATATTGCAAAACAAGTAAAAGGCTTTCACAAATACCTCACCAAATTTTAATCATAGAAACAGGTATGGAATGTATTTTCTGGCTCAAGATCAAATAGTGACAACTTATTTTTCTTTATACTTTCTTTTTTTTTTGTTTTTTTTTTCACTTCATTGCATACTTTATTAATTCCTTCACTTTGAGGCCAACAAAACTGTGTAATGTTTATAATATTTTTTTTCTAATATATATTTTTATTGTTATTTATATCTTTTACATTTTGTATTCCCCTTGGGTAACCCACCACCAATTCACCCGTGATCCATCTCCATGGTCCCTTGTGTTCTTTTCTACTCCATTTTGTGCCCTTACCCCCCCAAGAGTCTCTCCCCCCAAGTGTCTCTCCCCCCACCCCCCCAAGTGTCTCTCCTATTTGGTTTTCCTATAGTCCTGCTATAAGTGAAACCATTCGATATTTTTCTCTCTCTTT
>PVIJ01001530.1:0-194722 GCA_004024925.1 Scalopus aquaticus | reverse complement strand
GAAAGAGAAAAATATCGAATGGTTTCACTTATAACAGGACTATAGGGAGGCCGGGTGGGAGAGAGACAATCAGTGGGGGGGAGAGGGGGGAGGAAGGAGCCGGAGGGAGGGAAGGGAAAGGGCACAAAATGGAATAGAAAAGAACACAAGGGACCATGGAGATGGATCACGGGTGAATTGGTGGTGGGCTACCCAAGGGGAATGCAAAATGTAAAAGACATAAATAACAATAAAAATATATATTATATATTAAAAAAAAATAAAATAAAATAAAAAATAAACTTGCAAGTGGATAAGAAAGCTAAATTGAGTAAGGATACCATTTTCACAGATAACTACTCCCCTCAGCCACTACCAAATTGTAAAATGTCTACATTTTTAATTTTATTTAAACAATATTAAAAACATCACTTAAGGAAGCTGGTTTAGCCTAAAATCAGGATCAGCTTAAAGAAATCATTAGAAATGCAGACAAAGGCTCACACAAAGATAATCATCAAGGTATTCTCTGTAACATCACTTATAACATTGAAACTAGAAATACATGTACAACACTTGTAAGCATTGGAATTAGCCTAAAATGACAATAGGGTAAATAGGTAAGGACACATCCATGAGATAAAATATAATTAGGAATATACTTGGACAGTAAAATGTTAACAATAGTTATTTCTGGTGATGAGTCCTAAGGGTAATCTTAATCTTTTCAGAATTTTCTTCAATGGAAACAAATTATTTGCACAAACAAAACATCTATTAAAAATTCTCATAATTGAAGAAATAAGGAAAAACTTTATATATTTCTTAGCTAGAATCTGACTCGTTATTGCAAAAATTGCAAAACCAGTAATTATTTCCACCAAAAACTATCTTTTTGTGGTTATCTTAAGTAACTTGAGCTGAGGTTATATCTTACTTGGAATGGAATCTTTTATGATTACCAGCTAGATTTTTTTTTTGCTTAGTTTACTGAAATGTGTTACAAAGTAATGATACTGCAATCCACTGAGCTGTTAGAGACTGTGTTATAAGCTTTTAGTTTCTGTTTAGTTTATGTCACACACAAAAGCCAAAAAACAAGTCCCTCCTGAAGCCATGGCTGAAGGTGATATGCAGGACCTCAGAGTAACAGTATGTTAAAGTCTCAAATTCCCAATAATAAATTTCTATTTCTATTTCATTTGGACCCACTTCCATTTATAAACTATGTTCAAATATGACAAAATGCCAGTGCTGCAAATATCTTGCCAAAAACTTTAAAACTACACCCATCACAATTATCACTGGAGCTCTCTAATGCAAACTATGACTTAAATAAATCAGTATGCTAAAGATAGATCTGTGTGCAGAGCTCAATATCTGCAATCAGTGTGACAAAGTGAGGAGACACAATGTGTCACCATGATTAACTGAGCCTTAACATGAGCATCCTAAGCCGCAGTGCAGAAGTGTAATGCTGATAAAATGAGCTGATTGTAATGATCTCCCACTGCCAAGAAATATGCGCTAAAAGCCCCACCCAGGAAGGCCGAGAAAGAAATGGAGTCACCAAGGAAGAAGAAAATATCACTGAACTCATAGCTCAGTCTTTCACACAGAACTGAAAGGGCCTTGGGAGACTGTCCCAGGTCCTTACTCTGCATAGAAATTGAGGGCAGAGAGAGAGAGTGGCAGAATTGCTATTAGAATTCAGGCCTCCATGATCCCACTGCCTTTTCATACCAGAATTTTCTGTGGTAGCATAGGCCTTTACCAAGTTTTCTAAAATTCTGGGAAGATACAGAGATGCAGAAAGGAAAACAATGAGCCCATAAGGCAGAGAGGGAAAACTGAGGCACTACAAAATTGAATCATTTGCAATTAGTCAGCAGGTAATATGGGACGATAGCACCCCATCCCCCACCACCCAGTGTAGATAGTTTCACCTGTATCAAAAACCATGTAGGGGGCCTCCCCAGTGGCGCAAAGGGTTAAGCACAGTGCTATGGCTCGAGTTTGATGCCCAGCAGAGGAGATTCCCACATGGCGCAGCAGACCTCTCCTGCCTCACCTGCTGCTCCCCTCAGCAGTATAATTTGGTTGATTTGCCTGTTTTGATCTCCACTCTGTCTCTGGTGAATCCTCTCACCACCCCGCACCTCTGGCCTGCACCCCAGCCTGTATGCATAAATAAATAAATCTTTTTCTTTTTAAGATTTATTTATTTATGCATACAGGCTGGGGTGCAGGCCAGAGGTGCGGGGTGGTGAGAGTGTAACCGGGCTGAGTCCAAAGTCCGGATGGAGGTCGTGCCCCCTGGAGGGGGTTTGCTGATGAGAATGAATAGCCCCAGGGAAAATGCTAAGTTTGCAGTTTGGGGTGTAGAGTCTGATGAGAAATAAAAGGGACTGAAGGAGAAGGGGATATCAGTCGTCATGACGTAGGAATAGAGGAATCAGCGGCAGAAAATGTAGCCGCCAAGATTGAGAGTTTGGAAATCAGAGGAGAGAAGCTTTTGAGCCGCCGGGATATAGAGTTTCGGATTGAGCGTTTTTTGGAATCTTCAGTGACTTTGGAACCAGAGACTTTGGAAGCTTTGCAAGTAGCCGAGCGACGGAAACTGCTCCCAGTTTTATCTTTACTGCAGCCCAAGAAAGAAGGCAGAGGCCCGAAGCGGGTGCCTTCCTAAAATGTGTGAGTGCAGTCTGAAGGGCCGGCTGGCTGCTGTAGTTGCTGTTTGCAGTGTTGGCCTGGTGCTGTGTTGGGGCACCATAGCAGCTCCGGGAACATCTCCAGTTGTGTTCTGTGTCATCCTCTTGAGTTGGAACCTGGCCTACTCTCTGGCTGTTGTGCATCTGCACTTGAAGAAGGAAGACGCCATTTTGGAAACGTGGCCTATTGTTTGGAAGAGGAGCTCCACATCAGCAGTGGCGGGAAGACGCCACCTTTGTTACTTTTCTGGGACTTAAAGGACTGGACATTGCTTTAAGTAAGGTAAATGGCCATATGTTGACTTTAGTAATTCTTTGCTTTTCCTGTTTGTTAAATAAATCCCATTGTTATTGTTCCCTAAGCCTGAGTAGTCCTGCAAATGTGCGTGCGGGTGCATAATCAATATAGTAACTGGTAAGCAACTGGAGCACTGCCTTTGGCAATTTTGAAACCCCTTTTGCCCGGTATCAAGAGGATTCACCAGAGACAGAGTCGGAAGCAGAACAGGCAGATCGACTGAAGTACACTGCTGAGGGGAGCAGTGGGCGAGGCAGGAGAGGTCTGCTGCGCCATGTGGGAATCTCCCTGGCCGGGTATCGAACTCGTACTGAAGTGGCTCTGGAGAGCTTCACAGTGCTACGCTTAACCTGCTGCGCCACCAGGGAGGCCATAAATAAATAAATCTTAAAAAAAAACCATGAGGGCTGAATGACTCAGAATACAAGCTCTCAGTTCCTATCTGCTTAAGCAGTTTCAATTCTCAGACCCCTAAGAAGTCTGTTACCTATCAGTCAAGTAACTGACACAGTTACAAAAAAATAGCTTGCACAGTTTTTGAAGACATCTTTCTCATCAGCATTTAAAATTAGTTACCCAGGTATAGAAGAGAAAGGCCTTTGATATCAGGGATGTCAACTGATGAACTGATGCACAAATTAATGGTAGAAATGAAGTGGTAGAGGGGCAATTGGCTTAGAGACAGATCTGGAGAAGTTATTTGCTTTTCTGGCAAGTGGGATTATTAACAGTACCACGTTACATGGGGTATTATGTGGACCAAATGAGATAACACATGTAAAGTGTCCAGAACAACACTTGGCTCAACATATGTTGGTTATTACTATTACTATCATTATCATTGGCAACTCCCAGTTTTGCTATTTATTACCAAATGAGTACATTTCAAGCTTTTTAATGTGTACAGGAAACACCTGGGGATCTTGGTAAACTGCAGACTGGTATGAACCCTAGATTAGATCTAGGCTTACATTCTGCATTTCTAACAAGCTCTCAGGGACACGTTGCTCCTGTCATGCAGAACATACTTTGAGCAGCAAGGATCTACCTAACTTAGCACCTAGTAGGTGCTTCATGTTAGTGACAAAATGAATGACTTCTCAGCATCTCAATGTTTCACCTGTAAACTAGAGATAACACATATTCTATGTGTTGTCTACTAACTGAACATTAGGAAATAAAGTGCACAGGAAAGAGTATTCCAAACTGCAAACAAAGCTACACAAATGGTAGCTGCAGGATTATTAATCTGACTATTCACAGTGTTCAATTTACAACAGTGTAAAAAGCCTAAATTTACCAGTTAATGATTTGTATGTATGAAAAGAAGGCTTGATTTCCTGTGCTTAGAAGAGATACTCCACATTCAAAGTTCCTCTAGGAATTCTGGCAGAACTCAAAAGTTTTTCAAGGGATTCCCAAATCAAAAGTGCTGTAACTTTAGAAATGTCACTTGATGGCCAAGGAGAGAACCACTTTGGCAGGAAGAGCATGGCAGTTTGAGGCACTGAACATGACCTTCACTAGTGATTCCATTCTTCCTCCCAGAGTTGGCCAGCCTCCTTTAGATCTTCATCAGCCAAGATCTCAAGTTGGGACAGCAACGCCAACAGCATGAGACAGATGGGCACTGCCCTGGCAAAGCCCATGTCTCCGATCCATGAGCTGGCAAAGAACCAGACTGCGAGGAAAGCAGGGTTTCTGGAAGTCCAAGGTGAAGGCTTCAATTAGATGTACTTGGCTGTTTTCCTGCAGCAAAATCTGGGATTTCCTCCCCCCAGAGGATATAAGGTATAATATTTGTATCTCGTGTCTCTTCTCCAAGGGATTCAAAGTGAACCACAGTCAATTCTTCCTCACAGGGCACCTTACCAAAAAGTTCTGGCATCATTTAAAGGCAGATGGCACCACCAACGTCAACCTAACTGCTCAGGCCAAAAACACAGGAGTCATTTTTGATTCCTTTGGTTCTGCAATCCCCCTCTACCATCCTGTTGGTTCTACCTCCCCCTCTACCATCCTGTTGGTTCTACCTTCCTCTATCTTCAATCCAATCTCTTTGACATCTCCAACACCAACATCCTAGAAAGCCACCCTCATCTCTCACTGAACCTCCTACTCACACTCCTCACTGCTGTTCTTATACCCCTAAAATCATCCACCACATAGAGACCAAAGTAATTTTTAAAAAAACAAAAAATAGATCACGTTACTTCTCTTAAAGTGGCTTCCCACCGCAATGAAAACAAAATCCCTTACTCTAGCCAACAAGGCCCTATATGATCTGAGGCCTCAGCCCCCACATGCCCCTATATCAGCCCACCTCTATATTCTCCCCTACTCCCATCTGACTCACCTGCTCCAGCCACTCAGAGCCTTCTTTCAGCTCCCAGAAATGACCACCTCAGAGCCTTTACACTTGCTGTTCCTTCTGCCACATTTCAAATGGTTGGTCCCTTCTTGGTAGTAAATCTCAGGAAAAAAATTTCATCACCTTAGAAAGGCCTTCTCCAACCACCAGGTTAAAGCAGCAGTCCCCCAGTCCCTTCAAGAAGTAACTCTCTGCAACATTATGTTTTATGGCTTTCATGTACTTACTCCTACCAAATTACTTTGTTCGTTTATTGGTTTCTTTTTATGTTGCTGCCACCAGAATGTAAACTGCATGAGAACAAGGATGTCACCTACCTCTCTACCATTACAGCCCCAGGTTAGAACAACAGGGCCTGTTACCAGGTGCTCAGAAAATGTTGACTGAAACTGAGGTGGCAGAGTAGCAAAGGCGCTGAACTTGGGGTGACAGTCTGGATTCTGATGTAAAAACGGGCCACTTATTACTAGTTTGGCTTTTCTTACTTCAGGTCCCTTGACTGTAAATGGGGATCTTAATCGCCCTCTACCTTCCTTAGAGGGTTATTGATAATACCAAATGAGTGAAGGCATGTTTAAACATTTTGAAACCACTAAATTTTAAACATTTTAAACCACTAAACAACATAAGTAGAACAATGTACTATTAACCAGCAAAAGGCTCTTGCTCAAGGACCAAAAAAAGGATCTAGAGAGCAAATCTAAGCTGCTAGCCCCATCATAGGGACACAAAAGAAGAGATCTGAGTCAGTGTTTTTACAGTAGGACAAACACGAGATAGGAATTCATTTAAAGAAGTCAAATCATTTCAAACGCCAGTAATATGCAAATGAAGCTCTGAGTTCTTTGAAGGCTACAGAGATAGGAATGATCGCCACATCCCCCACAGTGCTGGGCATAATGGGATTCAGGAAACATTTACTGAATTGAGAGTGGGGCTACCAAATCTGGCATTCCAGCATCAGTTTTCACCTTTCCTTGCAGTCCATTCTGGTAGGAGACAGCAGGTTATTGGGGGCAACCCTGTGATAATACTGACATCTACATAATACTATGACAGCTACTGTTTCATGCATTCAGTGACCTTGTCAGGTTGACAGATGTGGTATTATCAGACACACTTTAATTTATTCATTCATTAGAAGCAAGTACAACATAAAGCATAGCACAGGTGCTAAGGTAGGCTCAAATACAAAAGCTAACATTTAATCAAACACGTCAGGCATTTTAAACGTACTAAGCTCTACTAAATGCTCACAACAGTTATACATGGTGACAACTATTACTATCCCCATTGATAGACGAGGAAACTGCAGCACAAAGAGGTAAAGGAAACTGCTCAGTGGCATGCAGCTTGGAATTGGCAGAGCCCAGATTTAAACCCAGGGCAGCCTGAATAAACCACTAACTTACAATTGGAATTGCACATTGGCATTGAAAGGGCCTTCAGATAGCACCTCACCTACCCCTCTCACAGAAAAGGGAACTGAGGGACAGAGAACCACCCTTCTAAATTTCCCAGCTGATTGTTGAGGTCCTCACTTTGGATGGTATCTATTAAAAGGAAGCTTTATGTAAGATATAGTTTCCTTGGCACTGGAAGCCTTCCAGAGGGTTTTGGAAGAAAAGCCTCTAGCCATAGCAGTTACAAGTAACAAAAGAACACCCTTGGGGCTTTGTAACAGCTACAGTAGAGAAATCAGAGACATCAGGGTATGGGGAAGAAAATAAAAGATATACCTGGAAAGGTGATAAGCTCCACTTAATGGGTATAAGATGCTTAAGCAAGTCATTCACTTTTCTGAGCCTCAGTATCCTCATCTGTGAAATGAGGATAACATCACCACCTACCTATGGCACAGCCTATGTGAAGATTAAGAGAGAATGCACCCTAAAAGTGCTTCTCAACCACATGCTTGTAAATAGCTATTACACTTTAAGCACCTCCCTCAAGACATAAAAATACCCCTTTTCTTCTGGAAGAGTCAAAAGGCCCAAATATCAACAGAAAATAAGACCATACATGACCTCAGTCATCAACAAAGACTTGACCTCCGGATTTCCCTCACCAGGGCTTCCTGCAGAAGTCTACACTACCTCCCTTGCTCTGAGCAGAATGGAAAAGTAAAACCAGGGGTGCAGGGATGTCAACAGTGGGAGGAATACCGGGAGCTCCACACACCAAAATCCGACCTGTCTCAAAGTCATCTCCTAGAAGACTATCCCAAACATCCCACACTTTGTTGAGCACTTACCATGTGCCAAACTATTTAATATACCCTGTGGCATAGGATATGTCAAAGGGCTTCATTAATCCATTTTACAGATAAAGAAGGTTGAGAATCACCTGCCCAACGCCACAGTTACTCAGTGGAGATGCAGTCTCAAATTCAGACACTTTGACTTCAAATTGGTCGCTTGGCCCCCATGCTAAGGTGCCCCCAAGAATTCTCTGCCCCGTTTAGGGTACTTTCAACATACACCCCTCATCGTTTTAACCGCTCTGAGAGGCAAGTGTTAGGTCCCTTAGGATAAACAGGTCAATTGAAGCCACAGAGGGGAAGAGACTTGCCCAAGGTCACACAGGGAGCCAGGGGCAGCAGTGAGGTGGGGACCCTAGGCTTAGTTTCCCCGCCTCCCTCCTGAACTGGCTCCCAACCAGGGTCTAGATCCCCCAGATGGACCCCGACCCCTCGCGGCCAGATCTGGGGTTGGGCCGCACCCTAGCCCGGCGGGGCGGGGTAGGGGAGGGGGAGGCCGCCTGGCCGCCCGGAGGATGCCCGGTGGACAGGGCAAAGGATGCTCCTGCTCCTGCTTCTGCTCCCGGAGCAGCAAAGGAGGCAGCTGAGCCAGCGCGGGCCTCCAGGAAGATCCCAGGCGGCAGGAGGGACCCGCCCTGCCTCGCGGGCGCCCGGGCCCCTCCCCGACTCACCTGCGGCAGGAGCCAAAAGCAGGCGGCTGCAGCGGCGGCGGTGGGGGCGGCGGCGAATCCCCGGCTCAGCCATTCCCCGCTGCCCCGGATGGGGAGAGACTGCGGTCGCTCACTTCCTTAGCAACCCGGCTCGGCGGCCCACTTCCTTAGCAACCAATTGTCAATTTCAATAACTTTATTGGGAGCAGGACAGCGAACAGATACACGCCTGCGGGGTGGGGCGGGGCCGGACCAGATAGCGGCAGTTAGTCGTTGTCCGACACGCCTCCTTCCTTTCATCCACCTACCGGGTCTGCGGCGAAACTTGACCCGACTCCAGCCGCTAGTACCGTCTGCCTCAGTTTCCCCATCTGTAAAATGGAGCGCACCGTCTCCCCGCGCCATTTCAGCTGCCCTTTGATGTTTCCTAAAGCGTTTTTACGTCCATTACCTGACTTGTATCTCAAACGGAATTAAGATTGCTCCCATATAGGATCCACCTGGTCACTCTAGCCAAAAACTTAAAAGTCATTCTTGTCTCCTCTCTCTCCTTCACCTTCCCACCCCATTCAATCACCAAAGCCTACAAATGAAAACAAATATTGTTTTCTAATGAGTCAATACATGTTTGTTTCACTGTATCCTATTTCATTTCTTCCACATCTCTTAGTATTTTCTGAGGTTAATAATTGCTTCCATTTCTCCCCATTTATATTAATTTTCTCTGCAGCTATTTTTGGTTTATGTTCGTCGAATCAGGCAAATATTTTTTTAAACTTTCTTTTAAGATGTATTTATGTATGCATGCAAGCTGGGGTACAGACTAGAGATGTGGGGCGGGGAGAGGGTTCGCCAGAGATAGAGTGGGGAGCAGAACAGGCAGGTCCACCGAATTACACTGCTGAAGGGAGCAGCGGGTGAGGCAGGAGAGGTCTGCTGAGCCATGTGAGACTCTCCCCCTACTCGCATCACCGCTGCTGACAGCTCCACAGTGCAGGGCTTTAACCGCTGCTGCTACCAGGGAGGCCCGAATCAGGCAAATATTTCGTGACTTTTCCAGGTGCTTAAACACAATGAATGGTACCTGAGTTTTGTTTTTTTTTCTCCTGAAGGCCTCGGCTCTAGTCTGGACTGGTGCTTTCCAGAGTTAACACACAGCTGTCACACACGTGGACTCACCTAGGTCCTCCTATAGTTGTCACTATGAAAAGTGACAACTCCCTGTTCTCTGGACCTGGTGTCTTCCAGTTTATGGAGTTACTTCTCCATCTCTGTACAGCACATCTTTGAGTAGATTCCCAAGAAAGGATGTGTGGAAGTAAATATATTTAGTCCTTATATGTTTGTAAATCTTTGCACTATTCTCATCCTTAATAGCAGAATGTAGAAATCAAGGTTGGAATTTATTTTCTCTCAGAAATGTCAAGCATTGCACCACTGTCTTGTAATAACTATTTTAAGGTATCTCATGCTTTTCTGAATCCTGTTGTTTTGTAATGACTTGTTGTTTTAATTTAATCTTTAGACACCCACAGACTGTTCTTTGCCCACTGTTATGGTAGTCAATGATGATTTCCCTCAGTGAGCACTTTTCTCATTGTGTTAGCTAGGTCCTTACATCCCTTCCTTCTGATCATTTTCTCCTCTTTATTTATCTGGAAATTTTTTTGGTTAGAAGTTCTACCTTATGGACTGAACTCCTAATTTGCTCATTTCCTCCCCCTTATTTTTCCTTTTCTTGGCTTTTTTTGTTCTATTCTCCAGGAGATTGCCTCCGTTTTCACACCCATCTCCTCTATGGAAGGATTCTGGGTTCAGCTTTCAGTCATCAGTAGTCTCCTCTATTGACTTTAGGTCATGACCTCCTCCCTGTCTTAAGTCAGTTACTATCTCTGTCTGCCAGGAGCCTACTGAAATCTCTGGTCCACTAATGTTTCCCTTCTGTCCTATTAACATTGTGGGCTGACACATTTTTTATTCCTTATTGTAATATAAGTGAGGCTTGAGGGAAAAAAATAAACACGTCATCAATCCACTATGCTTAACTGGATGTCTTTATTGCCTTATAATTTTAAAAAAGAAGGTAGACAAAAGGGTATGGACAGGTAGTTCAGAAAAAAGTAGGAAACATGACTTTTAACCATATGAAAAGATGGCTCTTCGCACTCATGTTAAAGAAAGAAAATACGCTTTGATCAAGGCACTGTTGATGAAGGTCTGGTCTTAATTCTGTTCACAGCAAGCTGTGTAAAGCTGTGTGGAGAAATGGCACCAGCAGCAGCAGTAAAACTAGAGTGCAGGTGACCAACTCACCTTTGTTTACAAAGGGCTTTCCCTATTTCAGCACCAAAAGGCCCATGTCCCAAGAAGCCCCTAAATCTGAGCAAACTGGGATGAGACGTCACCCTACCATGGAGGGAAAACTTTTTAAAATACACTACCAGTATGTCTCTATTTCCTTTATACACTCTGACCCCTTTTCCATCCAACCTAAAGAGTGAAGCATTTATTGCTCAGTTGTTTCAGCAGAAAAAAAGAAAGGATTTCGAGTCCCCAAGTCCTGGACAGGGGATTTAGGGAATGGAAGATGTCGTGACAAGTCAGAGCAGAATTTCCAACCTCCTAATTCCAGAGAGTTGCTAAGTTTGAGGGAGGAGAAGAGGTGAGAACACAACAAGTGGGGAGAGGCCAGTGAGGCTGGGTCAAGGGGTCCTGATATGGAGAAATCACATGACTCACAGCTGAGACTCCTCCCCTCTAGCTTCCCCCAGAGAAAACTTCAACCTAGAAATGATCTGGTCGAATTCCAGTGAGCATCACTCTGCCTATTCATCACAAGCAATAGAAACTAGCTCTGCCTGATGGTAGAGTAACAGAATTTATTTAAAGGGCAATGGGAAGTTAAAAAAATTTACCAGGAAGTTTCTAGAAGTGACCAGGAATGAAGGAAGTGAGATCATGCTGGGCCTGTCTGGTGAGGTCAGTGGACAGCTTTCACCACAGACATCAGCCATGACCCTGTCTCCACATGACTCTCACCAGCCTCCCCATCGTGGTTACCACAGTCCCAGCTTTCTTGTAACTCAAGCTCTGATTGGTCAAATGCTGACCACTTGCTCATCTGCCTTCAGTGGAAGTTGTTAGGGCAAAATATCTGACCCTTTTGGTTTCTATAGTGGGAGGTAGACACCATCTTCATTTACAAAACGAGAACTCCCTGAACACAGGAAAGGGGATCTGTAACTAGACAAGAAAAAATTCCCATCAAAAACAGGCATCCTTTTTGCCAAGAAGTTGCATCAGTCCTCCCTGTCATTGTCACTCAGTGACCACACCTCTCCCTGACAGCCAGCAAGTCATCCAGTGACCAACCAGACAGAACAAAGCTCACTGTGTCATGAAATTTTGCTCATTCTCTCTCTGACTTATCCTGTGATGACATCCTGTTGTAATGGTCAGAGGTATCTCCAGTTCCCTGGGACAGAGGAGGGCACTGGCTACCTGGGGAACTGGGGACAGGAGGGACATGCAGAAAGTGATCTGCAGACACCTATCGTGGGTAGGCCTTAAATAAGTCTAGGAGAAAGGTAAACCACAGCCCAGAAAACCACGATGGTTTTATTATGATCTTATCCAGGGAAAATAACTTACAATGGACCCCTTACAGGGTTGATGAGTGCCAGATGGGACTCCCCATGCAAGGATAAAATCAACAAATTTCCATTCCTCCCTGCATTCTAAAGTAGGCCTATCCAATAAATCTTTCCGCAGTGATGAAATGTTCTATATCTGCAGTGTCCAATATAGTAGTCACCAGCCACACACTGCTTTTGAGCACTTAAAATGTGACTAGTGCTATGGAGGAACTGAATTGTATTTATTCAATTTGAATGAATCTAAGTTTAAATGGTCAAAATAGCTTGTTACCACATTGGACAACACATATCTGGACTATGAAAAGTGACAAGCATGGACGGGGGGGTCCAGATGGCCTCAGTTTTGAATCCAAGCTGTACTCCTCATCAGAGAGTTGAGGCGTGTTAGAACTCTGGGACCCACTTTCCTCATCTATAAAAGAGAGTTGTTAACACTATAGCTTAGGTTTGTTGTGAGAATTAACTGAGATACTGTGTGGAACAGTACTGGGCACCTAGCAGGTGCTTTATGAATGGTGGATCTATTTTCTTCCTTTATGGGGTGAGGGTTATGGTGTCTTCCAGGAAAACAATAATTGCAAGTATAAGGAGTCCTACTGGTTAAAAGAGTTGGTCTTCTTGGAAATGCAAAATCAATTGGGGAAAAGGGCTGAAAGGGGGTTGGGTAAAAAGACTGCAAAGAGAATGATTTATTAGAATGCAAGGAAGTGGCATCCCAGGCCCTCTTTCAGGAAGAAACAAGATGCTGGGCTTGGACTGAGGCCAAGTACCTGAGATGCTTTTGATGGCTCTCACTTGGCTGAGTGCCCCCTTCTGTGTGCCTAAGACTCTAGCACCTAAAGGACTTCGAATAAAGCTAACGCCTTCTAAATTCACATCTTTGCTGTTTTCTCAAGAAAAATGGATAGGAATTAGCTGCTGATTTCTTCCTCCTCCGGCACTTCCTTGCGTATGACCTTGGGCATGTCATTCACTACGCTGGACCTCATTTCCCTACTTGCCTCCTGCAGGGTTGCCATGAGAATTAACCCAGACAATGGGTGGGAAGCATCTTTCCAAACTGTAAAGTACTGTAAGTAGTAGAAAATATAGGAAAAAAATGATGACTATAATCTCAGAGCCAGGGGATCATGGAATACTGGTGACAGAACGAAGACTAGAATCCTAGTTCCTGGTCTGGCTTTTGTCTTATCTGTATCCTCTGTGCTTAGCACAGTAATTGGCACATAGCAGGACACAACACATGTATTTAAAAACATGTATTATCAAAAAAAAAAAAACCCAAAAAACAAAACTTTAAGGGCCTCCCTGGTGGTGCAACAGGTTAAGCTCAGCACTATGAAGCTATCCAGAACCACTGCAGCATGAGTTCGATACCCGGCCAGGGAGCTTCCCACATGGCTCAGCAGACCTCTCCTGTCTTGCCCACTGCTCCCCTCAGCAGTGTATTTCTGTCCATATGCCTGTTCTGTTCCCCACTCTGTCTCTGGTGAATCCTCTCACCCGCCACACCTCTGGCCTGCACCCCAGCTTGTATGCATAAATAAATAAATCTTTTTTAAAAATTAAAAAAAAATATGTATCATCATCATTCACTTTTCAAATTAGGAGATTTTTTTAAAGCACAATCCTCAGTATTGGCAAGGGCGGAGAGAGAAGCACTCATCCCACTGCTGATGGGATAAAGTTGGCATAAATGGTAAGGAAAATAAATAAGATGACAAAGAACCATTTGTGTCAGCCCACCCCATTTCTAAGAATCAATTCTGAGAAAACAATGAGAGATAATTCTAAAGACTCAGATACAAGCATGTTCATCCTGTTACAACAGGGAAATATTATGTCAAACATTAGGATAATGGATAAACTACGATACCAGTAAGAGCGAATATTATGTTCCCATCAGAAGTGATGTTTTTGAAGAGCACTTAGTAATATGGGGGAATCCTCTTGAAAATATAAGGGGGAAGGAGAATATCTGGATCCACTAGGAAAATTTGTAATGCTCCATGGTAGCCATCAAGAAGCTATCTCTGGTAAACTGGTGTGCCATTGTGAAAAGCGGTCTGGACCTGCCTTAAAAATTAAAAATGGACATTTGTACTAACTGTTGTGACTGTCACAAGAGTTTACCAACCTGACAGGGAGAAGGAACTGGCTGTTTTCCGCTTCAACTAGACAGGCGATGTCTATAATAAAAGCAAAGCTATCAGAAGTCTGGGGACTACTGGCATTCAGGGACGCGGCCACAGAATTCTTGGCAGGAGTAGAAATGCCTGGACCAGGCTCACTGGGAATTATACTGGGATGTAATGTAGAGAACTATAGGATCCTGATCTTCTTGGGTCTCACTGTCTCTAAGCCACACCTCGTCATCTTTTTGAAACAAAGGAAAGAACACTGGGAGGTGAAGAGAAAGGAGATGGTGGTCATATCCCCAGAGGGACATCAGATTCAAACCTACCACTCCCTTTCACTGCTAGCAGTGGGCTGCAGGCACATTAGCACTGGCCAATAAGACTTTTTGAAGAGACAGAAGTGTGTGATTTTGTGCTGCCCAGTCCTGCACCCCGTAGGCATATATGGCTTTTGAACACTTGAAATGTGGCTAGTGCAGCTGAGGAACTACATTTTAAATTTCATTGGATTTTAATTAATTTGAATTTTAAAAGCCACCTGTGAGTAATGGCAACCAAATTGACAGTGCAGCAACACAATCTAGAAGGGGGTAAGATTAGCATGAGTGTTCCAGAGCAGTCATGATTCATCTCCCAGGACGGGCTGGAGCTTCCTGGAGATGAAGGCAACTCCATCACCACCTAAAAATAAAACTGAAGTTCTGTGAACAGGAAGAAGGATGTGTGTATGTTGAGTTGACAACCAACAGCGTCTGCTATAGGTATGCTGTGTGATCACACTTTGGTTGAAAAGGAAGCGTGTGTGCGTGGTGGGGAGAGGAAGAGAAAGCTGGCAGAACTGACATGAATTACTTACAATGGTCATTACAGTGGGTATTGGGATTTTGGTTGATTCTTATTCTCAACATCTTTTCATATTTTCCAAATGTTGCTTTCCTCTCAGTTTCTTCATCCACATATTGGATGTGAGTCTTGCTGGATGACCTCACTGAATTCCTGTAGGAGAGGTGATAATGAAATGCTATAGAGAAATGCTTCATTATTTACTGGCCATATGAGAGAAGCCCAGTAATGGTTCTAAAGGACAACTAAGGGCCTCCCTAGTGGCGCAGGGGTAAAAGTCTCAGCACTAAGAAGCTACCCACAGCCACTGCAGCGCAAGTTTGATCCCCAGTCAGGGAGCTTCCCACATGGCACAGCAGACCTTTCCTGTCTCACCTGCTGCTCCCCTCAGCAGTGTATTTCAGTAGATCTGCCTGTTCTGCTCCCCACTCTGGTAAATCCTCTCTCTTACACACACATCCTGTACCTCTGCCCTACACCCCAGTTTTTATGTGTACAAATAAATAAAAATAAATTTTTAAAAATAATAAAATAAAATAAAGGACAACTAAAACTTCCCTGTGGAGCTGGGGAGGGTGGGCTAAGGAAGAAGGATCACGTTTGGAGCCAGGCAGGTCTCAGCTCTGTGGTAAAACATTGTGGGGCTTTGGGCGAGACACTCAGTTTCTCATACCCAAGAAGGAGTGGGCCCAAGAAGCCAGTATGATACCAAAGTTCATGAACTTGAGCCACTCAGACCTGGAATTGAGACTCCGCTCAGTCACGTATCAGCTGTGTCTGATCTTTTGGCTCTTCCCAAGGAACATCAGAAGGAAAGAAATTCATGAAAATATTATTAGAAAACTCAGACGTTTTTAAAAGACAGAAGGAATTCATCTTGACAAGTAGGAAAGTGGGATCAGGAATTGAGAGAGAACATGTGGGGTGGGGGGAAGACAGACAATCTGTAAGTTCAAAATGGTGTCCAAGGGGAAGAGGCAGGCCCTGGAGAGCAGGAAGTGCCAGAGGGGACACTGTGGAGCACTTGCAAAGAGTCAAGCATGTCGTCCTTTCAGTCACCTGTGTGAAGGGACTAGCGTCATCCCCACCTTGCACTCGGGCAAACAGGCCAAGGTTACCAGTAACTATATGAACCCAGAGCCCACACCCTTGCGTCTGCCTACAGGCAGATGGCCCCAGCCCCTTTACCTCTTCAAGTCCTCTGCAAATGTGGGTGTGTCTCTAGAGCAGCAAGATGAAAAAATGATCTATTCTTTTCCCCAGAGGTGCCCAGACTCGAGCTCCAACACATAACTCTGATTTGGGACGGGGCTTGTGGAAGCATGTTCAGCGCGTTCTGTGACTGGCAAAGCGATCATTCTTGGTTGTCCCTGTCCCTTGCTGGGAAGGCCTCTCGCTGCTTGTACTATTTCCCTTTTCTCTCTGACCAGGCTACACCAGCTAGTTAGCCACTCGGTGCATTTGTTCCAGGGGCTATCCCAGAAGACAATGTTCTCCACCCTTTGGCTCCTCTCTACAAGGAAACATGACATATCTGTCCATATCCATTGTCACCCCACCCCAAAGTGAAATCCTACAGACTTCCTCTCCCCACTGAATTTTGTCTCAGCCGCCGACCAGAGGAAAACGTGGAATGTTCTGGCACCTGAGGGCAAAATGTAAACTGCACTTCTATTAATTAAAAACAAAGTCTTGGATTTAGAATTAAGTATAGGGCCTCTCTAGTGGCGCAATGGGTTAAGCGCAGCGCTGTGGAGCTGACGGCAGCTGTGGTGCGAGTTCGATGCCAGGCCGGGGAGATTCCCACAAGGCACAGCAGACCTCTCCCGTCTCGCCCGCTGCTCCCCTCAGCAGTGTAATTCAGTCGACCTGCCTGTTCTGCTCCCCACTCTGTCTCTGGTGAATGCTATCACCCCCTCACACCTCTGGCCTGTACCCCAGCTTCCATGCATAAATAAATAAATCTTTAAAAAAAAGAATTAAGTATAGACATGGTTAAGAGAATGAAAACCAGAGTTGGGAAAATCTCAATGAGAAGACAGTATTTAAATTCAAAGGCGGTGAGAGAGCAAGTCTGGGAGAATCTGGGGGAAGTGTGTTCCAGATGATGGAACAGCGAGTGCAAAGTCTCTGAGGTGGAGTGGGCCAGGAGGAATGGAGGGAAAAATGTGTTCTCAAACTTTGGAATGTACCATGCTTATCAAAAATTACTTTCCTGGGCAGAGCTGGGATCAGTGGGTGGCTCCAGAGAGGCCCTCAGAATAGTTTATTTATTGCATTTATTTAGCACAGCATATTTATTTATAATATTTATTATTTTTAATTTATCATTGATTAGTTATTTAGAGGACTGCACTTACTGGGTACTTCCCATGTGCCAGACACTGTAGTAAATACTTTACAGCCTATCTTGCTTATCACAGCCTATCTGCCTCTTTAAGAGGCAGGAGTTATTATCATCCCCATTTTATAGATGAGAACTCAGCAGCTCAACAATTGCTCAGTGCGTAAGTGGTAGCCAGTTAGAGCTTCTTCTAATCTAACTTTGGAGCTCAGGACTTTAGCTTCTTCTGGGGTCACAAACTGGTGGCCCATGGGTGGCAGCCACTGGCAGTTGTGTTTATTCAACCAGATCAATATATTATAAAAGAGAATTGACACTGAAAAACTAGGAGATTTCTCATACAAAGTGGGGTATCCAGTTTCTCCTGAAATATCCAGACATGACGACACTGGGCTTGGGTTCCCATGTGGCAATAACTGATTGGAGGGAGCAGCATTTGGGGGAGTTGGGGGAGTTGCCCCATGTACATTCCCCTGTGCCACATGCCCCCTTCCCCGGCCCTACCCTCAATCCCCCAGCTGTCTCATTTGTTTTCATTTCCAGCCTGGCCCATGAACAACTTGAAGTTGTGATCCTGCCTCTATGTTCTAATAGTTAGAATTTCCTTGTAGTGCTGTGAGCACCCCACCCCTGAGATGTGCAAACTGAGGCTGGCTGATGACTAGATAGAGGCGTTGGCAAGGGATTATAAGAGCCAGCTGGGAAACTGGATCAGACAAAATATATAATCTTTCCAGCCCTGCAATGCTAAATATTGACTTAAAACTTTGCAGCTTACATTGTGAAGAACTAACTTGCCCGCTGGTCTCATCTTACTGTTTCAACCGTTCCTTTCCCTTTACCTTAGTTTCTTGATCTATTTACATAATTTTAATCATATAATTATGCTGTATGAATTCTTGTAAGTTTCCTCAAATCCTTTTGGAGAAGGCATGGGGAGCAAATAAATCCATAAATAAATATTTACATAAAGGGCTTGGTTGCTGGTACTGAAAAGAAACAAACAAAAAAAGAATTATAGGTTGTAATTGCCAAGTTATCTCTGTTCCCCTGAGATGTTCAGGCTAAAAGAAACAAAGGCCCGAAGAGCAGGGTATGGCAGCTTGGGAAGGCGCCACCCAACTGTCTCAGGAAAGGACAACCTCAAAGTTTTATTTCTCATCCTTTATTTAAGATAGATTTAAAAAATGACTTGGGCCTCCCTGGTGGCACAAGGGGTTAAGTCTCAGAACTATGAAGCTATCTGCAGCCACTGCAGCACGAGTTCAACACCTGGCCAGGGAGCTTCCCACATGGCACGGCAGACCTCTCCTGTCTCTCCTGCTGCTCCCCTCAGCAGTGTATTTCAGTCAATCTGCCTATTCTGCTCCCCACTCTGTCTCTGGTGAATCCTCTCACCCCCCTGGCCTATACCCCAGCATTTTATGCATAAATAACTTGACTTACTGGTAGTTGTTTAAAAATTGGCTTTAGATTTCTTAACACTCCTCTCATTGGAAAGGGGGGACCCCTGTGCTCTTTCCTGGAATCTGAGTAGATTTGTGGCTGTTTAGCCGAGGGCATGACTGAAATGATGCTATCACCTCTGAGACTGGATCGCAAAAGGACGTGTAGTTCTGCCTGGTTCTCTTGAAATATCCTCTCTCCAAATGTCTCCTCCTAGGACACAGCCTGGGACACAGTTTTCATGATGTCATCCCCAGCTTTTCTGTCTTTCAGCTTAGGACCCAGACATCATGGAGCAGAAACCAACCAATTCTACTGTGCCCTGTCCAAATTTTCAACCCATAGAATCTATGAGCAGAATAAGAGGGCTATAGTTTTAAGGCCACTAAGTTTGGGGTAATTTGCTGTCCAGTTAGAAAATGAGAACAGTACCCCAGTAATTTGTACCATAAAAGAAAGTGAGCAAAATCACTGGCAGCTTGAAAAGGCCAAATCCACTGGCAGGTCATTTGGCTAGTGAGAGGGAGGCTTTGCCTATGCTGTTTTACAAATTGCTACATATGGTCTGTTGGCAACTTTGAGCTTGTATATTTAAATTCTTTTGAGAACCATGGCTGATTATGAACTGATTAATTATAAAACTATACATCACCTCATTACTTTTGATGGGAAAAAATCGCTTGGCATCAAGACCAAGAGAAGTGTTGGCCTATGTTGATTTGAAAAAACTTTTCTGAGAAGCATGATCAATAAATATTTTTTAAAGATTTATTCATTCATACAAGCTGGGGTGTAGGTCAGAGGCGTGGAGGTGGTAAGAGGACTCAGAGGACTCACCAGATACAGAGCAGGGAGCAGAACAGGCAGATTGACTGAAGTACACTGCTGAAGGCAGCAGCTGGCGAGTAAGGAGAGGTCTGCTGCACCATGTGGGAATCTCCCCAGCCCGGTATCGAACTCATGCTGCAGTGGCTGAGGACAGCCCCACACTGCTGTGTTTAACCAGTTGTGCCACCAGGGAAGCCTAATTAAGAAATATTTTTAAGTTGTAAAAAAAAAAAAAAAAGAAAGGAAGGAAAAGAAAAACAGTGTTAAATGTTTAGTTCCCTTTCTCAAGGCTTCATTGCACCTTCCACTCCAAAGGCAACAGTGTTAACAGGTTTAAATGTATATCCTTCCAGACATTTACATATGTATGCCTAAGAGAAATATGTCAATTTTGTGTTTCTTTTTAAGTGAGATTATACAAAAAGGCAACTTGCTTTTCCTATTAATAGTATCTCACTGATTTCTCCAAATTTACAAAAGTAATTTACTTACTGCAGTGGTGGCCAGCTTCTGAGACAACTCGGACTCCTCGTATACAGCAATCACACTGAACTAGCCATGACAGTGGACCAACATAATATGGCAGAATGTTGCTATGCCACTTCAGAGATCAGGCTAGAACGGGTCCATCTTGCTCGCTTTCTCTCTCTCTCTGATCCCTTGTTCTGGGGAAGACAGCGGCCATGTCAAGAGCAGCCTTGTGGAGAGACCCATGTGAGGAATAACTAACTTCCAGCCAACAGTTAGTGAGGAACTAAAATCTCCCTTCACAGTCACAAGTGTGCCATCTTGGAAGTAAACTCTCCAGCCCCAGTCAAGTCTTCAGACGCAGCCTTGGCTGACATCTGAACTACAACCTCATGAAGGACCCTGAGCCAGACCCCTCAGCTAAGCTGATTTCAGATTCTAGACCCCCAGAAATAGCACAAGGTAATGTTTGTTGTTTTAGTTACTGAGCTTCAGGGTAATTTAATCACAGCAATAGATACCTAATACCTGTGGCTTGAACATTTTACAAATATTAAAATGGAATATAGGGGGCCTCCCTGGTGGTGCAGAGAGTTAAAGTCTCAGCACTATCAAGCTATTGCAAGCCACAGTGGCATGAATTTGATCTCTGGCCAGAGAGATTCCCACATGGCGCAGCAGACCTCTCCTGTCTCGCCCACTGCTCCCCTCAGCAGTGTATTTCAGTAGATCCACTGGTTCTGCTCTCTACTCTGTCTCTGGTGCATCTTCTCAGCCCCCTCACCTATATCCTACACCCCAGTTCTTCTGTGCATAAATAAATAAAATATTTTAAAAAGAAAAAAATAGTAGAACTCTTTGTTATCCTACCTCTAAACACCCAGACCCCCATCTTCTCCAACTTCCTCCACCTAACATACACAAAGCCCTTGGGAAACATTAGGTTTATTATCTGGTTACAGAAGCAGATGTCCCTTTGTCCTCTCTCCTATTATTGGACCCAAGAAAGGCTGCAGCAGTGTGACGTTCCCAGTCAGCAGCTATAAAACTGGGCTTTTCTCCTCCACAGGAACTGGGCCATTGCCCTTTTCAGCCTAGATGCTACCTTTCCCTGCCAAGACCTCAAACACCCATGAATATCCCCACATCCTGTCTCAGGTCTGGGGGTGGGGGATTTCCCTCCTCATACACTAGTGGAAAACATTACCTGGTCATTTTCAACCCATAGAAATCAGCATATAGTCCCACCCTATTCTCCAAGTTTCTCTTGCATGGTGCACCTTCTTCATCCTACCCCACCTGTGTATCTTCACTCTAAATTCCCATTGGCTCTTGTATACCTCCAAGACATCACTCATGTTGACTGCTCTGCCCTGAATGCCTTGTCCGCCCCACCTCAACTCGCCTTCTGACAACCCCCTCCTATCTGTGAGGCTTAGTCAGGTGTGACCTCTGTGAAACTTCCCCTAACATCCTCACAGGCCTCCTTGCTTCCACCCTGCACCCCCATCCCCACATCAGTCCTCTGTCCACTCAGCAGCTAGCAGGACTGATGCTGACCTGAGGTGGTACTGCCAGCTCTGGTAAGATGGAGTAAGCAGTGTCCTCTATGCCTCTGCTGCTGAATGCAGCTCTGAACCCTGGACAGAAGGCATGGAGCAGCTAGTTGAGGGTTCTAGAAAGTCAACACTAGCAGGCAGATTGCAGAAGAAAGTCAGTAATTGAAATACCACCCAGCGGGCAGTGCATACACATTTCTGTTTTCCCCTAGTCCCTGGGCTTCCTGGCTCATTTCAATGCAGTTCCCAAGCTAGAAGCAGGCGTCAGCATGGACAGAGGGAGAGTCAGGAGGTTAGGAAGAGGCCTCCTAATACTTGGGGAGTGGGGAAGATCCCCCTTCTTGTTCTTTTCTCCCTTTGCTGTGTCCTAGCCCCCAGGCCAGCCCATGGTGGTGGAGGTGGTGGGGGGTACCTACAGGAGCCTGAAACTACAAGGGGAACCTTACTTTCTAACTAGAGGAGAAGTTGTGCTGAGATGCTTTGGCCTCAGACATGGGTGCAGTGTGAGCAATGTGCATCAGAGTCAGGTAAATAAAGCCCCAGTGAACCAGAAAGTTCCAGGCAGAGAACAGGGAGGAAGGTGCTTGGGAAAGCGACCACTCAGCTTTATTTATGGACTTGCAGGATCACCCTGGTCTGCACTGAGAGGCTCTCCCTGGTAGCACCATAGACTTTGAGAACTAAATTGGGTGCTGGGCCCCTGCCTGAGTTCAGAACTGGCCGGTGACATGCATGTGGCAGCACAGGGGGCTTCAAAACAAGATTGGCACTAGAACCACAACCAGCTGGCAGCCTGAGCCCACTTTGCCAATTGCCTGTTAAGACAAACATCAGCATTCTCCATGGGATTTAAATGAAATCCAGAGATTATAACCTAAAATTCAAAATATCAAAACTATCCAGGAATATTACTCAGAATATAAGGAAGCAGGAAAATCTCACTGATATGGAAAAAGATGCCCATATCAAGATGCTGGAATGATCCTAAAAAAGAGTTTAAAACAGCTATTAGAAATAAACTCCTTGAAGAGGATGGGGAGGTCATGTTTAATGGGTGTAGAGTTTTAATTTGGGAAGGAGAAAAAATTGGGGAGATGGATGAGGGGTGATGGCTATACAACAGTGTGAATGTACTTCATGCCACTGAGCTATACACTTAAAATTAGTTTAAATGGTAAGTTTTATGTGACATATGTCTTTCCACAATCAAAAGATCATTTATGTATTTTGCTGCAATTAAAGCAAGGATCTAACCTTTTTCAGCTTTTTCATAAAAGTGTGGGTAGATCATACCTTCTTGATCCCAGCCCTTATCAGTGGAAGTTTAGTTTGGTCCATGTTCTAGCTATTGTAAGTAGTGCTGTAGAGAATTAACATTGCACAGCATATCATTTTTTATTTTGTTTTTTTTTTTAAGATTTATTTATTGGGCCTCCCCGGTAGTGCAGCGGTTAGGTGCTGCACTGTGGAGCTGTTGCCAGCGGCGACGCGAGTTCAACACCCAGTCGGGGAGATTCCCACATGGCACAGCAGACCTCTCCTGCCTCGCCCGCTGCTCCCCTCAGCAGTGTGTTTCCATCGACCTGCCTGTTCTGCTCCCCACTCTCTCTCTGGTAAACCCTCTCGCCACCCCACACCTCTGGTCTGTACCCCAGCTTGTATGCATAAATAAATAAATCTTTAAAAAAAAGATTTATTTATTTGTGGAGCCAACAGCTCCACAGTGCAGCACTTAACCGCAGCGCTACCAGGGAGGACCAACATATCATTTTTTAAATTCATGATTTCATGTTCTTCAGATAAATGCCCAAGAGTAGGATTGCTCGGTCATATGGTATTTCCATTTTTAATTTTTCAAGGTAAATCCAGACTGTTTTCCAAAATCACTACACCAGTTTCCATTCCCACCGAGTGTAATTGGGTTCCTCTTTCTCTGCACCCTCTCCATCAGTTGGGGGACCAAAGAGAAATTTCAGAACTGAAAAACACAGTAAACAAAATTACAAATTCAAGGGAATGGCTAAACAGAAGAATGGAGATGTCACAGGAAAAAATCTGCGAACTTCATGATAAAGAATAGAGATTATGGGGCCTCCCTGGTGGCACAAAGGGTTAAGTTTCAGCCTATGAAGCTGTCTGCAGCCACTGTAGTGCGAGTTTGATACCCGGCTGGGGAGATTCCCACATGGTGCAGCAGACCTCTCCTGTCTCACCCGCTGCTCCCCTCAGCAGTGTATTTCAGTCAATCCACCTGTCCTGCTCCCCACTCTGACTCTGGTGACCCTCTCACCACCCCACACCTGTAGCCTACACCCCAGCTCTTATATGCATAAATAACAGAGATTATCCAGTCTGACCAACAGAGAGGAAAAGATAAAAACAATAAGCGGAGTCTAAGGGACTCGTGGCACAATAGCAAACAGTCTAACACACGTCATCGGAATGGCAGAAAGAGATGAGCAGTTCAGTACATGACAGAGCAGATCTGTTCCTAACCCCCCAGACTGAAAATGCGGCCAGTCCACACAATGGAACACAGCTTGGCAATACAAAGATATGAACTAGTGATACCTGAACAAATCAGAAGAGACATAATGGCATTTTTCTGAGTGAAGGAAGCCAGTTTCACAATGTGGCATCGGAGTGCTACTACGCCAGTCTCAAAAAGACAAAACTACAGCGACAGATCAGTGGTTACCACAGGTTAAGGGTGGGGAGAGTGTGTCACTACAAAGGGAAACACCAGGGTTTTTTGAGGGGTGATAGAACTGTTTTGTATCCTGTTTGTGGTGGTGGTTACTCAAATCTGCGCGTTAAAATTCATAGAACTTTACACCAAAAAAAAAAGGAAATTTTTTTTCTATGTCAGTTAAACATATAAACATGAGTGTTACAGCAGTCAGGCTCCGAGGTGGGTCACAACGCCCCTCAGCTCCTTGTGCTTATCCCCTTGTGGAGTCCCCTCGCCACCGTGTCCGATAAACACAGTGAAGTGAAGTGAAGGGGCACGATTGGTGAGCTGGGGTCAGAGAAGAACTGCAGCTGCTGTCTTGGTCTTTGGAGTCACACTGTCTGGGGTGAGCCAGCTATGGCACATGGAGGACACCCCAGCAGTCCTGCGGAGAGGTGCTGAGACCCCTTACCAACAGTCAACCATTTCTGGCCAGCTGTAGGAGTTATCCACTGTGGAGTGGCACCTCCAGCAGCAGTGGAGCCCCGGATGAGGACAGCCCTGGCCACTGTGACTACAACCTCTCCAGAGACCCTGAGCCAGAGCCCGTCGGACAAAGTGTTCTCATTCCTGACGCACAGAAACTGTGAGGGGTAATAGATGATTGTTATTACTATGTTTTGGGGTTTTTTTTTTTTTTGTTATAGAGTAATAAACTCTAGTACCAAAAGACAGATAATATAAAACCTAAGTTGGACTATGTGACTTCCCTACTCTAGACCTCCCAAAGGTTTTTCATCTCATTCAGGTGAAAACCAGAGGCAAGCCCCACTCTGTTCCCTCCCACACCTTACCTCCAGCCCTCCTCCCTACCCCTCAAACATGCCGGGCTAGCCTCCCCTCGGGCCTTCTGCCCTTGCTGTTCATCCTGGCAAGCTCTTCTCCTGACATCCATATAGTTCACTCATGCACCTTTTGGAGTCTCTTCTCAAATGTCACCTGGACATAAAGGCCTTCCCTGACTACCCCATCAGTCTCCTTCTCTTTACCCTACTTAATTTTCCTTCGTAGTCTTCATTACCTCTTCATACACAATATATTTATTTGTTTCTTATGTGCTTCTCCCCCAACTAAAAAACAACCCCCATGGGAGGAGAAATTAAGTTCCTAACAGTTCAAATATTTCATTTGTATTCCGATTTTACAGATGAGGATGCTGAGTCCTAGTGATCACACACTCGATTAATATTAAAGCTAGGCCTTGCTCCCAAACCTTTGGATACCAAACCTCATGCTTTTTTTTTTCTTCATATTTATTTATTTATGCATACAAGAGCTGGGTGTAGGCTAGAGGTATGGGGTGGTGAGAGGATTCACCAGAGACAGAGTGGGGAGCAGGACAGGCAGATCTAATGAAGTACACTGCTGAGGGGAGCAGCGGGCGAGGCAGGAAAGGTCTGCTGCGCCATATGTGGGAATCTGTGTGGCCGGGTATTGAACTCATGCTACAGTGGCTGCTGAGAGCTTCATAGTGCTGAGACTTAACCCACTGCGCCACCAGGGAAGCCCCCTAATGCTCTTTTCAAAGGTCACCCAGTCCATACCTCTAATTTTATACCTGTAGAGGAAATAAGAGTTCAGAGAGGGCCAGAGCCTTTCTTGGAACTTTTCCTGTCACAAAGAGATGGGTCTGTCTCCTTGCACACCACTGGCTTGTGAGGCCTGGGTCCTTGACTCCCTCCAGGCCCTGCTCTTCTAGAGGCAGGAGAGGGCCTCTCCCACTGGCCCATCTCCTTAGCAGGCTGATGCTCAGGAGTCCTATTTGCTCACCTACAAAGGCTGGAGGCAGGTGGGCTCACAGTGAGCAAACACAAAATTGAAAAGCCAGGGAGAGAAGCAGAGGAAGCTTATAGTAGACTGGGACCCGATAAAGTTTAATCCCCCATATCTGGGGCCCTCTAAACAGTTGCAAAACATTTTCATGTACTTTGGAATCTGCCTGGCAATGCTGTTCCAACATCTGGTTCATAGTTGAAGAAACTGAGCTTTAGAAAGAGTCTGCAATTTTGTATTATTGTCCAGCATCACCATGTGCCAGGAATTATGCAATATTTGTTCTTTAAATTCTTACAACAGGGCCTCCCTGGTGGTGCAAAGGGTTAAGCTCAGCACTATGAAGCTATCCAGAGCCACTGCAGCACAAGAGTTAAATCCCCAGCCAGGGAGATTCCCACATGCTGCAGCAGACCTCTCCTGCCTCGCCCACTGCTCCCCTCAGCAGTGTATTCCAGTCGATCTGCCTGTTCTGCTCCCCACTCAGTCTCTGGTGAATCCTCTCACCACCCCACACCTCTGGCCTACACCCCAGCTTGTGTGCATAAATAAATAAATCTTAATATATATATATATTCTCACAACAGCCCTATAGATTAGAATGGAGTTTTCTCACATCTGGGTTTAACAAATTTGGGAAGAGAATGAATTTTGTCTTTATCCTTTAGGACCTGATTTTTTAAGTAAGATCAGTCTTGACTGAAGACATTATTTCCATTTTACAGATGCAAAAACTAAGGTTCAGACAGGCTAATAACATGTTTAAGTCACATACTAGTTAGAAGTTGAGTTGGGATTCAAACCCAAGTCTCCTTGGCTGTCTACACCCAGCATGCTTGACGCACCAGGACAGAAATCACAGTGCCCAGACCCAAGCCCAGTGACTTCTCGCTAAGTCACATGAAAACAAACAAACAAACAAACAAACAAACAAAACAGACAGTGTAGGAAAGAGACAAATTGGCACAATGGGTAAGGTGGCCAGGCCAATCAAAATGACAAATGTGTGACCCTTTTGACCCTCCAATTCCACTACCAGGAACATACTACTGCTGCATCTGCACATGTGGGGAACACGACACCTCCAGGCTCCTCATTGCAGTTTTGCTCATCATGGCCCAAAACATCAAACTTGAGTATCTGACAGTCGGGACCATGCATTATAGTCCACTCATATTGTGGAATATTATGATGCAGGAAAAGAGTGAATATCTGATACAGAAAAAACTCGAAGTTATGTGAAAAAAAACAACATCTAGACAGTAGGATTGTGTGAGTGTGTGCGCGCGCGTGTGTGCGTGCGCACACAAATGTGTGTTTTATAAATGGAGCATCTCTCATGCTTGCATGTGACTATGCAGGTGCCTCTCTTCTTCCTCCTTTTCCTAAGAAACTTTTTCTTTTAAAATGTTTTTTTAAAAAAGATATGCCAATGGATATATATGTGCTTAGAGATGAAATGAAAAATTTTTGGAAGAAATTTAAGAGATCACTAGCAGTGTTTACCTCTGGAAGCTTATGGGCTAGGCAGGGGCCCTTATTTTTTCACTCTACAAGTGTACTCTTTTGTACTTTTTAAGTACTTTTCATTTTGAACACAAATTTATTTTTAATGAAATTTTCAAGTAACATACACAGGCAGAGCGCTGCCTTTTGGCACTGTACCCTCATAGCTGACTCAGGTGAGCCTTAGTGAGCCCTTGACCAGAAGACAAACTGATTAAAATCTGACCAAACACCGTAAGGTTAAAAGGCCCTGGCTTTTAAATTTCCTCTGGCTCCCTAAGGAAAAGGGCCAAGGCTCTAGGTTGGCATTCCATGTGCTTCTTTAGCAGCTTAAACCCTCCTAGATGACCTCATCTCCAGTCTCCCCAGATATACACATGGCACTGCTCACTGCCCCCCACAAACTGAGCCCTTTTTCTGGTTTTCACTTTGTAGTGAAAGTCTTCCCCCGTGGTCGTTTTAAATCCTTAGTCACATTAAGCTTCTATCCAGTTCCAGTTGTCTCACCTGCCGTGCACAATTTCGTCGGGTCCCCACTGCTCCCAGGAGCACAAGCTACTCTACCTCCTGCCAGGTTCTGACCACAATGAACTTGCCAAACTCTTCCCCCAATCTAGCCAAACTAGATGAATTATGGTCCCCAATTTGTGCTTTTGCTCATGCGGTTTCCCCCATCCAGAATTCCCTTCTTTCTTCCCCATGAGTACCTGTTGACATCATAGCCATCACTCAACTCAACTCCAACCTCCTCTGTGAATCTTCCATGATGCCAGAAATCACCTCACCTTCCCCGCCACTGTCTGCATGTTCATTCATTCGACCCAGATATAATGGGCTCTCGTAGCCAAGAACCGGGTTAAATGCTGGTATAGGGAGATAGGTAAGGCATGGTTCCAGTTTGTGCGGAAATCTCTGGTCTAACTGGGAAACTTAGAAGCAAATATCCTCCAATAAATGACCTCGGAGGCAGTACAGCAGAGGTTAAAGGCATTGACATGTCTCCTAATTCCATGGGTCAAGTCCTAGCTCTGCTGTGCACAAGCTATGTGTGAACTTAAGTTTAGTTTCTTTGCCCCTCTGTGCCTCAGAGTTTTATCTGTAAAATGGAGATAAGAGGAGCAAGCTCTTGGGGGTTATTCTGTGAACCAGGCTAGTTATCTTATGTAAAGTGCTGAGGACACAGCCATGGCACACGATAAAGAATACAACATGCTGGTTATTTATTACAATTTCAAGGTGTTGTGGGAGTGAAAAAGAAAATTTTTTAGAACAAGATCTTGAAACATGACTATACTATAAGCAAAGGGAAAGCCTTGACAATAGGGCGGAGGTGTGAAGAGTGAGTGGAGTACGAATGAACTGAGTTTTTCTCAGTAACTTCAATACATGCCCCTTCCCCCCTCCAGCCACTTGGGACTTGTTCTGAGGGGCTTCAGGACCTGGCATAATGATGAGGCTGAGTGAGGTTCTTCCAAACGCCATTGTGATAATTCACACCACATCATTTACTTAATATTTTTCTCTAAATCAACTCATTTTTTGTAGCCTAAATTTATTAAATTTAAAGCACAAATGTTTCTTTAGATCACAGATGTAAATGAAAATACAACGTATCCAAAAAAAGAAAGAAAACAAAGCACTGTTAGCACATTCTAGCCAGCTAATGCTGTCCCTCTCTCTGTTAGGGGACAGATTAGCACTCGGCAGAGTGAGTGACATGCAGGCACCAACTGAGACTTTCCCTTTGGCATTGATAGCAGGACTGAGAAAAAATTACCTCCTTCTGCTAGTGCCTGCACCTCCTAAACCATTTCGTACACTGAGAAGGGAAATATCACTGTCCCACAGATAGGAGAGAATGGATGATTTGTTGTCAATTTCTTAGAGAGGAAGATGTGCAGGGATGGGCAGCCTCCCTGGGTTCCTCCGGGAGGCTCTCCCTCTGGCACCCCTGGGTGGGCACTATTCCTCACTTCCGCTGAGTCACTGCACATGGGATAGAGATTTCTGGGAAACACCTTTTGTTCCTTCTTTTCCCGCTGTTTACCTAGCTGGGCTTGGCGTCCCAGGCTGATGATCAATAAAGGATTAAAGGGAGAAACAAACCAAACCTGCCCGCCCTTAAATAATGTTACTTCAAGGGAAAGGTCCCAACCCCCCAAATAAATCAGGTTTCAGGTAAGAATCAGAATGAACTCTGACAACATAATCCTGCATGCAGGATTTGCCTCTGGGCGACGGACTTTTTCTGTACTCATTAAGGATAGAGAAAACTGAGAAGAGAAAGGGCTTTTTATTTTTTTTGCCAATAAAAGTTTATTGTTGTTACTATTCACTAAGCCTCTTTGAAGTGCAGAGAAGCTGGAATAAGAAGTCAACTCCTTCTTCATCCCTCTGTCCTGTCTCTCCTTCCTTTGTTCCTTCCTCAGCCCCTTCCTCTGGCATTTTGGGAGGACCCATCATGTGTCAGGGCAGTGTCCTCAGCTTTTGGTTCCTTTGGACACCAGTTTCCCATTCCTGCCTAATCCGCAACCCACTTCTACTTGTAGCTACTTGATTTTAAAAAATGTGATTCCCATTGTTTTACTTACATAAATGTGGCCTCATCCTGAAATAATGAACTCCATAAAATGGAAGGTTAGATTATCGCATTGCCGCCTACTCCCCACTCAGTGTGTCAGCAAATCCTGCTGACTGTTCCTCCCAAACGTACTGATTCTCTTTAAAAGACTATAGTAAAGGGACTTGGTGGGACAACGAAGGAAACAGGGCTGGTGAAATGTTAAGGATTGTTGAAAGTGGAAGTTTACTTTATTGCTCGTAATTATTATCTATATTTGAGTTTTTCTGTAATAAAAATTTTTAGTCTTTGCTCTAACAAATCCACTTCTGGAAACTATCTTAATGAAAATTTTAGATACAGAAAAAACGTTACAAATGAAAATACTTTTCAAATAGTGATAGTGAAAAATTGGGAACATACTGAATTCTCACAATAGAACAACAGTATAAACTATGGGACACCCCTTAGTGGAATGTTATGTCATTAAAAATTTGTTTATTCAGGCTATGTACCAATATGAAAAATATATACACTATAAAGTGAAAAACAGGGCATTAAATTGCATATACATGATTAAAACTACACAAAGACATATCATTCAAAAAGACTAAAGTTTGAAAATAATTTTATATATACAGAATGTGACCACTTCCCACCACCATTAATGCAGCAACCTCTGCTGGAGCCTCTAGGCTGCACCCATTTCCACCCTTCAGTCTCTTCCCTAAGTGCCAGAGGGGTCCTTCACAATTGTCAATCAGATCATCTGAACAGAACCCTCTGTTTAAAACCCTATAAAAGCTTCCCATCTCTCTCCAAATGAAAGCCAAATCTCGACCTCACCACTACCCTCTAGGCTGGAGGAGGAATCACCTCACCTGCTCTGATTTCTGCTCAGCTCCCTGCCACTCCAGCCAAACCGATCTGCTTGACTCAAGCATTCACTGCTGCTCCAGGACCTTTGCATTTCTTGCCTGTGCAGTGCGCTGCCTGCACACCTGAACGTGCCCGTGCCCCCGCCCCACCCCCCAGCTTCCTTGGCAGCTCTTCAGAGGCCTCTCCTGAGCTCCTTAGGCAAAACTTCCCCCCCCTTTCTTTTTCTTCACAGCAATTACCAACACCTCCCACCGGAACATTTGCTTATTATGTCTTCTACTTACAATGCAAACTCCTGAAGAGCAAAGATGTTTAGTCTGATTCTCGGCTGAATCTCCAGTACCCAGCAGAGTCTGCCACCTCGTAGGTGATCAATAAATACCTGATGAATTAAAGAATGCTGAATTAAATAACCACCCCAGAGTGGTAAGCTTCGTGTGGGCTTACTGTTCTTATATGATCCCCCTCTCCCTGGAAACTCCAGGGAGTGGCAGACTCCAGTGGAAACTAAGGGGGCTGATTATTTTCCATCCGGGGCCAGCACACAGTATAAAGTGTGTCCTGTAAACTGGAGGCAGCAGGGTATGGTGGCTAATAGTAGGGTTTGGGGAAAGTATGAGTTTTCAGAGCACTAATTGTTCCTTGTGCAGCAAGAGGATGATAAGATAGTTCCTACTTCCAGGGCTGGGTGGAGACTAAACCAGAGAATGCCCATAAAGCACTTAACAAGCACAATGAAGGCACAGAGTAGGTGTGCGACAAGAGGCAGACAAATTAATCAACAACCACATGTGTGCCTTTGTCTCTTTCAAGTTTACAATGCACCCTTATACATGCTTTATCTGACTTGGGCCTTTCAACAACCCTGTTGGTTTTATCACCATTTTATAGATGAGGAAACTGGGTCAGAGGAACAAAGTGCTTGTCTACAGAATACAACTGAATCTGACTAAAACTCGGGTGCCCTTTCCTCCAGAAACACAAGCTATTATTGCTGCCCATGTTAATCAAGATGACTGGGATGACCCATGAGGGCGCAGACTCTAAAGCGTGTGTGAGTGTGAAGCTGTGAACCACAAATGAATACAGCAAACAAGATCAGCCAGTAAGCCAGACTTTCCTCACCCCGATGGAGGCAGGGGTGCGTGGCTCCCACCTCTCTGAATGAAAGAGGCTCTGGAACAAGTCTGAACAGAAAAGCCTTCTCACGGAGGAGCCCACGGTTCTCCAAGCAGGACTATACCGAAGCCCTTTCTGTAGTGCCTCCCATTTTGATTTGGGCCACAGCCTTAAGCAGCAATGTCTGAGGTCCTTGTCCTGCAACCTCTGACCCAGTCTGCTTGACAAGAGAGGTATTTTCCCCAGAGGTAATCAAGGGATTACCCAGCCCTGCATGGAGTGCTGGGCCTGGCTCTCCTCAGTCTCCTCCACCTTCTTGGGCATCTGACAGAAGGGGCAGCCAGCAGCTGCTGAGGCTCATGCCCACTCGGGACAGGCTATAAGGCTGCAGGTCACGCGGCAGCGGAGACCAGCGGGTGTTAGATATGAATGTCAGGACCAAGAGGCAAAAAGCTCAGACTCGGGAGTTATGGATTATTACAGCTGCGGCCTCTGAGAGACAGTGTAACCTGCGACTGCAGCAGTCAAGTCTGCCAGGGCTGGCGGAGATTAGATTTGATGGGAACAGGTAAAGGTTGCTTCCAAATGGAAATTCCGATGGCTACTGGGTCCCCGGCATCTCCTTATGGTCAGAGGCTGAGGATACCAAGTTAGCAGCAAAATTCTGCAACCAGGCTCTTGGGACAAGAGATTAGAAGGGGAGAGAGCAACTTTAAGAAAGATTCTGCCGGGCTTGCTGGCCCCTGGTGATGTGCTATGAGGCCCCGATGGTGCCAGGTTTGTGGCAGACTGTCACTACCAAGGTACTGAGAGCAGTGCCTGGCGGTCTGGCTTGACAGCTCGGCATGTGCTTGGGACACAAGGGCATTTGGCTGGCCGTAGAACCCTGAGCGCGCCGTGGTCGAGCCCTTCCATCTGCAGAGTGCTGATGGCAGAGGCGTGGGCTCACACCTCAAACACCAGCAGTGGCCTCCCAAGAGAAACCACTGTTCTGGCTGGGCAGTGGGCACGAGTCTGAGGGCCACTCTGGGGGTCATGTAGAAAAGTGGTCGGTATGCCCAGCCCACCCCTGGCCTCATCCACATTCAGTTAAGGCCACTTCAGGTGTCCACATTAATGAACTTCAGGGAGGGAGTTCTAGGATTCATTATCTTGTATCAAAACTGTAACAATCTCTCTCTCTTTTATCTATGTTTCTCTGAAGAGAGTTTAGCATCCCAGGCTGCTCAGGGCAGGCAGACCAAAAGACAGGCTAGACCGCTTTGCTCATGCAAGAAATTCCCAGGAGGAACAGCAGGAAGCACATGCGGAGGGAAGATGCTCCAGGAGTTGGAAGTCCTGTGACCTAGAAGGACCATCTTTCTTCTCCATGACGCCCCCAATACTTTTCTCTATCTCTGGCAGGTGAGAAGAGGAGCTTCTTCCCTTGGGGATCAATCCTGGGAGCATTTCCGGTTGCCAGTCCTGGCTGGAGGGACCAGCTTGGACTGGCGATGAGTCCAGGCAGGATCAGAACTCGTCCCGCGGCTGAGGGGGGCGGTCCATGCCGAAGAAAGAGGACGTTCTTCCCTGGAGGTCCCGCTCCCGCTTCACGAAGGCAGTGAAGGAGGAGACACAGTTGCCGATAAAGTGGTCTGCTTGGCCGAGGATGTACAGGTCAAGCTGAGCCACCTCAGGCTTCAGGCTTACCACCTTTACCTGCAGGAGAAAGAGCAGAGTGTTAGGCAGGGTGACTGCAGGACAGGGTGGCCATCTTGACTAAAGGCCTGTAATCTATATATCCAAACTTCTTCCTCTGGGCTGAAGTCGCAAGACACACAAGGGGTCACAGAGAGGATTAAGACATGGGGTCTGGCGTCTGACAGAAGGGTTGTCCACTTCTGCCTAGGAACATCCCCATCCAAGTTGAACACCTTGTGTCCCACCGCCTGCCTCAGCTCCACACACACACTCATTCACACCCTACGCCTTTGTTTGTGTAGTTCCCTCTGCCTGGAATGTCTTTTCCCTAACCATTAAAATCCTGACCATGCTCTCAAGACTCAGCTCACAGTCTAACTTTCGCATGAAGCCCTAATCTGATGGACTTGGTTTTCCTTACCAAACCGTGTTCTGACCAAACAGCACCCCACTCATTCAATTCTGCCACCCCAATGCCTCTGAACCCAAAGTCCTTTCCAATCTATCCCTGAGATAGGATCCAAAAGGGAACACTTCTCTCGATGGATTACCACTCCCTGGGTTGAGACACCGTGCCTCTTTATGACCCCCCAACTGCCTCCCTTCCAGATCTGCTCACTAGAATACCCAGAGGAATTTTCTGAGCTATCCCTACCCCTGTTGCTCCCTCCTTCCCAAGGTAAACACATTGAAATGGTGCCCTACTGCTCTTGAGAAGAGATGCCATGTCTTGAAGGTAGCCTATGAGGTCCCATTCAGGCCATGTTCCCATGTCCTCTCACATCTCCCCTCATCATCTCTTGAGTTGCAGCCACTATACATCAGACTCCCTTCTTCCTCAGGACCTTTGCACATGCTCTTCCCTATGTTTGAGGTGTTCATAACCTTTGCTCTACAACTCAGGTTTCACTTCCAAGGGGAAACCTTCCTCTCTGGCCCCCCAGGACCAGCCCTGACCAGGGTCTTTTGCTCTACACTCTCAGAGAAACATATTCCTTTACTTCAGAGTGTACATCTTATTTTGCATTTTTCACTTCTTAGTGATTCTCTGATGAACATGTCTCCTGCACCTGACTGGGCTGGGGCTCTATCAGTTTGCCACTACTGGCCGGGGTCTGCCTCAATAAACATCTGTTGACTGGATAAGTGAATGAATGAATGAACCACTCAACCCCCTCCCCCGACTCCCTGCTCAAGCTCCTGGACCTCTATTGTGACACAAATTACTGGTCTCTGCAAATTATGTTTTCTGAGTCCAGACTGTGAGCCTGGAGGGTTAAGACCATATCTGATTTATTGGTACCCCTGGCTCAGCACTGGCACAGCTTAATGGAAGAGCAAGGCTTAGTTCAGCAGGAAGGGTGGGCTCTGAGTTCATCTAGGGGGTCTGAGGGGTCTGAGGAGTGGGGAAGGGCAAGAACAGTAGCACAGGAACAGGAAATAGAAAATGGCAAGAGGTTCAAGAGGTATAACAAATATATCAACTCTAAAAACTCACAAAAAACTCCCTGGGACTCTCCAAATGCTTCAACTTAGTACAGAGGTGGTGGGGGTGGGGGTGGGGTGGGTACCAGCTGAAATGGAGCTGAAAGTGCTTTGCTGTCACATAGAGATTTCTGATGTAACAAAAATCATCACCTTGCTATTTGGATGGTAGCAAAGAAATACTTGTTTAATCACAGTCAAAATCCCCGAACAATTCAACCCACGCCCTGCAACTTACCCGCTTTGTGTCATGCCCACTATAATTAGCTCCGAGACCTCTTGGGTAAATTTTATCCTTCTTGGGACTTTGGTTTCCTTAGTTATAAAATGCAGGGGTTGGGCTGAGGCACTCCCAGCTCTAACAGGCTACTGAGTGGGTGGGTGGGGGACCAGGAGGCACTGACTCAGCACTCTCTCTACAAGCTGGGCCTTCCAGCCCGTGTCTGGGGTAAAGAGAAAGGGAGCCCCTCCACACCAAAGCGAGGGCACCCACTGCTAGAGAGCATGTCTGCCTTTTACAGTCTGCACAGCGTTTAGGGATTTCATTCACTCAACAAAGTCTTTTTGAATGATTATTATTTTATATCTATTTTTCTCTTACCTACCTACTCTTTACTGATATGGTACAAAGCACACTATTGATTCAGACAGTCTATCCAGTCATATACTGTATATCAACTATTCATCACTTCCTTAAGCATTTTCTAAGCACAAAAGAGACTTCCCTTTATTTACCAGCCACCTATTTGTGCTATAGATTATAGTTAACTTTATCAAACATTTATTTTGTACCAGGACTATTTTAATTTCTTTATATTTGATCTTCACAATCACCCTATGAGATAGGTACTACTCAGCCCCATTTTATAGACAAGGAAACAAGCACAAGAGGTGAAGAAATTTATGCAGCGCCGCACAGTGAGCAGAACCCAAGTTCCCTGGCTCCTAAATCTATGATCTTAGTCCTCTGTTACACCTGACCTCTACCAAGGGCCCGCTCTTATGTCCTTATTCAACAAACATTTAACAAGGGTTACTATGTATTAGGCATGACCTAGCCACTGGTACGGCAAGGCCCTCCCCGCCTGGGGAGGTCAAAGCGTCAGGCTAGCCTCTGAGAAATGAAACAGTTGAGTCAACTTCGGAACTGTCTTCAAGGAGCCACAACTCCTGGGAGAAAGACGTGTTTCTAGACTAGTCTCTTACCCAGACTAGAAAGTGGCTGAGATGACCTGAGAAAGCGCACCGACAGTTCCCAGTAGGCACTTGTAGTACGAAGTGAAACCTAGACTCTGTGGAGCTGGTGCCTGAGCTAGGTGGGGCGGCTGGGACCTGGAGAGGAACTGGATGTCAGGCCAGAGCCTGGAGGGTCGAGCACATGAAGCAGGGAGTGGGAGTGGTGTGACCACCCTGGTGCTGTTTTTGACTCCCTCTGGCCACACTCCCCCTTTGCCCGTACATACCTTCCCTTTGAAGAGCTGCTGCACCTCAGGCACATAGTTCTCAGAATCTGTGGCGATGTAGACTGACTGGGCATTCAGCGCCTTCACCCAGAGCTTGAGAGCCCGCCTGATTTCCTTCAGGTCAGGGAGGCACATAGTCAGGGTGAGGGGGGCGGCCGTGCTGCGGCTGTAGCCCACACACTGTGGAGAGGCCATGAAGTGTGACCCCGCCGTCCCATCCTTCAGCATGGCGCAGGCATTTTTCTATGGGGTGGGACGGGAGCACGGAATTAAAGACAAGCAACTGCCCGAGCCCCAGAAGCAAGAACTAACAAGTGGAAAAAGGCAAGGTGTGCAGGAAGAGCGCAGATGTGTTTTTTAAGAGAGCAAAGAGGGAGGAGGGCAATGCATCAAAACAGTAACTGTGGTTATTTCTGGGTAGTGGGTATGGGCTTTTTACAAAGTTTTTTTTCTTGGTCTTACTGCATTATCTGGGACTTCCAGTAGAATTCTGAACCTGGCAGTGATAATGGACAGCATTATCTGATTCCTGACTTCAGTGGGAACACTTCTGATAGCTCTCATGAAGTCCATGTTTACTGTGGGTTTCAGAGAGATAGCCTTTATCAAGTTAAGGTGGGTCCCCTTCAAATCCTGGTTGGTTGAGGTGTTTTTTTTCTTTTTTATCATGAATGGGTGTTGACTTTTATCAAATACTTGCTTGGCTTCTTTTGAGATAATTATATGATTTTTTTTCCTTTGGGAGTTAGAACAGCAATTTCAATGCACTCCGAGGATAAATTTTACTCACTTATGTTATAGGTTCTTTAATGTATTATTAGGGTTTACTTGCTAGAAGAATCTGTGTACCTATGTTCATGATAATGAGGTAAACTTTGCTGCGCTGACCTTATCCCAGTTTGATAACAGAATTATGCTAGTTTTATAAAAAAAATTAGCATCTTAAATCTTTTTATGTTCTAGGAAAGTATAGATGGGAACTATCTGTTCCTTGAAGGTTTGGCTAAAATATTGTGTGTCTGGCCTTCTTTCTTTGGAGGAGAGGAGCAGGAAAGGAATGGGTAAAAAATTTCCCCAATTGATTGTGAGTGAATTTTGACCCAATTTTTATACTTTTTAGTATTTTTTAAGTCTTTAACAATGAGCATTTCTAACATGCACCATATATCATCTTCTTAAGTAAATTAGCTTGTCCACATTGGTCCGGTTATCTTCACACTGAGAATAATCTGGTGAGGCTTCTGCACATCTAATCAGCCTCCAAATTCGGAGGATGACATCTTCATTTCTTGGGAGCCCCACCCAACCTCCAGAACTTGTTTTTTGACAAGGAGTCTAGTGGCTAAACACTGAGCTGGACAGGGCCACTAAACACTGGACAGGGCCGTCTGGGTGATGGCCTCTCTCTGGCTTGTTGCCTGATCTGGAGTCTAGCTTATTATCTGTTTATCTGCAAAAATGAGGATAGAATTAGCAACTGTTAAAATGAGAGCTGGCAAGCAGGCACTGTGGGGCCATATTTCTGATGAGTCTATGGCAGGATCATGGGACAAAGTCCCATGAACTTGGCCGAGGGAGACCTTTCCGTACTGGCTGGGATTTGGTGCAATGGGTTCAGTGTTCAGCCCCATAGACATGAGCCCTGCTCAGGAATACATCCAAACCAGCCAGGAGAGGAAGGTGGAGTTACCCAGTCGGAGCCAATGCGCAGGTGAATGCCCACGTAGGGTCGGATGAGGTGGGTGCGGATCTGGGCCTCTCCTGTTCTCACCATCTCATCTGACCATACCATGTATTTCTGGAGCGGCCTATGCTCCTCCAGGACAGGGAACTGGGCTGGGGCCCCTGGCAGGGCAAGCACTGGATGTTCCTTTGGAGAAAATCTAGGTATGAAACAGAATGAGGGGAAGTCAGACAGGGGATGCACAGAGAGTCTGGCCACCACCCCGTCCCCCACAGGAAAAAAGTCGGTGTTGCATCATCTTCCAGAGACCCTGAGGAGGGGCCCCTACAACACGCAAGAAGCACGAGAGGTTGTGAAATCCCAACAGGCTGATAAGAAACCTTGGTGGCGGCAATAGGTGCAACAGGCAATAGTGTCCCGCCACATGGAATTTACAACCCTCTTTGCTTGTTTAACAATTAAAAATTTACAGTAGAGCATTCCAACTTTCTGTATGTCATGCTGGCTTCCAATCTATGGTGCAGCAATTCACTCCAGGGTGGGGTGTCTGGAGTGAGGCTTTGCCCTTTTACCTACATGGTGGGAGTGGATGAGCAGCTGCTTGCAGAGGGCAGTGCACAGAACACACTCACAGAGGATGTGCGCGCTGGCGATCGTTCATTCAACACAACGCATATTAACTGACTGCCTACTATGTGCTCCCGTCCAGGGCAGGACAAGACAGGTGCAGTTCCTGCCTCGAGGAAGTCACCAGAAGTCTGCAGATGTCCCCACAACCCATCTGTGCTGCTGGACTCAAGCTTCTGAAGGCAGTGTGTCCATGTGCCTAGAACATTGTCTATCACACACAAGGGCCCACCAAATATTTGCTGACTAAAAGAGTAAAGAGCAAACCTCTTCAACTAACCTCAGAACTTGTTATAGGGTTAGTTACAGGAAACATCCCGCTTATCTATAAACGCACAACCTGTTTTCAAACCCTGATCTCCACATACTTCTCCCCACTTCCTGGAATGGCTTCCCTCTGCCATGCCAGCCAAAACCCTTTCCTGAAAATTACGAAATAGGTACTACCACTCTGGAAAACATTTTGGCAGTTTCTTATAAAACCAAACATGCAATTACCACATAACCCAATAATTGTATTTTTGGCATTTATCCCAGAGAAATGAACACCTCTATTCACACATGACCGGCACACAAATGTTCATAGCAGCTTTATTCAAAATAGCCAAAACTGGTGAGAGCCTGGATGTTGTTCAACAAGTGAATGGTTAAACAAACTGGAACATCTACGCCCTGGAACACTATTATAAGAAAAAAGAACACACTATTGAACAGGCAACAACTTGGATGAATCTCAAGGGAATTCTGCCAAATGAGGAAAGCCAATCCCCAAAGGTTACATACTGTACCAGTCCACTTACGTAACATTTTTTAAATGACCAAATGGAGAACAGAACAGAAATGGAGAAGAGATTAGTGCTGTCAGAGGCTAGGGGTGTGTGTGGGTATGTGTGTGTGTAGATGTGCACGCACACACACACAGAAGTGAGTCCAAGTAAAACTGGGAAAGTCTGAATAAGACAGGCGGATTATATCAATGTAAACATCTAGTTGTGATACTGTACAAAAGTTTTGCAGAATGTCACCAATGGGGAAAACTGGGTAAAGGGCACAGAGGATCAGTTTTTTTTTTTTTTTTTACAACTACAGGTGAAAGTTACAACTCTCTCAATAAAAATTTCGATTAAAAATAATGAAATACTTCCAAGCATAGAGGGAAAACATTGTTGCTACTTATACTTTCACTTTTTAATTCTGGTTTATTATCTTTTTTCTTTCTAGTCTTCTTCTTTCAGGTTGTTTTCTTCTTACAGGAAATAATTTAACAGAAGATATACCAATGACTCAAATTAGCAGATGTTAATCCTTTGCTTTGTTTTGCATTTTTTAAAATAAAAAGTACACACCTAAATAAAAAGTCTCTCTTAGCATCTTTTTCTCTTTTTCTTCCTAGAAGATACTGTGGTTTTATGCTCAATTATATTTTTATTGTTTATAAAAAAGGGTATTGTTCTATACACTGTGCATACAGTATAAAGGGAAAGGCATTGTGTGTCAAGCCCAAAGGCCTGTTCTCATGTTGACTGTGCCACTTACTGACCTGGACAGTGAGTTAATCATTGGACTTGATCATTCTGTGGGTTTCCACATCTGTACAGTAGAGCTGATAACAGTTTACACCTCATAAGACTACTGAGAAAATTGATGGATAAATACAAGCAAAGCATTTAGAACAATGCTTGACACACAGAAAACTCTCAGAAAAATCTATTGCCATCATTATCATATCAAATGCAACCTATTTCACCTTTTAAAAACCTGACTTTAGGGTCTCCCTGGTGGTGCAAGGGGTTAAGTCTTAGCCTACGAAGCAGCTACTGGCAGCCACTGCAGCACGAGTTTGATCCCTGGCCAGGGAGCTTCCCACATGGCGCAGCAGACCTCTCCTATCTCGCCTGAAGCTCCCCTCAGCAGTGTACTTCAGTTAGTCTGCCTGTTCTGCTCCCCGCTAGGTCTCTAGTGAACCCTCTCACCCCTCCCCCCACACCTCTGGCCTACACCCCAGCTCTTATATGCATAAATAAATAGATCTTAAAAAAAACACACACACAAAAAAACCTGACTTTAAGTTCTGGTGATACGGCCGTGTTGATCCTGTGGATCATGTGATGGTGCAGGCTTCTTCCAAAGTCTTCCATTCTGCACCAATAAATCACAATTCACCTATCGAGCCCCCTCCCGCTGGAGGGTGTTCTGAGTTTTCACTCACATGAAGGTGCCGCAATGGATGTGCCACTGAAGTTCTTCACACCCAACCTAAACACCTACTTCTGCAAACACCTTCTAAACTTCCAAAACCAGTTGCCTGCCCCTCCCCGTCCTGTGTTGTTCGCCGACTCGTCAACACTCGTGTGCTCAGCAGTCTCCCTGGCTCGCCTGCTTGCCTGTGAGGTAGGGCCCTGAGCAGTCTTGTCACTGTGATTCCCCCACACAGTGGCCCAGGGCCAGTGGAGAGGAAGCAACAAATAGGAGTCCGTCGACATAGGCAGCCAGACAGCTCTATAAGACACAGTCTTAGTAGCTTCAGTTTTATTTATAGACATGTGAATCATTTATTGAACCTTACCATGGGACAGGCAATGTTCTAATTGCTTGATATATATTGTTCACTCATTTTCAAAAAAGGTCTTGGGAGTAAGTACCATTGCTAGGGGTAAGTACATTTTACAGATGAGGAAACTAAAGCACAGAAAGGTTAAGTAATAAGCCCAAGGTTACACAGCCAAGAATTATAGCGCTGGGATTTGAATCCAGGCAGTCTGCTCCAGAACCAATGTTCTTAACTACTGTATCTCACTCCCACCTCCCCTACAGTAGTCAAGGAGCATTTCAAAAGCTGAGTTCCCAGCCCCTTAGTACAGGCCTCTACACACAGTAGATACAATAAATATTTGTAGAATGAAAAAATATATGGAAAGGATTCAGGGATCTTGCCAGAAAGACCGGATCAGATTGTTAGGGGTTAGAGAAAAATGAAGCACATATTCATTCAGCAGTACCTACTATGAGCCAGACCTTGGCTAAGCTCCTTTCAGATGCTGCCTCAAAGGATTCCAAATGGGAAGCAAAAGTTGTGATCCCCAAGGGGGCTGGAACACTTTTTTAAAAAATATTTATTTTGTGCGTAGAAGAACTGGGGTGTAGGCCAGAGATGTGGGGGGTGGTGAGAGGATTCATCAGAGACAGAGGGGGGAGCAGAACAGGCAGATCCACTGAAATACACTGATGAGGGGAGCAGCGGGAGAGACAGGACAGGTCTGCTGTGCCATGTGAGTCAGCTCCCTGGTCGGGGATCGAACTTGGGCCACAGTGGTGATAGGGCTGAGACTTAACCCCTAGGCCACCAGGGAGGCCCTGGAAGATTTTGCTAAAATCAGGATCTGTGCCCTCCCAGACCTTTTGCAGCTGACCTTTGGAGAATTCTTTTTTTTTTTTTAAAGATTTATTTATGCATACAAGCTGGGGTACAGGCCAGAGGCGTGGGGCGGTGAGAGGGTTCACCAGAGACAGAGTGGGGAGCAGAGCAAGCAGATCGATGGAAACACACTGCTGAGAGGAGCAGCAGGTGAGGCAGAAGAGGTCTGCCAAGCCATGTGGGAATCTCCCCGGCCAGGCGTTGAACTCAAGTCACCGCTGCTGACAACACCACAACGCAGCGGTTAACCACTGTGCCACCAGGGAGGCCCCGTGGAGAATTCTAAGTTTGGAATGTCTGTCTTTTGTAGGAAGGTCAGATGTACCTACACCAGCCAACTGGCCCAGGCGAGCTCCCAAACAGCAGCCAGCATCGTAAGCCTGCCATGAGTGAGCCCTCTGGGACATGCAGCAGCCAGATGACGCCAACCCTGGCCAACAGCTCGCTGCAGTCCTGTGAGAACACAAGCAAGAAGCACCTGGCCAACCCAGGTGTCTGTCCACAGATGAACGGATAGGCAAGATGTGGTCTGTACATATAATTGACTATTTAGCTTTCGAAGGACTAAAATTTTGATCTACAACACGGATGAATCTTGAAGACTCTATGCTAAGAGAAATAAGCCCGAGACAAAAGAATAAATAGTATATGATGGTGCCTAGACTAGAATAGGCACCTCATATAAGTAAAACAAAACAGGCAAATGAACAGAAATAGAAAAGTAGAGGGAGGGGGAGGAAAAGGGATCAGAAAACAGGGGCAAGAAGAGCACAAGGGACTCTGTGATGGTTCATGAGTGAACTGGTGGTGGGAAATTTACAGGGAATACACGATTCTATAAAAGGTAGAAATAGAAAAGTAGAACAAAAGTAGAACAAAAAAAGAAAATAGAAAAGTAGAACAAAGATTTCCAGGAGCCAGGAATGGGAGGAATAGATTGTTCCATGGCCACAAAGTTTGTTTGGGATGATAAAAAAGTTCCAGAATAGACAGTGGTAGTGGTTATACAGCATTGCGAGCGTACGTAATGCCACTGAATTGTGCAATTAAAAGTAGTTAAAATAAACAAACACACACACACACACACACACACACACAGCTCCACTAGCATAAATACACATATAAACACGCAGAACATTTTTTTTGCAGTCTCATGTTTTTATATGTTCAGAACTGATCCTGACAGAAATATTTACTAGCCTGTTAAATAATGATATCGATACTCCTCAGAAAGATAGTAACTCCATTTTACATTAGTATTTGTAGATGTGCATCTTTGTATAAAATGCCTGGAGATGGAGATATATACACCAAAGTATCAACAGCATTTTGGGAAGGGTTGGTAGGACTATGAGTAAATTTAATTTTCTTATTAAAAAAAAAAAATCTGCCACCAAATCTGTGGTAGGTATTCCAGAGAGTATTCATTCCAAGAGGTTAGAAGTTCAACATGGACGGAAACAGTGCAGTTGGAATTCCATAAACAAATGAAAAAACAAAAACCAAACCGAAGACTTGCCTGGTTAAGCCTAGTCAACACACAGAACTCTGGGAAATAGGGATTTGTTATTGAGTCACTAAGTTTTGGAGTATTGGGTGATCAGAAAAGACATGACACATTTTTGCAACAAAAAACAGAAAAAATACATGACTTTCCTTACAACCCAACAGCTTGTTATGTAGCAACAGATGAGGGAAGAGCCTGCTATTTTCCTCATGCCCCCACACCAGCCACAATGGCCTTCTTCCAGCCCCTGAGCACACCACCAAGCTTATTCCTGCCTCAGAATCTTTGCTTTTGGAGTCCCTGCCACTGTTTCCTCCAGCTCTTAGCATATTTCAGGTCTGTTATGGGCTGAATGTCTTTCCCCCTCAAATTCCTACTTCGAAGTCCCAAACCTTAATGTGGTAGTATGAGGAGGTGGGGCCTTCAGGAGGTAATAAGGTTTAGCTGAGGTTTTGAGGGGGAAGACCTTGCAACGGACTCAGTGTCCTTACGAGAGACCTGAGAACCGGCTCTCTCTCCAACAAGTGAGGATACAGCAAGTAGGAAGTGCCAGCAAGCCAGGAAGCAGCCCACCAGAACCTGACCTAAGAACAGGTGAGATCCAAGACTCTCACAAGAACCTGACCAGGTCACCCTCACCTTGAACTTTCCAGCTTCCAAAACCATGAGAAATGAATGCCTGCCATCTAAGGCCTCCAGTCTGGTGTTCTGTGAGCACGCCAAACTGACAAAAACAGTCCAGCCTGACAATCACACATCACCTGTTCACATCTTTCATAGCACTATGTCTTCTGGAACTATCTTAGGTCAAAGTTTATTCACTGTCTCTCCCATTAGCTTCAGCCCCATCAGGACAGGAGCTTACGTGCCTTATTCCTGCCTGTACCCCCAGCATCTTACCCAGGGCTTGACATTCAGGAGGTGCTTCTCAAATACATGGGGAAGGATGGGAGGAATGAAGGCAGCTGCCTGGGTGGCCCCAGCTCTCTACAACTGCCTCCAGGCACTTCACCTCCCTACTGCCAGGAGTCCTGCTTTCCCAAAAGTGTGGTTGTAAGGCACAAGTTTCCCAAGCCTTCATGTGATTCTGGCAACTTAATGAATTCAAACAAGTGTTTCAGCAACATCTCCTGAACGATACATCCAGGTAGCACTGCCCCTTCTCTTTCAGGCAGGACTGTACACTTCTTTTTGTTTTCTGGAGTTTGCTTTTAGAACTAGTGTCATTTTTTTCCCCTTGGCATTTTGTCAATAATGGAAAAGCTCCATTCTTTGAGGGCAGGTTCTGGCAACAGCTCTAGATCATCAGAGCTGAATAGGAATAACCAAGTAGGTAGACAAGGGGGAATGCCCTGCCTAGGATTAACAGTGAGGGGGGATTAGAATCCGCCATGACTGAGTATCCTCATTAGCTCATGAACCAGTTCTGGAGACAAGTCCCAAATAGGAACTGGAGTTGTTAAAGGCACAGTTCTTTTCTCCAAGGTGATTAAAAATAGGTGCTCTGGAGTCAGACTGCTTGGGTTCAAATCTCAGCTCTACTAATTCAAGTTGTGTGACCTTGGGCAAGAGGACATCACTCTCCTCTGCTTCAATTTCCTTATGACAGTAGCACCTGTCTCATTTAATAGAAAGATTAAATGAGTTCTTATTTTGAAAGATTCAGGTAGTGAAATGAAGACTTAGAACAGTCTCTGACACATAGTAGGTGCTAAATAAATATTCTTACTAACTAATTAAGACTTACATACAGACCCCAACCCCAACTGCCCCCCCAAAAATTCCATTACCTTGGACAAATTATTTCACCCCAATAAATTCAGTTTCCTCACCTCTTAAATGGAAACTGATCAGAATACCCAATTCATGAAATTTCTTAAAGGCTTTAATAAAATAAAGCATGTGGATAATAATAGTAACAATTAACAGTGGTTGGCCCCAACTATGAGCCATGAGTTTTACACATTGGGAGGCAGGTGCCACCCGGGGTCCCTTCCACTCAATCAAGGGGGAAACTCGGGCCAGACCTCTGGAGGGCTTGCCGAAGGTTGCCTGAGAAAGAGGCAGGGTTGGGTCAGAGCTCAGGTCTGCCTATCCTGAGTTTGCGCCTGTGCTCGTTCTCACATCAGTCTATCTTTGGCCTATTACCCGCCAAGTGTGATCATGCATTCATTCATAAACTCCTCACAGCTCCTAACCTAAGTCTGACTCTGACACTCTTTCTTGCCATGCTGCAACATCAAGGACAAGAGCACGATGTTAGTTAACACCATTATAACTAGACTGCAGTTCTCTGAAGACTAGTTGGGTCTTCCTCATTTTTATATAGCACCTCTGGCCTTTCAATATTATGTCTCATACATGACAGACGCTCTATAAATATTTCACAGTCTGCGCCAATGCCCTGCTAACCTTTTTTTTTTTTAAATAGTGCCTACCGGAGTGCAATTAATAAAGCACATCCAATTATTATCAGGGTGACATCATTTCTTAGTCTGCAACTGAAGCTGTTCATGTCTAGAAGCTGCTTCCAATTTTCGCCTTGTGAAGAGGAAGGTAACAGGGGAGTGATTCTTCTCACGCCGAGAGGAGGAAATCGAGACTCATGTGACTGCACAATACTCTTTTTATGACATCCTTTATCTACCGATAAACTTGCTCAACCTTGTGGCAGGTCAATGTTCTACTGTGTCAGGCATTGGATGGGAATAGATCACACAGGATCCCAAGTTCAACAGACAGAATGGTCGCACCTTTGGTCTCATGCATCAGGGTGTGGTAGAGGGGGAGAGGGCTAGGAAGCTGCTGAATGCCCATGGGCCCCATGTCCCTCCCCTAAACCCAGCAATGCTGCCCCTTCCAAGTACCTCTGGATCCACTGGTCTTTGTAGGAGGCACTGAAGGAAATGCCTGCAAAAAGCTCCGACTTGTTGAAACTCACATGAAACTGATCCCAAAATGGGCCAAAGGGGTTTCCTTCCTGCAGAAAGAGTGTGGTAAAAGGCTTACTGAGGAGGGGAGGCAAAGGCATCTGTGGATGGGCCTGGGCACTATGGGTGAAGGGCCCTGGGTGAAGTCATTCAGGCAGAAACACCCTGAAAGGATGCTACGTTGTCAGGATGTCACTGAGCAATTTCTGGGTTGGTGGCTGAGGAGGGTAGTTTGGCCTCTGCTCTGGTTTCTAGCAGATATTCACCAGTGTCATCTGTACTCACTCACATGGCCCATCCCACCAACCCTGCAGCATTGGTGAGGGTCCAGGGAGGAAGTGGACTTTGGATTTGGGACCCTAGACTAGAGCTTCAAGAGACTTTCAAGATCAGCAAATCAAATGTCCTTATTTTCAAGCTGTAAACCAGGGCCCAGACTGAGTAAGATACTTGCTCAGGGTCACAAAGCATGTGAGGGCAGTGTTGGGACTGTAAACCAGGTTCCCCTTCTCAAAGTTCATGGCTCTCTCAATTACCTTCCTTAGACTTTGGCATGAGCACTGAAAGACATGCTGGGGATTGTCTTATTCCTAAAGTACCAGAAATCTCTAAAATTTTTACTGATAAAATATGATGACTTCTCAATTATCTTCTGAGAGGCAGAAAAGTATTCAAGGTGGACAATGGAGTCAAATTACCTAGGGTCAGATTCCAGCTCCACCACTTGCTATGTGACTTCGTGCAAATTACTGAGCCTCTCTGTGTCATACTCAGTGTCCTCGCTATAAAACATGGCTGTTGGGCCTCCCTGGTGGCTTAGGGGTTAAGTCTCAGTACTATCATTGCTATGACCTGGGTTCGATCCCTGGCTGGGGAGACTCCCACATGGCGCAGCAGACCTGTCCTGTCTTGCCCACTGCTCCCCTTAGCAGTATATTTCCATGGATCTGCCTGCTTTGCTCCCTACTCTGTCTTTGGTGAATCCTCACACTCCCTCCAACCCCCCACCTCTGACCTACCCTATTTCTTCTACACAAAAATAAATAAAAATCTAAAACAACAACAAAATGCAGCTGTTGACAGTATGTTCTGCATGGAGCAGTTTGAGGATAAGTGGGTTAATATGTTTATAGCTCTCAGCATGGTGCCTGGCATGTAGTATGTGCTATGTGAGGATTCGTTATTATTACTGATGGGGCATTTTATAGTTTACAAGCATTCTTACACTGGCCCTCAGCACACTTTAAGAGTGAGACAGATGGCACCTTTAATTTGCAGGTAAAAATAAAGGCACAGAGGAAGTAAATACCTCTGTGGCACTGACAAAAGCCAGAAACAGAACTTAAATACTCTAAGCCCCCTGAAGTCCCCCCAACCCCACACACACATTGCCATCACCCAACGTCTGAGAGGCCTAGAGGACATGCAACCACCAAAGAGGGCCCCCAGACCGACCTTCATGGGACATGTTTTCTTATCAGGACTTCGCTGGGCTGCCACCTCAAAGCAGTATGCCACTCGCTTCTCAGGGGGCCAGTGGGTGGGTGCCAACTTCTCCATGAAGTCCTCCAGGCTGATGACCCGATGGTAGGCCTGGAGGGGTGCCAATTTGAAGTACTTCTGGTAGGATACATGGAGCTATAGAAAAAGGGGGGAGGGGCAGAGACATTTATTAAATCATTATAATCTAAGACCCAGCCAGCCTGCACTACATGCCAATGAGAAACTTTTGGCAAAATACACCAGTTAGAACAGAGACAGGCCAGGAGAAGACATCTACACTAAAGAATAAATAGTAATAGCCCATACATTCAAAAATGCCTGCTGATCTACAAGAAAAAAGGCAAAGGACACAAGAGAAAATATGGGCAAAGGATAAGAGCAAACAACTCAAAGCAAAGGAAACCCAAATAACAATACACTCAAAAGCTGTGCAAGTTCATTAGTCATTAAGAAAAAGCAAATTACAACTACAATAAGATACATTTCTCATCCATAAGACCTGCAAAAATGTTAATGTTTAACTATCATTGTTGGAAGGGTGGTGGAAGTGGATATTTTCACACACGGCTGGTGGTAGAAGTGTACATTTTGGAATGCTTTGAAATGCAATCTTGCAGCATCTAACAGAATTTAGAACATACCTTCCATTGATAGGTATTTGCCCTAAAGAAGTTCTTGCAACTTGCACCAAGAAATGGGTACAAGGATGCCACAAAGGAAGTATGGGGAAGAACTTGGAAGGAATCACACTGAAGACCCACATGATACTGGTTGTGGGGGGAGGGGAGAGAGTGGATTGGAGTTGGGGAAGGGCTAGGATTAGACTCAGGAGCCAAGGGAGATTTTATCTTTCACCAACTTTATCTGTAACCGTTTTCTTTCTTTCATTAATGAACAGATAAAGCAAAGGTGAGAAATGAGTAATGAGTATCACTTCTAGTGGTGACAACATGAATGGTAATCGTGTTTGTCTCTTTCTTTTTCAAGATTAAAAAAAATTCCTAGGCTATCAAAGAATAAAATTTGAACTCTATTCTATAGGTCAGGGTTTCCCCAATATATTCTACTAGTTCAGGTGCATAAAGAGTATTGCAATAAAAAGTTCCCAAGATAAACAGGCTTGGAAAATGCTGTGTTAAATCTGATTTCTTTACTATAGATTTTTTGGTGCATTTTGGTCCTCCAATTTTGGGAAGATAGGGAATTGAGAACATAATTTCCCAAAATGATTTAACCACTGATTTTACTTACATGAGCTCCTGGTGTTCTAATGAACAAACTTTGGGAACTTTAACCACCATCAAAGAGGTATTGCTGAAGGTATGAGATTTGCCTTTCTGAAAGATCACTCTGGTGGCAGAGGAGAGTGTACTGATGTTAGTAAGATTAGAGGAGGGAGAGGAATTAGGAAACTACTGCAACAGCCCTGTTATCTGTTCAAGCATTCACTTAATGTGTATTATGAGTAAGTCCAAGTGAGAGAGGGTATGGACTAACCAGGCATGGTTAGAAGACAGAAAGGAAGGCAAAGGAGAGGACAAGTGGAGGCATTTAGGATGACTTCTAGACATCTGCCTTGATAGCCAGGTGGCTGGCTGGCAATGTAGGAGGTGAGGCAGGTTTGAGGGGAAAGATGCCAAGTTTAGTTCTAGCTTTGTGAATTTTGAGATATCTACGGGACATCCAAGCAGACTAAAGAATCTAGGAGTTAGAAACACAGGCCTGTGTATGGTCAGACGAGAGTCTGGTGCAGAGATAAATGGAGGAGGGATATGGAAAACAGTGAAACTAAAAGAAATCAATAGAAATTCTTAACAAAATAAATAATAGTAATGATAGCAGCTAATATTTATTGAGTGCTGACTTAGCACCAGGTGCTACACTCATCATGTTTCCTTGATTTGCTCATCTAATTCTAAGAGGTAGGAATCTAGTCATCTCCAGTTTAACTCATGAAGAAACACAGCTAGACAGAATAACTCATCTGAGGTCACACAGTTAATCTGCAAACAGAAGGAGAAGCTAGATCGACATTTAAACAGTGGGTGGTGAAAGAGGTGCCCCCAATAAATAAAGAGGAAAATGCTGAGAGGTCAGGACTGAAGCCCTGAACAGGTTATCTTGAAAGCTAAGGGAGTGGGAAGACCAAGAAGGAGAGAGGCTCAGGGGACCAGGAGCCACTGTGAGGTCAGTTGAGATAAACACAGAGAAACAACTCCTGGATTTGGCAATTCTGAGGTCCCTGGTGATATCTTTGAGATTAATTCCTGTAGGAGAGCCCAATAAAGGCAGGTGAGTAACCTGCAGAAAGCAAAAAGTGGAGACTCCCAAGGACTTCTGGCTGAGAAGGCAAGGCAAGAGAAAGCAAGTCAGAGGGAGAGGAACAGCAATGTCTAAGATACTGCAGTGAGTACAAAAAATCAGATCATCAGTGGCTCTCAGTTACTGAGGACTTCCTGTGTCCTAAGCACTTCTGCATTGATGAGTTCAGTTGATTCTAAGAGAGGCATATAGCATTCAAGGAATGCCATGGTCACCAACTCATTGTGGGAAGTAGCATTCAATTACTACCAGTCCACTATAAAGATGAGGAAACCAAGGAGCCAAACCAGGATATGATTTCAGGTCTCTGGCTTTTAACCTCCAATTGTTAACAACCTCTCTAAATACAGGCATGGAAAGGAAAAATAAAACCTATGCAAAGGATACAAAAATGTATGTAAAAAAGCGTTTTTACATACTAAATATAAGTTTTGGAGTTCATGAAAAACTTTTTAAGCCAGGGCCTCCCTGGCTCAGGTTTAAGTCTCAACACAACCATCCTTATGCAGTGTTTAGAACAATGCCTGACAGACAAGGTGCTAGATGTCTCGTTTTTTTTTAAAAGATTTATTTATTTATGCATACAAGCTGGGGTGTAAGCCAGAGGTGTGGGGGTAGTGAGAGGATTCACCAGAGACAGAGTGGGGAACAGAACAGGCAGATCAACCCAAATACACTGCTGAGGGGAGCAGTGGGGGAGACAGGAGAAGTCTTCTGTGCCATGTGTGAAGTTCCCTGGCCGGGGATCGAACTCATGCCGCAGTGGCTCTGGATAGCTTCATAGTGCTGTAACTCAATCCCCTGTGCCACCAGGGAGGCCCAGAAGGTGCTAGATGTTAACCATTGTTATTCCAGGGAAGAAGTCTTGGATGGGAATGGGGCAAGCCCAGAAAAATGGGAGGTCAAGTGCTGAGGATTGGGCCTCAAGCAGAAGTGAGCAGGATTGGGGAAGAATGAGAAAGGACCAAAGTCAGCAAGGGATACTCACATTGGTGAAGGGAGGTTTGTGATGCTGATATTCAATCCAAGGAGGCACAGCCAAAGTGCGGTTCAACAGCTTTGCAAATGCCAGGGAGCCCAAGAAGTGATCGGCCTGGTTCCCGAAGCGCCCTGGATGGTATATCGCAGGTGAGGTGAGGCTTGGGACATGCAGAGCTCAGAAAGGAGGCAGAGTGAGAACTGGGGAGGGCCAGGACATCAAGGAGAGCCAGAGGAGTTGACAGTATGGGATTAAGTCTGGACTACTGGGTCTGACAGTCGAGGCCCTTCAGGCCTTTCTTCTGTCTAAGCCACTTCAGGTTCCTTGCTATTCCCTACATATGCTCTACACTTAATATCCTACCATGCTTTTGCTCTTGCTGTCCTGTCAGCCAGGAGTAGACTTCTCATTCACTGGGATCCTTTCACTAACTCCCTGCCACTCTCAGTCCCCTTCTTTGCCTCCCACCTTGGGTTTGAGTTACTTATGATTTTTTCTTTTCTTTGAATGTCCTTTTCCACTTCCTGGCCTTTATACTGACTGTTTCCTCAGCCTATAAATGCCAGAGGGGTAAGGACCTTGCCTAATTCTTTTTGTTATCCCCAGCATTGCTTCCTTTCATTCATTACACAAATATTATTGAGAGGCCATAAAGTGCCAGGTTGTTGGCTGGGTGCTGGGATTACAGGAGGGAAGGACAAGGATGGTCTCTGCCCTCCTGGTCCATCTAGGGAGACAATAAACATGTAAAGAAATATATTTAGTATGTAATAAACATACATTACATTAGTATGTAATATTTAGTATGTAATAAACATGTAAGAAATATACAGTGATAAATTTTGATAATTTCAAAAAAGAAATGAGAAAAGTTTGGTGACAGAGAACAAAAAGGAGGAGATTCTTTGGGTTGAGGTCAGTGAAGTCCTTTCTGGTGACATTTAAGTTTGACACGAGGATGAGAAAAGGGTGCTTCAGGCAAAGGGGAAAAGCACAGCTGTAGGATTTGAGTATGTGTGAGGAACAGGAAAAGATGAAGTGTGGGGCTGCAGCTGGAAGCTCTGGGGAGAAGGGGGCATTGGAGACGGTGGGTGGAGAACCAACTTATAGACGGGAGTGTGGAAGATGTTAAGAATGAGTGACTTCTGCAATGACCATACACTTCCACATTTAGAATGCACCCTCAACTGGCCCTGAGACTCTCTCCCTATTTTATTTTCCCATTGCGTTTACCCTCTTCTATTAGGCAATTACTTATTTTTTTTATGTTTATCCTTTATTGTTTGTCTTGTCCGACTCAAATGAAAGACCTACAGAGGGGATGGAATTTTGTGTTTTATCACTGCCGTATGCCCTGACCAGAGAACAGGGCTGGGCACAGAATGTCCTATAAATATTTGTTGAATGAATGACAAAATCGCCCAGAGCCAGTGTTATGTCAGTGGCATCAAGTCTTGACCCACGAACTCCATGGCCGGACTCAGAACTTGCGCAAGACAAGTATCATTTCGAATACTCATCTCCCAAAGGCAAAGCTGGACATAGAAGCCCGTATGCGCCCTGCAACTGGGCTGAGAGGCAAGGAGCACGTCCTGCCCTGAGCCGGGGTTCTCTCCCGGCCATGTCAAGGTGTTTCTGGGCGCCTCAGAGAAGCGGCGTCGCCTCTCTGGGCCTCAGTTTCCCCATTTGAGCAGAGGTCTCGGGAGGCCTTACCCATGCATGGGCAGTAGAGCAGGTAACCGGCCGGGTCCCAGGAGCCCGCGGGCAGACCCGGGAGCGGCAGAAGCAGCAGCAGGAAAGACACACGCATTGGTAGGGGCGGCGATGCCCGCGCAGCGGCGCCCATATCGACTCCGGTGTCTCAGCGCGCCACGGCGCGGGGGCAGGGACAGAAGGAGGAGCACTAGAGTCCACCCCGCTCCCAGCGGCCTCCGCGCGCCGCCCGCGCACTGCCCTGGTCGCTCTAGCCAGCGGGAGGGCGGGACCATAGAGAGTCCGCGGCACCGCCCCCTCCACGGCCCGAGCGCCCGCTCGCGCGGCTCCCACAATGCACCGCACAATGGCCCGACCGCCGCCACTACCGGGGCCTGAGCGGGCCTGGCGGAGCCCGAGCGCGGCCCGGCCCGCAGCGCGGGGCCCCGAGCGCGGTGAGTGCCGGCGAGGGCCCCGGGGGACGGCGGGGAGCGGGGCGGGAGGCCGTCTCGCTGTGCCCGCGCGCCCGGCACCCGGGGCGGCGGCGCCGCACAACTCCGGCCCCTCAGCGCGGTCGCCCACACCCCCGACCTGGGGCCCCCACTGCGCCAACCCGGCCTGTATAGGCCTCAGGTTGACAAAAACTATTCTCCGACTCGATACTTGAGTCCTAGGGACCCGAAGGAACCCCGCTAGTCCCTTCCTTTCCGAAACCTGAAGCCTCGGCCCTGAAGGTCCCCTCTTTCGACCTCCCCCCCCCCCCCAGGCTCCCGGGAGACCCAGATAACGCGTTGCTGACCTTGCCACGGACCCGGGTCTGGGGGACGCAGATAAGCTGCACCTGCTCCCCTCCCCCGTAGACACGCCTACCCCGACCCACCTAACCCCCTTTCCTGCTCCAAGTAGTCCACTCTTTACCCTGTTTCATTTTCCAGAACCACATAACCCCTTTCGAGGCTTCTTAAATAGCCGGTTCAGTAGAAGCCCAGTAAACCCTGCCTATAGTTCCCTCCCCAGTGACCATAATCCCAAACCTTAACCATCCATCTTCCATCCAGATACCCATTTGGAGACTCTTGAAATTCAGGGAATTCACTGATGACAATCTTCAACCCGTGGAATCCTCCAGCCCTTTTTATCCCCCTCTGTCTTTCGGGAAGGAGCCCCTCAGAGACTCAGATAACGTGCTCATGATTCCTTCCATCCTTGAGGCTTTCTCCAGACTTCTGCCTGAACTGCCTCTTCTCTGGCAACTGTCCACTCTCATCTCCCACTCTCTGAATTTAACCATTCCCACCACACAGTGGGTTGATCTAGAAGCTGCTAGAGGAGTCAGGCTAGTCCCTGCAAGTACAGCCCCACATTGTGGCCTCAGCTTGGTGTGTGTGGGGTGGAAAGGGACCTGAAAGGTGGATGATAAGGGGACAATGGGCGGGGGGTTGTTGGTACTTTCACCTGTAAGTGTGGCCTGTCTCTTGGCTTGTGTGTTTTTCCACCTGTCAGCTTGGACTGATAGAGTCTGGCCTTGGGTTTCTCACCCTCCCCCACGAGGTGAGGCGACCAGATTGGGGCAGGAATGGAAGGGGGTTCAGGTCTAATCAGGTTTCCTCTTCTTGAAAACTGGGCTGTAGTGAGTTGCAGCCATTTGCTCAAGGCCTTCTCAGGAGTGGGAGGCAGAGGAAATAGTGAATCAAAGGAACTCCAAAGAGGGCCCATCTACACTAACAGAAGAACTAGCAGCCTGAGAGTAAATCCAACCCCTGTTAATCCTGTTTGATGTCTCCTGGAATGATGCAAGTCATTGAGACTCTCCAGCCTCCCTGTAATTTAATTCTCCCACCACTGAGGAGTGTGTGAGGGAGTGAGGAAGGGGGGCAGCTATCCCCATTCCCCCCTTCTCACTGTTTTCCAGCCAGTGTGTCTTTTGGATTTGTTTCTGGAGCCCAGGTCAGGCCCAAGTCTATTTATAATTTCCCAGTTGCTATTTTGGGTTCTGCTTAAGAGAAGATTCTGTCCATCCCATGGAACTTTCCTGGGTGTGTTTCCTCCTCGGCAGGTGTTGAATTGAGTTCTTCAGATCACCAAGTAGCTCTTGGGCAGGAGGGATAAAAGCTATTTTAGGGTAGTCACTGAAGTGGAGCTGTTAATCCTCTGTGGGTCTCTGTAGTTAAGAACACTCAGAGATTAACCCATTGCTTGCTGCAGAGGGGCTGTTTCTCAACAGGTTTTTAGGAGGTTGGGAGAATTCAAGTGTGGCAGCAGAAGGTGGGAACATGCAACTCAATACAAAGCAAAGATAATAGCTGCCCTTTGTTGGGTACTTACAGCAAGCCAAGCCCTATATTGAGCCCTTTGCATACCTGACTAAAATAATCCTTACAACAAGCCTGTGAGGTAAGTATTTTTAGCTTTACAGATGAGGAAACAGGCTAATAATGGAGAAAGAACGAAGTTTCTATAGAGATGATGTAACACCATAAAAACTATAGTTTCATCAGAGGGCAACAGACATCATGCCATACAACAAAGGACAAACAGTTGAGGAAGCAGTTTGTCTCCATTTCAGTTTCCAAAATGGACCATGGAGTTTTTAGCAAGCATTTGTATTGCAGTATGGAGCCTTAATAGAAGTGTTTCCTGAAGTGGGCAAGAGAGCACTCTAACCCAGATAGTGCTGCAGGAAGGTAAAGAAAGAGGGACCTGGTTAGAGGGGAGATGTGCAGGTTAATTGTGCGGGGAAAGGGGGAAGGAGTCTGGGGACATGTTGGAAAGGGAAGGAAACTCACTCTGAGCTCTGAGAGGTAACATTAAGGGGGGTGGGGGGGGAGAAGCCCAAAGGCCCCTGGGCTGGGGGTGAGGGAAGGAGGCAGATGCAGTTTAGAACTAAGAGAGAGCATTGCATGTATTCAGCATGTGTTTTATGTCACTTTCAGGAGTATTGTTTCACTTAATCTTCCATGAGAACCTTGTAGGTAACCATTTAGAAATTGAAGAAACTGAGGTTCAGAGAAACAAAGTAACCTGCCCATGGTTTCACAGCCATTAAGTGGCAACTCTTCTGATAGCATGTCCAAGGTTCTTTCTCTGCTGCCTTCCTCTTCATATCAGGTACTAGAAGGCATCTTAGGATGAAAATACACTGAGTTATACCAGTAACTGGGAGGGATTGATTGTGTTTGTTTTATGGGAACAGGTTCTGTCAGCTTCTCTATAGTCATTAAGGTTAGAGTGTGAGACCAGAAGAGCAGCTTTGAAAGAGAAGCAAAATTCTTTCATAGTTTCGCCAAGGAAGAAGTATGAAGGAATTGGCCTTCTGATTATGTGAGACAAGCCCAGGAATCTTGCTGGATCAGAGGAGTTTGCAGACAAAGGACAGAGGGAGAGAGACTAGATTCCCAAAAGGATTCCTAAGTAACACAGATTTGGTTATCCAACTGCCTGTCGGTGACTGATGACTAGGTAAGGACTTCTGTTGTGCCTTTTTAAAAGTGTAGGGAGAAAAGGATCAGGGTGTTGGCTGTTTTCTTTTTAAAGCCGTAACCCCATTAAATGCAGAACAAGGCAAGCACATGGTTGCTGCCTTCCTCTTGTTCTATCAGTACAACCTCCTGAGCTCTTCTTCACCACCAGCAGTCTCTTTCCTAGAAGCCCATTACTCACTCTTTCAGTAGCAGCATACTAAACTGCTGTGTCTTGTTTGTGCTTGTTCAGGAGAACAGATGAGGTGGACGTGTGGGAGGTGGGGGGACGTGCTGTTCTCTTTCTGAGTTTGTGCGGAATTTCCAGGGCTAGACTCCCCTTTCACATCAGCCAAACTGATGCAACTCGCTTACCTCTGACTGCCATTCCCAATTTCCCAGAGGCTGAGGTAGATGATTGTAGAAATCAGAGGGAGCAGATTTTTACTTTGAAGGTAGGGGTAAGTCCCTTCAAACTAGACATTCAAACTTGTAGCTTGCTCTCTACCCAGTTCCAAGGTACAGTGTAATCGCTGGTATTATAAACAGGTAATTCCACCCTTGCAAAGAAGGAGGGGACTTAAACAATGAAAGCCAACTGGCAGAGGCTTTGAGGTTTATAGTGAAATAGGCAAATATGCAATGAGGACTCGAAGGCTCAAGTGGGACTAGTTTTTATGCTGCCTACCCCTCCCCAGCATATGACTCATGCAAAGTATAGCCACCTTTGTACAGATCTTTCTAGGCAAATCTCCACTCGTGATGGGGAAATGTTTATCATATTACATTGCACTGTTTCTTCAACAAGAGGAATAGTTCCTGAACAGGATGTAGTTCTTGTTAATTGTGAGCCAAGCTCTCTGGGCATGAACCTGCTGATCCCATCATCTCGTTCAGGCCCAATCTTTTGGATGAATACACTGTAAGCAGCAGGTGTTAATGAGCTAAGCAAGCATTCGGTAGCCTTCAGTTAATGTGTGTGGTTGGAACCCTCCCCAGAGTCTCATGGACAGTCAGACACCACCTTTTACTCTCTTCATATGGAGAAGCCTCACAACTGAATTTTGGCATGACTTCTTCAAAAGGAATCCCCTTGCTGTAGCAAGTTACGCTGTGGATGGTAGTGTGTGGCGAGCTTGTGAGTGGGAATGTGTAGCTCTTGTTCTCCTTTTGAGAGTTAGTACAGTACCTAACTCCCATCTTTTCTTGCTCTGAGTTGCTATAAGGAAAGTTGTGTCATCCTGCTCCAGTGCACTCCCCTCCAGCCCCATAAATGAGAATTCCAGACATCAAGATTTTAATCCTCTCCACTTTAGAGGAGCTATAAGCACAGTTTAAACCAGAATGTCCTGAACATAAGTTAGCCTCAACTTGCATTCAGTGATTAATTGACCTCATCTAAAAGAAAGTTGAGATTCTTTTTTTCCTAGATGGTAGGTGTGTGGAGCTAAAAGAGATGATTTGCGCCCTCAAAGAATCAGAGTCTGGTGGAGGAGACTAAATTCTAATGCGAGTATGTTATTGCTCATAATGGAGAAATGCACGTGTGCTCTATCTCTGTGATGTATATGTAGAAATAAAGCTCTTGGAAGGAACACTCAGCACCTTGGAATACTGGGCAGATTTTGCTAACGAGGCACTTGTTTGGACTTCAAGACCCAAAGTCTCAGAGAGGCAGCGGTCAGGATGGGACCAGTACCAGTTTAGGGGAAATGTTGAGTCTGCTACTGCTTCCTCAGACAGAACCTCTCGATGTTGATGCACTGCTAAGAAACACATCTGGCACTCTTTCCAGGGTGTAAATTTCCTGCATAAAGCCTCTCTTTCCCTTTTCTCTGTTGCCTTTTGGGCACTTTATTGTCCTTAGCACCTCTATGAGGAGAATTGTGAAAAGTAGTGGGTGAGGGGAAGATAGGATAAAGAGGAAGAAGAGGAGGAGCTCTCTGTAGGTTTAGTGGGAAGGACATAAATGTAAACTCAGAAGAGAACTGTTTGGCGTATAGCGCTTTTACTTCCTCAGATTATCTTGTTTCTTATTAATCTAGGTGGTACTAATAATAATAGCTATGCTAAGCATTTATTAGATATCCAGCCTTCTGCTGAATGAATGTTTTATATTATCTCATTTAACAAAATGAGCCTTTTGATTTAGGAGTTTATTGAGTCCGATTTATAAATAAGGGAACATCTTAGAAAGTAACTGGCTGCAAGTAAATAGCTTCTCAGTGGAAGGGCTGGGACAGAATGGGGGTCTGTGTGCCTCCCAAGCCCATGCTTTTGTGGTATTAGGTTCCCTAACACCACGTGTTCTGATGTTTCAGGTGAAGAGATTGTTTTCTGAAGGCTGCGTTGGAGGCTGTGACAGAACAGAGAGCCCGGTTGGAACTGATGGGGAGGCTTTCTGAATAACATGGCCCTTCGCCATTAGCCTTGCCATGACCACATTTTTCACCAGCGTCCCCCCCTGGATTCAAGATGCAAAGCAGGAGGAGGAAGTGGGCTGGAAACTAGTTCCCAGGCCTCGGGGCCGGGAGGCGGAGAGTCAAGTGAAGTGCCAATGTGAAATCTCGGGGACACCCTTCTCAAATGGGGAGAAGCTGAGACCTCACAGCCTTCCCCATCCAGAGCAGAGACCATTTAGCTGCCCTCAGCTGCACTGTGGCAAGGCTTTTGCCTCCAAGTACAAGCTGTATAGGTAGGTAAAACTCCCAAACCTCTCCCTGACCCAAGCTTCCCTGAGGACAAAACCACAAAGGTCCCACTAAGTGTGAGGCTTTATCTATGACAGAAAAAGTACAGATTAATTTGTCCCATAAGTATACCCTCATTACTCATTAAGAAATAATGGTATTTTTAATCCAGATACTAGAATCTGATGGGTGCAATATCAGTTAGCCATGAACAAACTCGATTGTACTAGTCTACTTCAGTACTACTTTACCTATCCTTGTCATGATGAGATAATGAGACTCTTAGTTCAAAATTAGGACTCATTAGAACTTTAGAAGGAAAAGGAGTGTCTGACCCAGTCTGTAAATTTTAAAGTGAAAGCTCAGAGTGGAAAAGTAACTTACCCAAGATCACATCGCTGCACAGGTCCTGCAGTGCCTCTTCTACTCTATCACTCAGATGATTATGTTGGTGTCTGTAGAGCTCCTGGTGTCCTCTAGGTCAGTGGCTTTCCTGAAATTGTCAACCCAAGAACCTCAACTTTAAGTGAAATAGAATTTGAAAGCCTCCTCAGTGTACAGCAGATACGGAGAGCAGCTTTGAAGGGCAGGGAACCTGGTTGGAAGTGACTTTGCTCTCATCCTTGCCTTTCTAGCAGAGGTACCATGAACATGTTCTTTGCAAATGAGACAGGCTGCTGATGCAGTCATCTGTCCATCAGTCCAACTGTGATTTATTGAGCTCCTGCTGCATACCTGGCAGATACTCAGTGCTAGGGACAGAGTAGCGAGCCAGACAGATGGGGTGGGGGCCTTCCTTGAGTTTACTGGCTTAATAGTGAGGAGTGGTGGCAAACAAGTAAATACAGTAGTGTCCCCTTGTCCATGTTCTCGAGTTCCACATTTTCAGTTACCTGCAGTCAACTGAGGACTGAAAATGTGCATATTATAAGACATTTTGAGAGAGAGACCACGTTCACATAACTTTTATTTTAGCATGTCATTAATTGTGTTTTGTTGTTATTAATCTGTTGTTCTGCCTAATTTATAAATACATCATAGGTATGTACATGTGGGGGGCAAATGTATATATTGGGTTTGGTACTGTCCATGGTTTAGGCATCCCACTGGGGTCTTAGAATGGACCTCCTAAGCTTGAAGGGGAGGGAGAGACACTGTTTGTTATATGTGAACAAGGTGACCACAGGAATCTTCAGTTCCCTGTCTGAAAACAGTTGATTGGAAAGGGAGTAGAGCAACTGAGAGGGTAGTCTGGCCAGGATTGCTCTCAGGACAGTTCTGTGAGCCTCAGAGGGCTTTGTCAGTGTGCTCCTGTGTCTTAGGTAGACTCCAGTGGGCTGTCCTCTAAGACCCTCTTAGTGACAGTGTGGGTGGCAGTGGAAAGCTGCAGGAAACGTCTTGGCCCAGGAGACAGGCACCCTGACTTCACCCATAAGTCACTGTGTGATCTTAGAACACATTACCAAACCACTTTAGACCTCATTTTCCTCATCTGCAAACTCAGCACCTCCTCTCATACATTATCATCGGTTCTAGGAGGTTGATAGTAACCTTCACAAGCTTGAGCACCCTTGAACACTCACATGTAGCCTGAGAAGAATGCGTGTGCTCCAGGTAGAAAGGATCACTCTAGACTAGAGACAGATGTGGACTACGTAAGTGAATCCAGGTCTTAAAAAGCCTGTATTCAAATTCAGCCTCTGCTGCTTACTGATTGGCGAGTGGGACTACCCTGTGCTTCAGCCTCTTCTGGGGAACACTATTAATGGCACAGCTTGCGCAAGGCCTGGCAAACAGTCGGTCCTTGTAGTCTTTCTGAATTCATTCTGGATGTATTATAGAGCCTGGGTTGTATTTCCTAGACTCTGGGCTACTTTCTAATCAGATGGGAGCAGGTAAACCAAGGGGCACTGAGGTGCTACACCACAAAAACACTGTTAAAAAGTTTACATGGCAGGGCCTCCCTGGTGGCGCAACAGGTTAAGTCTCAGCATTATGAAGCTATCTGTACCCACTGCATCATGAGTTCGATGCCTAGTCAGGGAGATTCCCACATGGCGCAGCAGACCTCTCCTGCCTCGCCTGCTGCTCCCCTCAGCAGTGTACTTGAGTCGATCTGCCTGTTCTGCTCCCCACTCTGTCTCTGGTGAATCCTCTCACCACTCCACATCTCTGGCCTACACCCCAGCTTGTAAGCATAAATAACTAAATCTTTAAAAAAAAAAGTTTACATGGCAGATAATTATAAACAGTACCAATGATGTACAGTGAAAAATGAATTGTTCTCACACTTGAAGCCACCATTCTCATCCCCAAAGGTAACTGGTGGGTCAGTTTCTTATGTGTCCTTGCTGAGACATTCAAAAACGTGTATTCCCCATACCTTTTTACTTTCAAAAGGGATTGTATTACACACACTATGCTGAACTTCTTTTTTTGACTTAACCCCTGTATCTTGGGAGATTGTTCTAGGTCAAGAAGTTGAGGTATATTTTCCTTACCATTAATTTTCTTTAAATTACAATTTTTTGGAATGGAAATATCTTCACATAAATAAAAATTCTAAAGATGCCAAAAGGTATCCATAACAGAAAAGTTTCTGTAACACTCACCCATAAGCTGCCCATTTCTTCCCATAGGCAATGAGTATTTAACTTCTTGCATATACTTCTATAAATGTTTTAAGCGTACAAGCAAACATACATATTTTTCCACTTTTCATATGCATAGTGCTGTCCTGTTTGCTTTTTCTCACACTTACTGTATCCTGGGAGCTTGGCCCTGTGGGTAGATGCAAAGTAGCCTTAAGTTTTTAAAAATTGAGTCATCTTATGTACTTAGGGTATTTAGAGTGTTCCCGGTTTTTTGCTGCTACAAACAGTGCTGGAAAGAGTAGCAGGACATACATGGTTTGGCAGGAGGGCAAGGATATCTATAAAGTACTGTCAGCGTGGTGGTTCTTAACATTGCACTGCATGGCTCTACTTTAATTTTTGCGTCTGTTCCCTATTAATGGACTTGAATTGTCTGGCCAGCCTTGTGATCTCCCTTTTTTCCTCCATCTCTGTCTTCCGTCTCTACCGCAGGCACATGGCCACTCACTCAGCCCAGAAACCCCACCAGTGCATGTACTGTGATAAGATGTTTCACCGCAAGGATCACCTGCGGAACCACCTGCAGACCCACGACCCGAACAAAGAGGCCCTCCACTGTTCTGAGTGCGGTAAGAATTACAATACGAAGCTGGGCTACAGGCGCCACCTGGCCATGCACGCCGCCAGCAGCGGTGACCTCAGCTGCAAGGTGTGCCTGCAGACATTTGAGAACACCCAGGTTCTGCTAGAGCACCTGAAGGCCCACTCACGCCGGGTCGCAGGTGGTGTCAAGGAGAAGAAGCACCCCTGTGACCACTGTGACCGGCGCTTCTACACTCGCAAGGATGTGCGGCGGCACCTGGTGGTGCACACAGGTCGGAAGGACTTCCTGTGCCAGTACTGCGCGCAGCGGTTTGGCCGCAAGGACCACCTGACCCGTCATGTAAAGAAGAGCCACTCACAGGAACTGCTCAAGATCAAGACAGAGCCAGTGGACATGTTAGGCCTACTCAGCTGCAGCTCCACAGTCAGTGTGAAGGAAGAGTTGAGCCCTGTGCTGTGTATGGCCTCTCGGGACGTGATGGGGGCCAAGGCCTTCCCTGGCATGTTGCCCATGGGCATGTATGGTGCCCACATCCCTACCATGCCCAGTGCGGGCGTGCCACACTCCCTGGTGCATAACACGCTGCCCATGGGTATGAGCTACCCTCTGGAATCCTCACCTATCTCTTCCCCAGCTCAGCTTCCTCCAAAATACCAGCTTGGATCTACCTCATACTTGCCTGACAAATTGCCCAAAGTGGAGGTGGATAGTTTTCTGGCGGAGCTTCCTGGAAGCCTGTCTCTCTCATCCGCTGAACCTCAGCCCGCCTCACCTCAGCCGGCGGCAGCTGCGGCCCTCCTTGATGAAGCACTGCTCACCAAGAGCCCCGCCAACCTCTCTGAGGCCCTCTGCGCTGCTAACGTGGACTTCTCCCACTTACTGGGCTTTCTTCCACTCAACCTGCCCCCCTGTAACCCACCTGGGACCACAGGAGGTCTGGTCATGGGCTACTCGCAGGCTGAGGCACAGCCCCTGCTCACCACTTTGCAAGCTCAGCCTCAAGATTCCCCAGGAGCTGGGGGACCGCTGAACTTTGGGCCTCTGCACTCCTTGCCTCCTGTCTTCACCTCTGGCCTGAGTACCACCACCCTGCCTCGTTTCCACCAGGCATTCCAGTAGCCCCCAAGGAGGCCCTCAGCTCAGTCTTGGGCTCTGTCAAGGAGCCTCAGTACCCACCCCATCCACACCCCCCATGAAGGCAGCTGAGCTTTCAGAGCTGGGTTCGAAAAGAATAATTCCAGTATCTGTATGGAGCACTTGGTTTGGCGGTTCAGGCTCTAGGATCATTTCCAAAAGGCGTCTTGAGCCCCAACCCCATGAAAAGATCTCATACCGTGGGACTTCAGGTATTTCACTCTCACTGTTTTGATCTGAATCGGGAGCCACACTTGGCCTCTCCCTCTCCAGAGCATCAGCGCGTCCTCCTCTTTGGAGCAGGAGAGGCCTCTTGGAGACACAGAGGGGTTCACTTTGGATGACCTCAAGAGAAATAGCCCAAGAAGCCCGCCTTCTGGTCCCAGCCCGCAGACCCCAAGCAGTCAGTTGGTCAGGCCCTGCTGCAGAGGATCATTTGGCCGCCTCACCTGCTTACAACCAGTGGCAGGAGACAAGGCCTCTGTTCTTCCCCACAACCCCGTCCCTCCTGTACCGGCACCTCCATTTTCAGTCAGTGTTTTCCAGCAACGGTACCGTTTACACAGTCGCCTCAGACACATCATTTCACCTCCCTTGCCGAGCTGTTAGCCTTAGAATGATTGCAGTGAACATTGTTTACACACTGTGAATCCATTCCCACTAGTCCATTCCAGTTCGTACCAGCCAGAACCATTTGGTACCTGGTGTTAACTGGAGCCCTGTTTACAAGGCGGAGTCGGGTCTTGCTGACTCTTCACTTGAGGTCACATTTTTCCCCTGTGGGGAAATAAACTGACTTTGGACTGCTTCACTCTGCCATCTTCCATGACTGTGTCTGTTCCTGCCGTCCTCAGCAGTGTCCACAGGAGACAGGCAAGAAGATTGGAGCAGTTGACTCACAGGTCTGCAATTCTGTTTTTCTCCAAGTACATCATGATCCCCTCATCCTCCATTTGGACTGGAGTGGGGAAGAGATGCAAGGCACCCCTACTTCCTTCATTTCCCACTCCCTGACCCCCACCCCGAACATCATGAATTGTTATCATTAGTCTTGGAAGGAGGCACTTGGGTTCCAGGCTGGTGCGGGTAGTAAAGGAGAGGGTATGAACCCTTCATTTTTCTCTCCTAACTGTTCCTTTTCCAGGCAGTTGTGGAATTGTTGGAAGAAGACTTTTCAGAAAGCTAAGACTAGGCCTGTTCTGTGGGTACATCATTCCCTCCCATCCCTAACTTTTTTCTTATCCACAGTTCCCCTCCTCTCTCCTGCACTTTGCAGTGCCCATGAACTCAGGGCCGCCATTCTTCTCTGCTCTCCATTAAAGAATTTCTACCTTCTGTGTTCCTCCCCCACTGCCCCAAACCTCTTCTGCTTCTAGTACCCGGTAAGATTTCTTGCAACAGTTCATCAGTTCTCTTCTGACTTGTGGGGCTCCCTGCCACAGGCAGCACAGCCCTTGCCCAGCTGAACCCCATCTCCTCTTCATCTTAGTTCTGCATGAGCTTCACTTTTCCCACTTGTGAAGGAAGGCAGCTCAGAGACCACCAGTGTGGAACCCTCTTGAGACACCTCCACCCTGATTCAGAAACACACTTCTACCTCTTTACTGTTAACTCCTACAGATGCAGCCAGCCGTTTTGAGGCATGACTCAGCCTATGCTGGCTTCTCCACTAGGATTCAGGACAGACTACCAAGGAACTGCCTCAACCTCCCTAGTCCCCTCCTGTTTCTCTCCCTCCCATCTGGACGTCATTTTGGTTTATCATCAGGAGCTGAGCAGGGCCAAGACCTATGCTTCCGCTTCGCCCCGGGTCAGTACTCTGGTGACGGCCTTAGCCTGTAGCTCCTTGGCCCTTGATTGGAAGCATGTGGTGTGAATAAGCATGTTTTGATTTAGACAGAGGAGCTTGAGATACCTTTCAGAAAACAAACGAGATATAAAAATGTCTGACAAGGTTCAAATCAGACTAGGTAATTTGCTTCTAAAAATTTGTTTTAGTGAGTCCCAGGGACTAATTTTGTTTTAAATAGCGTCCACCATGGTACGCAGCCACCTCCTACATGCTGTGCATGTTACTGGGACTCGTATTACAGGAAATGGCCTGTGAGGACCCAAGTGGGACTGCTGCCATTCTCCTGGTCGTCTCTGGTCTTCACTAGACCCAGCAACCATTTGCCTACTCCCTGCTGCCTTCCCTGAGCCCTTCCTTTTACAGAGGCAGATGAGCCTCTGACCACAAAATAAAGTCCCCTACTATTTGTCTCCTCTGCCTGCTCTTTCCTGCCCCTTCCTTGATTCTTTCCCCAGTTAGTGATGCTGAGAAACTCAGAGGACAGGCAAAACAATTATTTAATACCTAACTGGGCCTTCTCTCTTCCCCCCACCTTCTTTCTATCCTGTCCCTTCTGTCCTCTTTTTTAGTGCCCTCTCTACACTCAAGGAATTTCCTTATCACTGTGAACTTTGCTGGTGCAGAGAAACATCTGCCTTCACTTTTTTTTTTTTTTTTTGGACCACAGCGACCCAGCTGTTTCTTAAACCTCTCTTCTCAAAATTAAAAAAAAAAAAAAAAAAAAGCCTTATTGGCCTGGTTGTTCAATGGATGAGAATAGCTTTATCCTGCACTCAGTACCAAACCCACTATATTACCCTTATTGAGGCCATGAGAGCCGGCCTAGGAAAGGAGCCATGGCACGTGGCAGAAAATGAACAGGGACCAGAAAAAAGGGTGATGTCCCCTTTCCCCATTACTCCCTCTGACTTCTGTCAGCAATGAGCTGATCTGAACAGGGGCAGGCATTGCCCACCCTGCGCAGTAGTTGGTTAGGGTTGCGTGCAGTTCTAGGGGCCACAGGATAGGCCCAACTGTCAGTTCAAAGGATCTGTGCACACCTTCGAGAGGTGGGGAAAAGGAGCACCAATGAGTTCCCCCCCCCCAACCTTTTACAAATGACATTTTAGTGGAAATGCAGGAAGCAGGTGTGATTACTTTTTTGCTCGTAGATATTGTCCTAAGTTGAAATTCTCCCACTGCTCTAAACTTTCCCTAGTAGCCCTTTTAAGTCCTCCTCCCTTCTTTTTTGGTAGCTGTTTTCTCCACCCCTCTCCACTTCTTATCTAGGAGCTGTTTTTAAGCACGATTTTAACAGTTTATATTGTACAGGATCAATATTTTGCTTTTTAACAAGGATATTTATGTAATAAGAAACTTTGCCTTAGGCAGGTGTTGGCCAGAAAAGTCCAGATTCCTCTGGGACCCCACCCTGGCCTCTCCTGGAGCTCTGAACCTGCTGTGGAAGGGGTTGGCTATGACCTGCACCACTGGAGAGCAGGGTCTGTGGTGAGAGAGAGGGGTCTCTGGCTCTGCCGGGGCCTCATCCTGATGATCTAGTGCCTGGGGGAGGGGAGGTGGGAAGCATTCCAGTCGGTTTCTGGCTTCCTTAGCCCATCTCAGACGCACCTCTCCACCTCCGAATATCCGCACTGGAACTCCTGAAACACCGCCTCTCACACCCCTCTCCCTCCCTCCCAGTGGTTAAGGCTTTGGAGCCACTCTTTCGGAATGCCAGATTATTTAAAGAGAAAAATACATGACAAAAAACCTTCTAGCACTTTGTAAACACAGTAAATAACCTCTTGGAGTATTTTTGGCTTTATATAAAACAAGGTTTTTAATTGTAAAATATAAGTGCCATTAGAAAATGCACAGGGCATATCTTTGTTAAAGTAGATTTTTCAATGTTTTACAGAATTACATTTTCAAAAAAAAAGTTTTTATAATGAAGTTGTTTATTAAAAACTTCTGAATGATGTGTTTGGAAGTTGTGAGCCTGTCTCATTGGGGAAGGGCTGGCCTCTAGGCATCTTTAGCATTGAAGAGGGTGATGAGTGCATGGCAGACAGTAGCGACCCTTCACATCTGCACGATAGACTCTGTACTTTGAAACATCTTAATGTGATGTCTTTGAGGTAAGTGACATCTAATCTTGGATGTGAGGCTCAAAAAAAACTCAAGTTGACTGAAACTTCGTGTAACTGAAAATGCTAGTAGAGCAGTCTTTGGGTTAGGATTAGTCCAACCAAACATACTTGGCTTTTACATTCCTGTTTCTGCCCTATCTTGGGAGTTTTGACTTTGTCCTTAGGCCCTACAAAGTGGCCTGTCCCCTGTGTAGGGAAGAGTGCCTGTTGGTCTCACACTGTTGACCAGGACAATTGGACCCTCTCCAGGCTTCCTCAGAAGAGAGAAGTCCATTTATTAACGAGCTCTCAGTAGAAGTCTCATTGGCCCTGATCTGTGCCCTTCCAGAGCCAGTCACTCTGCCAGTGATGCAAGGTTGAGACAGGCAGGGGTGGTTTTTCAAAGTCTGGGGTGCTGTTGAGATGAGGAATGGATTCTCATTTTCCAGAAGATAAATGACACGTGCTGGTCAGTGGCAGCTGACTTGCCCGCACTTGTGCCTACCCACCAGCTTCAGACAGTTTAGAGGGTGACGAGGCTTCACCTGACATCATTGTTCGGCCGCCCTAATGAAAGTAGCCATCACCTTCCTGGGCCTGTCCTTTGTGCTGAGATCCTCCAGGGCTCGGACTGGACTCACTTTCCTGTGGTCGGGAGCCAGTGTCTATAGCCAAGTAGGGCAGGTCACTCGAATCCAGCCCGAGTCCATGGGGCATTAACAGATGTTAATGTGCGTAACAGGTGTTTCGTGTACAAAGGCTGGCTCTTTGTCTCCTTGGTCTTAGCTTGCTTGACAGACTATCCACCCCAATGCCTAGATCCCCAGCGAGGGTCCCAGAGGAGTACACCTTGCTCTCTAGCGGTGCATACCTCGGAATGGGTCTGGTGTGGCAGAGCTGTCTTATCTGTTGGATAGGAAGAGGATGAAGATTTTCTGGAGGAAGCAAGGACTTCCAGGCATGGAAGTGGGAGGCATTAGATATTTTGGGCTCCTCGGGCCAGAAGTTTGGGAGCAAAACCACTAGGATACAGATGTACTTGCAGAATCAAGGCTGCTTATCCTCTCCAAGCACAGACAGTGTACTGAAGGGTTCACACCTGCAAAATGTCCTACAGAGCAAGCAAGGGCCTCCGACAAGGTGAAGCAATGCCCAACTTTCTGCCAAGGAGCCCAGGAGTATCCAACTGTGGGGAAACCTGGGCACATGTCCACTTGCTCCCTGGTTGGCCACCTTTAAGATCTTCCCTTGCTCCAGATTCTTCTATGCTGACCTTGTTTCTTTTCCCTCCACATATTCTGAGCACCTCGGGGTACTTAAGCAGCTCCCAGTTTTGAGTCTGATCAGCCTTTGCAAGGGTTTTTTCTTGAGCCCTCTGCAGACATCCTGCCATAATGTATCCTGTGCAAAGATGCAAATACCCCACAGCTGTCCCTGAAGAGAGAACCCGGTGACTCCCAGACGCCCAGTGCAGACGCGGGTAATAGTGGTGGTGGTGTGGTCGCTGTTAACCGGATGGGGCCTGATCCTCACTACTGCTTGTCCATCGCCAGCGCCCTACTAATTAGGGTCCAGTTCTGTCTGGCGCCTGTGGTCCCCAGAGGATAGCCACGTCTCCAGGTATCTGACACCCCGCAGGCAGGGGCCCCTTGCGAATCCCAGTCGAGAGGAAGGGGAGCGCAAGGGGCTAGCGCGCACGCCAGAAGACCGCACTTCCCACCTCCGCCCGCGGCCCGACCGCCGCTGCCAGTTGGCGAGTCACCGCGCACCAGAGCCACTTTAGGCCTGGGGCGCCTGCAGGTGATGGCTCCTGGGGAACCCGCACGCCCGGCCTCCGCGACCTGTGCCTTAGAAGCGAAGGGGCGCGGGCACCCCGACCCTACAGCGGACTCCCTGACGCCCGGAAGCTGCCTCTGTGGCTACTGACGGGACCTTGGAAGACCCTCTTGTTGGGATGAGGCACCAGAAACCTTTGGCGCTGAAGAGTGAGGGGCTCGGCGATAACCGGCTAGAAGGCCGAGGGAGTGCTGAATGAGGAGGGCGCCATATTTGGGAAGGTTGGAGAGAAGATGGAGGGGGCAAAGAAGCTGGTTGAGGAGAAGCTGGAGGTGGGAACCGAGGTGCAGGAGGGCCCGTCCCCCTAAACCTTGATGGCCCGGTGTGAACTCACTGGACGCCTTCCAGTGGGAGCTGGAGGCTGAGAGTCCCCAGGAGGACAAAGCTTACCTGCGACTCCACTGCTGGTTTCGACGCATGCGCCTCTTGCACCTATCCCAGAGGCGCTTCATCTAGAAGACTTCGTGCTTCTAATCACCAATTTCTTGAACCATCCGCACCTGTCAGCCATGATCAACACACCCCCCCCCCCCCCCCCCCCCCCCCCCCCCCCCCCCCCCCCCCCCCGCCCTTGATTTCCGAGCAATCCCTGCTTCCGGAACAGGGTGAAGGAGGTTGAGGCCGGATGGTGTCCATTTTCAACTTGGAACCAATTGCACCGGCTCTGGTACACAGGAGCTGGGTGGGACACGGTTCTCACAGCACAGCCTCCTAGAGGCTGACAGGGTCGCCCAGATTATTAAAAAAGACCTGCTGCAGTCCTACCTGCTGGGGCATAGGCCCCCCAGAGCCAGAGAAGGCCTTGCAAGGTGGCCATAGAGGCCCCTCCTGGGGCCTATGGGTTCCAGTCTGGCTAAGTGCTGCTCTGGGACCGGGCCTCTAGCTCAGCCTCCCTCCTTCTGTGGCTCCGTGCTTAGGCCAACAGCAGCACAACGCTGTCCACTTTCTCTGCCTCCTCCAGCTGTCCAGCGGACTCAGCTTCAAGACTGCAATCCTGGTGGCCAAACTTGTTTCCAACATCTCATGACTGCCCCACACCCCTGTCCTAACCAAGCAGCCAGTGCTGTGGACCTGTACTGTCATCATCTTTATGGTGTGGATTTATCTGATTCCCACCGTCTTGATAGGGGCACCCACACAACTCATTGCTGGCAGGACCGGTGCCTTTTCAAAACTGACGACTTCAGGGCCACACATGCGAGACTTCCTGTTTATGCTGGCCCTGCACACTGGCCCTGCACACTGAATCTCATCCCCCAAGATGGGGTGGGGATATTTGGTGCTGCTTGTCAACTAGGCTTGGACACTCCTTGTCCCCAGGGCCTCAGGAACACAGGCCAGGACCCCCAGGCTACTGGACTGTTGGCCATCGGGCAGAATGGACACACAGCCAGCAGATGCTGCTCAGCGTGAGATCAAGGACACAAAGCAGCAGCGTCTTCTTTGTGGTTCCACTGCTCTTGCCTGTGGTCCCACACGCAGCCTGCTCTTGACCCTCATGATCTGTGTGTCCCTTCTCTAGTTCATTGGAGAACACAGATCCTCTTCCAGAAGTTGACTCTTCTTCGGTCTAGAACCTTTTCCAGATATTTACATAGTTGGCTTCTTGATTATAATTTTACTTCTTCAGGGCAGCCTTCCCTGATATACTTTCCGACAAGCACTGTCCCTCTCCCTTCCCTTTTTTACATTTGGATTTATTTATTTTTTTAAAGATCTATTTATTTATGCATACAAGCTGGGGTACAGGCCAGAGGAATGGGGCCGCGAGGATTCACCAGAAACAGAGTGGGGAGCAGAACAGGCAGATTGACGAAAATACACTGCTGAGGGGAGCAGCGGGTGAGGCAGGAGAGGTCTGCCACACCATGTGGGAATCTCCCAGGCCAGGCATCGAACTCACGTCGCTACTGCTGACAGCTCCACAGCGCAGCGCTTAACTGCTGCACCACCAGGGAGGCCCTACATTTGGATTTAATTGTAGCACTTCCAACTATCTGACAGGATGTTGTATCATCATTTTTTTTTTTTAGCTTTTTTATTTTTTTACATACAAGCTGGGGTACAGGCCAGAGGCGTGGGGCGGCGAGAGGGTTCACCAGAGACAGAGCGGGGAGCAGCACAGGCAGATCAGAAATACACTGCTGAGGGGAGCAGCGGGCGAGGCAGGGGAGGTCTGCCGCGCCATGTGGGATTCTCCCTGGCCGGGCGTTGAACTCACGTCGCCGCTGCCACAGAGCAGCGCTTAACCGCTGCGCCACCAGGCAGGCCCTGTATAGTCATTTTTATCTGTCTTTTTCCTCTATACTCCTGGGACTTCGTTTTATCCATTATCCCGCTAGCAAAATGCCCAATATAGCTGGGGGTTCAGATGCTCTTTGTGGAATGAATGAGTCCTTCATACTCTTGAGGTTCTGGAGGGTTCGAGAAAGTAGGCAAGTGAAAAACACATAAAAAGGCACAGAACTGAAGGCCCTTTCAGGGCTTGTGTATCTCTGGGAATGGGAACTCTGGCCGCCCAGGCAGCCCTGTGCTTGTGTCTAGAGCTGAAGTGATGTCTCTGGCCCAATTCCTGGCCCCTCCCACAGAGAGATGGCCCACCGGCTTATACACACCCCAAGGGTGGAGGAGGTGGTAAGGGTTTAGGAGGGTTTCGCACTCCAGGTAGGAGGAACAAGAACCTCTGGGTTTTGCTCACCTCCATCTTCAAGGATCTGCCCTGCTGTGTTGGCCCGAAAAGGAACTTTGGACAAGTTCTCTCCAATCTGAAAAACATGTTCAGAAACTATGGCAATTCATTGTAACCTGTAGCCACCCTGATTACAGCTCAGGGACTTTGATATTTCCTCCAAGGACATGATTTCAGCACCAAAACTCCAGGAAATCCCTGCTATTGCTTGCCTTTGCTCAGCAGAAGGAAGAAACACTGATTTGAGTGAGCAGCCTTTGAGGCTCCCACCATCAGAGCTGACTCAGGATTGCAAGGGCTTGGGGCTGTGGCGGAGGGCATGGCTAGAAGGCAGCTAGGCCCAGGTGCTCTACTCCCCACTGTGTGGCTTTGGGCAAGTCTTTTTACAGCTTTCAGCTTGTTTCTTCACCAAAAGGACTACTTAGAATTCCTTAGCAGGAAAAAACAATTCCCTTAAAGGTGACCTCCCTTCCACATTCACCTTCAGCTGTCAGCTGGCTGGCCTGCAGCAATGTTTTTGGTAGCTTCTAACAGAAACTCAAATGGACTGACATCAGGTTTTTTTCCTTACCTGAACATCAAGAAATGGGCTTTTTGAGTTGTTTCATCCAACAGCTGAATGTCTTCAGGACTTGTGCCTTCTCTGATCTGCCATCCTTGCCTTGCCATCAGGTAGGGGCCAAGCTGGTGGCAATTAGGGTATGGCAATTCCAGAGGTGGCCAATTGTATCTTCCCAGTTGCAACTCCTTTAAAACGAAGGACCTTTCCTGGGCCTGCAACTTACTGGCTAGAACAAGGTAACATCTACTCTTGAATCAATTACTGACAAGAGGGAACAAGCTACCATGAGTTGTTGGGAATATGCATCGGTGGTGAAATGGATGTCTATTCACAATGTCCAGGAGGACAGAGAAGACCGTCTTCTCTAGGAGCTCACATTCATACTTCAGCCCTTCTAGGGGACCCTCAGAGTGTTGGCTCAGGATTAGAGGGTACTGGGTTCCGGGACGGTACAGGTACAGTTTCAAGGTTCCTGACTTAAAGAATCCCCTAAGTCCGGGCCTCCCCGGTGGTGCAGCGGTTGAGCGCTGCGCTGTGGAGCTGTCGGCAGCAGCGACGTGAGTTCGATGCCCGGCCAGGGAGAATCCCGCATGGTCGGCAGACCTCTCCTGCCTCACCCGCTGCTCCCCTCAGCAGTGTATTTCTGATCTGCCTGTTCTGCTCCCCGCTCTGTCTCTGGTGAACCCTCTCGCCACCCCACACCTCTGGCCTGTACCCCAGCTTGTATGTATAAATAAATAAAAAAAAAAGAATCCCCTAAGTCCACCCAAGTCACTACTAAAGTAAGATTCCTAGGAGTAAAGCCCTTCAGAATCATTTTTGGTGGGTGTGGAGGGAATAGTGGATTGAGCACCTACTGTGTGACAGGACCCAACTAGTGCCTCAGAGAGCCCTTGTGATTGTGCTCATAAAAAGCCAGCAGTAGAGATTTCTACTTCAGTCACAATGGTATTATTAGGGATCAGTCATCCTCCCACTTGAAATAACCAGAAAAACGAGATAAAATACATGAAACAATGGTGTTTAATAGGCAGTTTCAGTTTGGGGTGATAAATAAGTTCCAGTGACGGCCAACGGTGATGGTTGCTCAGTGCTGTGGATGTACTTACTCCCTCTGTATTGCACACCTTCAAATGGCTAAAATGGTAGACTTAATGTATATCTTACACAATAAAAAACTGAGACAGGGATAGTTTTAAAAAGACTTGAATCAAATTTCTAGAGATAAAAAAACGTAAGATGAAAAAATGGGATTCATGGGAAATTAGACATGGCAGAAGATTAATGATTTTGAAAGTACAGCAATAGAAACTATCCAAATGAAACAGAAGAATTTTAAAAAGAAGAAAATGAAGAACATCAGTGGGTGGGACATCTTCAAGCAATCTACAGCTTCAAGCAATCTAATATATGGGTAATCAGAATCACTAAAGAGAAGACAAGAAATGGGGGACAGAAAAAATATTTGAAAAATGACCTAAAACTTTCCTAACATGGGCCTCCCTGGTGGTGCATGGGGTTAAGTCTCAGCCTATGAAGTTATCAGCAGCCACTGCAGCACGAGTTCAATCCCCAGTCAGGGAAATTCCCACATGGCGCAGACCTCTCCTGCCTCGCCCACTGCTCCTCAGCAATGTACTTCAGTCAATCCGCCTGTTCTGCTCCCCACTCTGTCTCTGGTGAGTCCTCTCACCCCCTGCACTTCTGGCCTACACCCCAGCTCTTGTATGCATAAATAAATCTTTAAAAAAAAAAAAAACTTTCCTAACATGCCCAAAACAATACACAGTTCTAAGAAACTCAGTGCAAGAGATATAAAGAAGGGCCTCCCTGGTGGTGCGAGGGGCTGTGTCTCAGCACTCTGATGCTACCGGCAGCCACTGCAGCACGAGTTCATCCCCAGTCAGGGAGCTGACCACATGGCACAGCAGACCTCTCCTGTCTCATCCGCTGCTCCCCTCAATCCGCCTGTTCTCCCCACTGTCTCTGTGAGCCCACTCAACACCCCCTCTCCAAGTCTGGCCTACACCCCAGCTCTTGTATGCATAAATAAATAAATCTTAAAAAAAAATACCCGGGAATAAATCTGACCAAAAGACTGAAGACCTATATGCACACTACCAACTATTGCTTAGAGAATATAAAACCCTATATGAATGGAGATGTAACTTGTTCATGGGTCAGAATTCTCAACATTAAGAGGTTAATTCTTCCCAAATCAGCCTATAGCGTTAACACAACCCCATTTGAAATTCCAGCAGGTGTTTTTGTAGAAAGTGAAAATTCATATGGAAATCAAAGGGCCTAGGAACTCTCAAAAAGTAGAAAATTACAGGTTAGCATCTGATTCTAGGAATAATTATTATAAAGGTACAGTAAAAGAAAAAGAAAAAAGCATGGTATCAGTAGGTCAATGGAATGGAATGGAAATTCCAGAAATAAATCCACACATATACGGACAACTGATTTGTCAAACGTACAAAGCCAAAGGAGAAGAGATAACTTTTTCAACAAATGGAACTGAACTAGATATCCATGTGTAAAACACTGAACCTGGATTCATACTTCACACCTTATGTTACAGTTACCTAAAATGGATCACAAAGCTAAATGTAAAACTTAAAACCATAAATTTTTTAAAGAAAGCATAGGACAAAATCATTGTGACTTTAGATATGATACCAAAGCCAAAATTCATAAAAGAATAAATTGATAAATTGGACTTATTTTTTTGAAGTTTTTTTATTTATGCATATATGAGTGTAGGCCAGAGGTGTGGGGAGATGAGAGGATTCACCAGAGACAGAGTGGGGAGCAGAACAGGCAGATGTACTGAAGTACACTACTGAGGGGAGCAGCGGGCGAGGCAGGAGAGGTCTGCTGCGCCATGTGGGAAGCTCCTTGGCCAGGTATCAAACTCGTGTTGCAGTGACTGCTCATAGCTTCATAGTGCTGAGACTTACCCCCTTGCACTACCAGGGAGGCCCCCCAATTGGACTTGTTTAAAACTAAAAATTTCTGTCCTTCAAAAGATCCTGTTAAGAAATGAAAACCAAGCCAAAGGCAGAGAAAAATCTTTGCAAAGTATGTATCTGAAAAAGGACTTGAATACAGATTATATAAAGAATTTTCAAAACAAAAAAGACTACCCAATTAAAATTGGGCAAAAGATCTGACCAGACACATCACCGAATAAGAGAGATGCCAGAGAAGCACATGAAAGATGCTCAACATAATTTGTCACTAGCGAAATGTAAATTAATTAGATAACTATGTGCCTGTTAGAATGACCAAAATCAAAAAAGGTGAATCACACCAGTATCACAACGTGGAGGAACTGGAGTTCTCAAGTGCTGATGGGAACACACGATATAATTACCCTGGAAAAGAGCTTGGCTCTTTAGTTCAAACACACATCCCTGGGGTAGGCAACCCATAATAGTGTCTGTCCTCTGTGTGTATCTCTTGGATAGAGTCTAAGATGTGCAAAGAGTAATCCAAGCTGGGCACACCAGAAATCTTTCCCGGGATTTATCTATACTGAATATACTAAAGTAGGGAAGGAAATGCCTTTTTCTTCTCCATTTCTCAAACTAAGCCTAGAGTGAGCTGGGCCTTGCTGTCCCTGACTCTCCCATAAGGAAGAAGGTTGACAACAGGTCACAATGGGCCATGAGAAGCCCAGTGGAGAAAGGGAGAGTCCTCAGTCTACCCTGTGAGTCTCTGAGTCTATCCAGACCTGAAGCTAAATTACTCCTTTCCTTAATGACTTAGAAACCAATCAATTCCCCTTGGGGGTTTGACCCAGTTTGACCTTGTTTCTACTGCTTGCAACCGAAGGAGTCAAAGGGGTCATCTGTGAAAATATGTGAAGTGAGTTAGTAATATATTGGGAATATAAAACCAGGTGTCATTGCTGCCAGAGTTCACCCCTGACTGCCGTTTCCGGCTTGTGGGACCAGAGGAGCAAATGCTTGTGATTCAGTCTGGAGGGCTTGAGCAGAAGGAAAAGGTGATGGATTTGCACCAGGAAGCGGAATGGCAGTGGTCTGAGTCTAAAAGCCTGACACAAGACTGAGCTTGGATGGAAATCACTCAACTCATCCCATTTGGGGAAACCGTCTCGCCTCAGACTCCAAACCCTTGCAGGAGATTCAAGAGACATGACACCAGGACAATGGCATATTTATTTACAATTGGATCAAAAAAAGGCATACAGGCATTTTTTAATTAAAAATAATAATGATGATAATTAAAAAATTCAGAAAAATTGATGATGTCTGAACCCTTTATGAGGAGTCCAATACCCACCACCCCAAAAGAGAATCTCTTAGGGGAAAAAAATCCAAGATACGAATGAACAAGACTCATCATTCTTTACTGCTTGGTTCCCGTTCTCTAACCTGATTCTTGGTGGATGCCACTTGGCACTGTGAGGCAAGGTTCAGAAGTTCACTGGTTTGACTGTGGAGGCGGGGGGCAGCTGGGAGAGTCTGGGGGTTGAAGGGTGGGGTATGTTCCTAGCTTAACCAGCATCCTGAGCGTTATCTGTGGGGGTCTCAAGGGGGCTGCAACAAGGGTGAGTGGCTATTACTCAAACCCTAATCCCATGGTGGGCTTGGTCTCTTGCAACTTCAGAGCATTTGCTCTGTGACATGCATGGAGTGGGCAGAGGCTGTTGAGAGTGCGCGTTTATGGGGGAGCCAGGCCTGCCCCATTAGCTCCCTCTAACCTGGGGAGACTAGATGCCTTGCCTATTCTTGGGAATTGGGGAAGGAATGACAGAACTTACCTTCCATCTTCCTTCTCACAAGTAGTTTTCTGGGTGTCCTCAAAAGAAGGCAAGAACTTAGACAGGAGGTGGAAGGGACAGGTCTGCCTAAAAGACCTGCGAGTGGGCACAGAGGCTGGCGCTGTCAGGGAGAGAACGACTCTTCCCAGTCACTTACGGGTGGGGCGCTGAGGTCTCCAGGCCTTCCTCTGCCCTGGAAATTGGAGAGGAGAGGGTCTGCCACAGCACAACTTGCAAAGAGCAGCAACCTCCTGAGGAAAAGGCTGGGGAGCAATCCTGAGGGGTGAGGCTCCTTATCCCAGACGTGTGGACGCCTGGCTCTGGAAATACTTGGCCGTAGGTCCAGGGTTTCTTGGCACAAACACAGTTCCCTGCGGGGCTCTTCTCCAGTCCGGCCGACTCCCGCCACTCTGAGCAGGGGCTCCTGCTGTCCTGGGGCTCTCGGTTCTTGTAGCAACCAAGACTTGGGCTTGCTCATGGTGAGAAGACCTGGAGCCCTGGCTGGAAGCCCTGCCTGGGGCAGCTCTGGGAGGAGGCTGGGGAGCAGGAAGAGGGAGAAAAGGGCTGGTAGAGGCTGGTTGGCACTGAGGATGCATGTCCGGGCCAGAGCTGTGCTTTGTCACGGCGTCAACGGCGAGGACGGATGGCGAGAGGCTCGGAAACCTCACTGAAGCCCCAGAAGGCCTGGTGTTTCCTCTTCCAGTTAGTCGTGGAGTGGCCAACAACCCTGAGGAACTGAGGTGGATACAGTGACCAAAACCCAGTGTCTTGGTGGATTTATCTATCCTGGATCCATTTGATAAAAAAAACTAAGGAAAAAACCCCAAACCAAAAATAAACCTGAATAAACAGGTTTGAGAGCTCCCACTGGAGGGAACTTTCTTAGCACTGAAGAAAAAAACAACCCACAAAAAACTCATCCCCCACAGAACTGGAATAAGATGATGAAGAAAAATGCAAGATTTATCTACAGGCCCGCCCGCCCCCCACGCAGCCCCAGGATCCAGGAACACTGTGCCAGGAGTTACATTCCAAACGAGCAGGAGTTATTTTATTTTGTGTGCCTGCAGTTCCCCACGCAGGGTGGCTTCCTGTCTGAGGAAGGAGTGGGCCTGGCCGTGGTCCACCCCCATCAGTCTATCTTCACAGCAGCGTAGATCTTGCGGACAAACATGTAGGCTGCATAGAAGCCGATGGTGCCCGTGAGGAGCCAGAAGGACAGGACCATGAGGGCCGTGTAGCCAAAGTAGAGCAGAGAGGGGATGAACTCTACGATGTCCAGCTAAGGCCCCAGCGGGAGAGAGAAAAGAGGGGCAGATGCTTAGTGCAGCCTGTCATGACAACTGGGAGGCACCCCCACCCCCAACTGATCTCATGGTGAAGCTGAGGCCCTGAGAGGGGAGTAGCTGGCTCCAGGTGGGCAGTGAGGGGCAGGAGCGGCTCAGAGTCACAGTGAAGCTCACTGGTACTAGGGCCCCCACGATACCTTGGATACTCACTGGAGGTTATGAACCCATTTTACAGAAGAGCTACAGAGCAGCTAGAAAAGAGTAGGGCCCATTTCAAAGCTTAGGTTTCACAAGTCATAGAGTCTCTGCTGACACTATTTAACTCTGCCACGGTAGAAAACAGTCACAGATGATATGCAAATTAATGAGAATGGCTTTGTCCCAGTAAAACTCTGTTTACAGAAGCCAGCTCACTGGCCCATGGGCTACGGTTTGCTGACCCCTGAACTAGGTGTCTGCGGGGATTGCTGAGAAGAAGGCAAGTCAGTAAACTGGAAGTTTGACATTTCCTATGGCTGGAGGCCCACACGAAATGATCCTTACAGTATTTTCCAATCTGACATCTTTGGGAAAAGGCATTCCAGCTTCAACCACTGACCTCTGAGTCTAGTTTGTAAATACACCCTGGTTGTAAGCAGAGCACTGCGTGCTTATGGGTTCTGGAGATCCAGAGTTCAGCAGTGTTAGCTTCAGAGGTGAGGGGTCCACCAGCGCGACCCCAACCCCAAGCTCCTCTCAGCGGCCCATCTGATTTCTGTGTCAGGCATGAATCTACCAAAACTGTAGTGGGGATTTGTTTGTATCCTTGTTCCTGCCACTTTTTGGAGACAAGGAGCTCTCTGAATGTGCCTGAATGCCTAAATTTGGGTGCCAAGGGCTATGTTAGCATTTTCTGCCTTTTTTCCTTCACAACACGTGAAAGGAAATTATCTACACTCCTAACTCTCTCACACATTGTTCTCTGTTCTAGCTCTGGAGGGGAGTACTGTTTTAGCATCTCTATTATTCCCTATTAAAAGCACTGTATGGTGATATATTTCCTTTAAGTTCTGCTTTGGCTGTACATCACAGGTTTTGTCTGCAATATTCTCACTGTCTATGCTGGAGGTTTTGATCTTCCAAACACCCAGAAAATAAATTCTCTTTTCTCAAAAAAGCAGAAACGATTCTAGAAAGGCTTTGGTGCTCCCCCTACTTGGTGGGAAAGCATGGCTTTTCCCCGAGCACCCAAGGGCTGAGAGGCCCCTCACATAGGGCAGTACCTTGTTAACAAAATAAAAGATGGCATAAACCAGAACGTAGAATGCAGATCCCCCGGAGACCAGGAAGTTCCTCCACCACCAGCGGTAATCCTGAGGAGAAAGAGCGAAGGGCCATCACTATCTCCAGGTAGAACTTCTTTCCCCAAGTTTCAGAGTGTCTGAGGGGTTAGTGGCCCTGTACATGAACAATAATATTTAGGATGACAGGAAGGCGTGACATCTTGACCATGATGGTGATTATACATAGGTTCTAAAAACTCATAGAATTGTAGATTCAAAAGGTGAACTTTATTTTTATAAATTATATCTTAATTGAAAACAACAAAAGAGCAGTATTAACAACTGACATCCCTTGTGCAAATGCTCACCAGGTGCCAGGCCCCACTGTAAGTGCTGTATCTGATCAGCACACCTCGTCCCTGGGAGCCCAAGTCAGTGCTCTTGCCATCAGCGCACTAGCAGGCAACAGAAGGCTGAGAGGCTAGGCAAGGCCCGAGGTCCAGAGCAACTCACGAGGCGTCAGGCTCCTGACCCAGCTGTTTGTCCCAAAGCCCTTGCATTACCCACACTGTCAAGAGCTAGTCCCCAGAGGGTGGGTCACCCAATTTACGCCAGCTCTTGAGAAAGCATTACTGGAACAGGCTCAGTACTGACAAATGTGCTGTCTTTTTGTCAAGTCCGGAGACTAACCCACGCGACTATGCTGAGGTAGGTATTAACCGTAGGGTACAGTTGAATAAATGAAGGCTTGGAGAGGGGAAGAGATGTACTTGCCCAAGACTCAAGGCAGAAGAGGGGGAATCATAAGGGAAACCCAGAGAGCCTCACTGGTCCATTCAATGCTGAACTCAGTTCCACCCTCCCTCAAGTCCTGGTCCCATGCCCCTCACCTCCGCACACAGCTGGAAGTACACCATGACGATGCTGATTTGGGAGCAGGACACCACCAGGATGATGAAGACGAGGAACAGGAAGCCAAAGAGGTAATAAAACTGATTCTCCCAGATCGCCTGCAGAAACACCACCGCGGGCTTTTAGCGAGCCTGCCTCCACCCAGCTGCCCCTTCCCTGGGCATACCCTGCCTGTTCTCAGGAAGACCATCCCTCGGTCAGGACTGGCATACCACCTGGTGCCAGGGCAGGAGTGGAGATACCATCAAGACACCACTGGGGCCTGTGGGCTATGCTCGTCGCCCCCCCACCCCCCTGGAGCAAAGGGTGAGTCAGGTCCTTCTTAGGCAGGTGCTGGGGGCATGGCTGATTCTGCAACCAATGGGTCCCAGCTGGAACTTGACAGCTTGTGGAAAATAATGAACCTCATTCCAGTCAAAATGACACAGCAGCCACCACCACGTAGGAGCAGCTTGTCACAGGCTAGACAGGTGATCCATGCTTTATATGCGTTTCCACAGGTGAGCCTGCCAAAGTGTGGTCTTTTATGACTTGGGAAGTCAAGGCGGAGAGACTGGTGATTGGCCCAGAGCCTAACAGAGCAGAGGTGGCTTCCATGGGAGGGCAGCCAAGGCATCCTCTGACCCTTCCCCTGGACAAGGCTAGGGAGGAAGGCTGGACCAATGCAGAGCAGAGAATGCCTGTCCAGACTGACTTGGTGCAAGGCACTCTTGTGTTGGGCACCAAGCTGGGTTAGCCACATGTAGATGGCCCTGAACTTCCATCTTGACATGCCTGGGGTAGAGCAACCATCACAGTGCTTCCTTTTTAACAACACTCCCTGACTACCAATCCCTGGGCCCTTTGTAGACATTTTTGCATTCCAACCTCACAATGGTCCTGAGAATTAGGGTTTATTCTGCCACTTTCCTGAGGATTTGAGTAACTTAGGTAAAGACGTGTGGGGGTCCAGAACTCAACACTGACCGCGCTGACAGCAGTGACGGGGGTGACTGACTGCAGCATCACTGAGGCAGTTTCTATTTCCTGAGCCCTTCCCACACCCAGACCTGGACACCTGCATATTCCCGCTAGCCTTCCAGCAGTTCTGAGACAGACTATACCCCACTGCCAGGCGAAGAATGAGGGCTCTGAGAGGTTAAATGACCGTGTGAAGCGTCACGGACAGGAAGAGGCAGAGCCGCTAGAGGGGTGGAGACTAGCTGGCCGGGCACAGCGGTGTGTGGAGAGGCTGGGGTGCAGGGAGCACTACTCACACTGAAGATGAAGAAAAGCTCGATGAACATGGCGCCAAAGGGCAGGATCCCAGCCATGAGGATGCTGCAGCAGAAGAGGAGGGTCACCACTGCCAAGACGCCCACCACAAGACGCCCCAGTACCCTCCCTGGCCGGGATGGATGGAATTGTGGGGATTCCTTTGGCTGCTTCTGTAACCATTATAACCTTTTGAGTGGCAGGGAGGGTGTGTACCATTCTCCCTGCATGACAGACGGAGAAACTGAGGTACAGAGAGGTGGTCTTAACCTATTTCACCCCACCTCCCCACCCCTCCGTTTCCCTGTCCTGGTTCCGAGGCTGATATCAAGTCTGCCACGACATGGCTGGCTTCGTCCTGGCGAGGAGCTAAGCTTTCGCGAGTCTGCTCGAGCCGGCTGAGCTGCAGGAACACCAGCCGCAGCGCGTGGCGGGGAGGGACCCCCCTAGGAGATGGCTCAGGACAGTGTCCCAGTCAGGGGCCTGCTGGCCGTGCCCCCGCGGAGACTCACCCCACAAACCGGTTCATGTACCACCGCTGCTCGGGGATCTGCCGGGGGATCTGGTTGGTGCGCACGGGGTTGTCGTAGGGCTGCTTGCGGAAGCCGAAGTAGTAGCCCAAGTAGACGAGGGGCAGGGAGATCCCGAACCACATGCACAGCAGCGCCACCATCGTGGGGAAGGGCACCTGCGGGCGCAGTGCTGTGAGGCCCCACAGAGCCCTTGCCCAGGATGGGGCGCAGGGCAGGAGGGGCCCAGCAGGAGCACCGCGGTGAGGAAGTGCTGCAGACACCCCCACCGCGGGCAGTGAGGACATACGGGAGGGATGAAGATTCTGAACGACGGGAAATTACGTGTAGCTTGTTAAGAGAAAAGGGAAAACACAACTGCAAAGAATGTCCCTAATTTCGTTAAAATAAAATACCGTACTACACCATTAAGTGAAAAAAGCAGGCTATATAGTTTCTGAGTATGTGTGCACAGGACTCCACTTTAACATAACACACTAGCATTTACACGTATATGTGCCCACAAAGGTGCCCGATGCGCCAAATACTAGCTCAGCTAGGATTTGGGAAACAAGAACTAATTTTTCATTTTCTTTATCTTCTTCTGTAAAGTATTGCTTTTAAAACAAGAATCATGCAAAAAGAAATGAACTAGTATAAATAAAGTGTTTATTATTCCAAAGTAAGCACCACATAAATGATTGCTATTATTATTTTGCTATTTTTAGGTTAGAGCATTCCATTTAAAATATCTAAAAAGAGGAGAAAAGATTGAAAAACAGACTAAAGATCTAGGTTAACTTCTCTGTACTTTGCTAAATTTCTACCCTGAGCAGTAAATTGGTAATTGGGAGAAAAAAGGGCGAGCGGGAGCAGGCACAGAGCTATAAAAAGAGGAAGCGCCTGCCGGCCCTTCCTGAGGGCTACTTCCTGGTGATGGCAAGACGCGTCCCCAGCAGCCTCGCCCAAGGACCTTTAACAAATACCAGCAGGGGAAGGCGCTCTAGCCATGCCCACCTCTGCCACAGCCTGACCTATCTCCCCATCCCCAACTGAGTTCGAAGCCCTACTGAGTGCTGCGGCGGGCAGGATGGCACTTCCTCCCCTCTCCCTGGGCAGGGACATCAGATGGGCTTGTCTGGAGATAACGGCCTGACCACCTCACACCAGTAGCTTCCCTTGGTTGAGAGAAGGGGAAATTCCCCAGTTGGCCCCTGGCCTGTGGAAACCTCCCAAGAGAGAAGTGAGCTTTGACCAGCTGTCTGAAGGCGCCAACAGGAAGGCCAGAGGCAGGGCCAGCCCATAGCAGATGGCTGGGCTGAACTGGGGAAATCCCAGTCAGCCCTCAGCCCCATGGTTCAGAAAAGAACTCTGGGGGTTCAGAAAAGGGAAGGGAATAGCAGGAAATGACCTTTGGGAGTGGGGCTGAGGGGAGGGCACTTACTGCTCCCGATGAGTGCTTTCCCCAGATGAAGCAATTCAACACGAAGCAGATGCCAAAAACCACACCAGGGTACAGTGTTGCGGTCTGTAAGCAAGAGATCGGGTTGGAAAGCCGTCCTTTGGGGAGCTCCCACCTATCCCAGTGGGGTTCCCAGACGAGAGGTTCTCATACCCTGCCCTGTCCTTCAGGACTCAGCTCACGGGTCATTCCTTCCAGAAAGCATTCGAGACCCCCAGACTATGTAGGCTTCCTGTTTTCTGTCTTCTTCAGTCCCTGAATTGCCTCTTCCGTGCCCTCATCTCAGTTTATAGTGACATACTGTTCCGGGATCAGTGTCTGATCAACCCCCTGCCTGGGAACTCCTGGGGAGGGGTGTGTCTGCCCAGCTCACCGACACATTCCCAGCACTCAGAACACAGAGGCTGTTCAATAAACATCTGTTGAATAAGGAACGAACAGAACTTTTACAAAACACTGTCTGCGCCCCAGCCCAAACTGCCTAGAGCGGTGGGGAAGCTTCGAGTCCTAGAGCGGTGCTGGCCTCTACATGCACGGCCTCACCTGATCCTCCTCACGGGCCCAGAGGGGAAGCATTATTTCCACCTCCTTTTAAAGAGGACACTGAGGTCCAGCAATGTTAAACACACACCTCAACTGCACAGTTAAGGGTGGAGCAGAGGTTCAAACCCAGGCAGCTGGACACTAGGGTTCCAGCTTCCGACTCCCCAGGGGCCTCTGTTCTCTGCCATTCTGTCCCTGTCATCTTTGGTTCCTCACCCACACCCAGTAACTGGTCACTGCTCCTGCACGTCCCTGTCCCTGGGCCTTCATGTAGGGCGACTTCAAGGAATCTGCGGCCCAAGTGCTAATGCTATGCCAAGGGCCTTCCGCACACAGGCTCATTCCACCCATTTACAACTTTGAGGCAGGTGTACCCAACTCCCATAAGAGAGATCCCCAAGGTAACCCAATATCACCAACCAAGGAAAGAGGCGGGACAGGAAGGAATCTAGGAGAGTCCAAACCTGAAGCCCTCAGCTGGCTGCTTCTTTCCATCTGAAACTCTTCAAGGCCCAGGTCAAATGTCAGCCCTCCCTTCTTGGGCGCTTCTGCTTTATCTAATGTAGTAGGGAATTCCTTATCTACCTTGCTGGCTGAAATTCATGGACTGGGCACTGTGCTCAATTTAAGGGGTAAGAATAAGAAAAAGTTCCAGGGAGGAAGACAGACCCATAAACAGGGAGCAAAATACATGACATTACTTGTACACATAAGGCCTCTGGGGTGCTGAGAACACTGAGGTCAGAATGGGCCTTGGAGGGCAGCGAGGGAGGGCAGTAACACTGGAGTAAAGACTTAAAGGGGGGGAGGGGTGTGAGGAGTGAGGGCGTGGTATGCCAGGGCAGGGGGTAGCAGAGGCTGAAGGACGGGGAGCAGCTTTGTACCCGCACCAGTGTGGCCTGCAGCGGATGCCCACCTGTGGCGGAAGGCAGAGCACCAGGGAAGGGTCAGAATCTTGCAGGGAGACCAGGAAGCCTAGGACAGTCAAGGGTCCAGGCGAGAGGTGAAGATGCCTAAACCTTCATGGTAAGAGTCCTGGAGATAGAGAGAAGGGGGGTTCATGGACTACTTATCAGAAAACCCCTCCATACTGGATGGCTCAGAGGGACACGAGGGGATAGGAAGAAGAAAGGAAGCTACCCAAGGATCTGGGTGAATGCTGGGCACAGGAAGCAGAGAGCGGATGTGGAGAAGAGAGAGTGGGTTTGGCAAGACCCGAGGCAGACCCTGGAGATCTGCTAGAGTCATCAGAGAGAAGTGTTGGGTTTATGCCCCAATAGATTGCACAGTGGCCTGAAAACATGCTAATGCATCAAGAGTTCAGGAACCTTGTTTTGATCCTTCCAGAATAATCACTATTGCAGTTCATCTTTGCTGAGGGCGTACTATGTCCCAGAGGTATGATAGCCAGAGATAAGACAGGCTGAGTATCCCTGGGGCTTTCACAGACAGCTGTGAAAATGGTTTTAGAATGCTGGGAGCAGAGGCTTCTGGGAGTTTGGACTATGGGTTTCCCTGGTCCGCCAAGGGTTGCACTTGCTCTGGGAGAAGAGGATCAGGGTTCCAAGGGAGGTGAGGTCCACCCTCCAGGTGCCCTCTGGTTTCCATGACCCTTTCTGCTACCAAGAACTCTCCTCACCACCAGGACAGAGGGCAGGAGCTGTCCTCACTAAAGAGGAATGGAGATGCCAAAATTTGAAAACCAGACATAGGTTCTGGCCTCTTCTGGCCCTGGCAAACAAATTCTCTTTACTACATTGGCAGGACATTCGCTCGGCAGCCCTGTTGGTCCATTTCTGACCTTAAACTTTGGCACCTGGGCTTGATGCCTAAATCCTGTTATTCTCGATCCCCTATTTTCTTACTTGAGGCACTGGACAATGCAGGCTCAGAGTCATGTAAATTTGATTCCCTCATTTTATGGATTCAGAACTCAGACCTTAGAAGGCCCCCGTGTCTGTGACTAAGAGCCCAGCGCTCCCTGGGGTGTGTGCTCCTGCTCCCTGCTCAGCCTCTGGCCCTACAGTCCCCACCAGGGCCTGCCCATGCGTCTACTGAGGAAGAAGTCTCTCAGCTCCTCGCCAACACCAGGAGGAGGTTCAGGATACTTACACAGAAAGCTCCTTTTTTCCACCGATGGCCTTTTAGAGTGCGGTAGAGACGGCCAGCAGAAAATCCACCAAACACCCTGTGGGGACAGGGCAGGGACCCAAACCAAGGGGACCTGTCAGCTGTGGTGCAGGTGGCCTGCGCCAGCCCCCAGGAGCCCACGCGACACACCTACCCCATGAACATGAACAGGAAGCAGGCTGTGGTCATGAGAGCTCCCCGGCTGGAAGGCGACAGCATCCCGAGCATGGCCACAACTGTGGAGGGCAGAGGGAGGGTGAAGTCAGGGTGGCTGACAGCCAGGCGCCTAGCCTCCTGCCAGGCTGCTTCACAGGAACCCGGGCAGATGGAGAAGTGAGGCGCCCTTTCCCCTACAGAAAATGGGTTTTAGCCAGAGCTCAGAGGTGGGTGGCTGCTGCTGGGCTCGGTGGGCCACAGCTTAACTGCAGCTTCTAGCCCAAGCAGCGGGCACAGCCAGTCAGGCACCAGGCTGAGAGCATAAGGAATACAAGCTCACTGAATCAACCCTGCCAGGTAGAAGTTAGTTTCTCAGATAAGAAAACTGAGGTTAAGAGTTAAGTGATCTGTCCAAGGTCATGAAACTTGGAGGCATGAGGCAAAAATAGAAATTGAGGCAGATTAGTTGCTAAGAGATTATATCAAAAGGTTTCATTACAAGGGGAAAAAAGTCTTTATGTCAGCTGATAGATGTCAACGAAATACTGTGGCAATCATTTTGGGATATACACTTATATCAAATCATTATTACACCTTAAACTAACACAATGTTGTATGTCAATAAAAAATGGTTAAAATGGTGAAAAAAAAAAATCGGCCAACTGACATCAGAACTATCTATAACGATGTTAGATTTCTGGTTATCTTTTGAGAACAAAGGCCGGACTCTAGTCCTAATCCTGGTACTGACTTGGCTAAGTCACTTCATGTCTTACTGCAAAAGGAGGCTAGCCTCAACGCTGATGTGTGGCTTCCCTGAAGGCACGCAGAAAGCTGTGAGGAGAATCACTATCACCACGGCCTAGGGCCGAGAGGACCCATCCCTCTGCTGGGATGGCGGCTTCGTCTGACTGAGATGCAGACATGCCCCCTTTCTCCAGGGAGCAACGCCTACCCTTCTCACAGGCTCAGACTCTAGCCTCTGGTGACAGGCCCCACTCAGCCCCAGCAGGCCCACTCACAGATGACGATGAGGATCATACAGAAGAGCTGAATGCCGGAGCCCAGCAGGGAGCTGAGAATTAAGGGGTACTGGGGGGGCCGGAAGACATCACCATGCACTAGCTTCCACCCAGACTCTTCCATCGTGTCTTCCTGCAATAAAGGACCAGAGAACGAGGTTGCTTCTTGGACTCCAGAGGAGGCACTCCTGCAGGAACCACCCCTAGACCCTATGTCCCCTGACTAGGGCTGAGTCCCTCAGGCACTGACCAGGAGGGACTGGCACAGGAGTTAGTGACATGCAAAAGTGCTTCTCAGAGAATTTTCACATGGGGAAGAGGGCACAAACATGAGGCTTACAGCTACATAAAAGGAAAATCTCCCCATGTTCTACAAAACTAGTATGTGGAAAAATAACGTAAACACCAACACTAAAATGTTAACTGCGATAGCTTTTGGGTGGCAAGACGAAGAAGCGATTTTTTTTTTATCGATTATAAAGACAGTGTGTGATACTCTTGTGTAAAAAAAAGAAAAATAATTTGATACATGGAATGATGTTCAAATGAGCAAAAAGTAATAAATGTTTACTGCAGAAAACTTTTTCAAAATCCATAAGGATATAAGAAATGGTTTCTACTCATCACTTAATGATACCAGTTTTGATATATTTCTTTTAGTCCTTTATGTATATGCGTACATGTAATTTTTAAACAATAAAATTTGCAACACACTGGATTTACGGGGGACTTTAAGTTGATGTTTGATCATGAACATTTCCTCATGCCAATGACCACTCTCTGATACGACCATTTTAACAGCTGTGTAATTTCTCATGGAACAGCTATACCCTAATATCCACTGTTATGGGAGTTGACACTTTACGGTTTGTGACACGTACTGCCAAGTACTTTTCAGAAAACTATCCACCTGCAGTTGCACAGCTGGCAGAGCACAGTGCTTGCCTCACAATCACCTCGCAACGAATAACATATATATATAAATCTGTGTGAATCTGGTGGTCCGAAACTATCTTCTCCTGATCACTAGGATTTTTGCACTTAGGGGAGTTATCCCTGAGTCAAAAACAGTTTTCACATGTCTGCTGGCCATGTGTTGCTCCTCATCTATACATTTTCTGTTCATCAGAGATTTTGGGGTTTTTTTCTTTAAAAGGGGATTTTACACCAATTCTTTCAACTATACCATTGATTTTCAAATTTGATGCAAATATTATTTTGCCACTGCACATTCCTACTTTATTCTGACACACAGAGCAAATAAAATGGTAATGTCCAATTAACCAAGTTTTTGTTCTGTGATTTCTTCCATAGTTTTTAAAAATTATTATTATTTTTAAAAAACCGATTTATTTATTTATTTATACATCCAAGGGGGGTGTAGGCCAGAGGTGTGTGTGGGGTGGTGTAAAAGGATTCACCAGAGACAGAGTGGGGTACAGAATAGGCAGACTGACTGAAATACACTGCTGAGGGGAGCAGCAGTTGAGACAGGAGAGGTCTGCTGCGCCATGTGGGAAGCTCCCTGGCTGGGGATCGAACTTGTGCTGCAGTGGCTGTGGACAGCTTCATAGTACTGAGACTTAACCTGCTGTGCCACCAGGGAGGCCCTCTTACATAGTTTTTATGCTCTAGAAATTAGAAAGCTTATCTCCACCACTTTGGGTCATGAAAAAATGTATTTCCTTTTCAATATTTTTCAGGTTTATGCCATGATGTCTCTCTCTCTCTCTGTCTCTCTCTCTCTGTCTCTCACTCACACACACACACACACACACACACACACACACACACTCACTCACTCACTCACTCCTGGTCTGGTAGGCCCACAGTTCTCCCTCTCCAAGCCTATCCCTCCCCAGCCAAGACCTCGTACAATGTCATCCTCCTTGTTATAGTTGGCGATGTCCTTCCGGAGGGTGCGAATGATGATCATGCTCAGGATGCCTGAAACAGACAGGGCAGGGAGGAAGAGAAGTCTCAGTACTGCCAAGAGGCACATGCCTCTCCGGGCTCGGTGCCGTGCAGTGATGGCCAGCACGCATGTGCTTCGGGTCCTGTACTGGGCACAGCTCTACCCCAGCTACCTGGGGAGAAGCCAGGAGAGGAAGGAAAGACCTACTGGGGTGGATGGCGGCATTCATAGGACAACACCTTTTATTCCAAGGAGAACAGCATCCCGGCTCCTCGACAGTTTGGTCCTACCAAATTCTCCAGGGTCCCTCCCAGGCTCACCTCTCACTCCACCTCCTGGTTATCCGCAGCCGTTAGTTATCAGTTCACAGCTTCATCTGGCTTACTTCCCCTGCTATCTAGCACAGAGCCCTGATGTCTGTTTTTAACCCACACTTTGCCCCAAGAATACCCTAGAAGTTCTCTGTAAGTCATGTGGTACTTCAGGTGCCTCAGTCCTCACTCACTTTTCCTCTCCACCCTCTGACCCACGGATCTCTCACCTGACAGGAAGAAGACCACCACGACAGAGTTTATGATAGAAAACCAGTGGATCTGCACATCACTCATGGTGAGGTAAGTGTCCCAGCGAGAGGCCCATTTGATGTCACTTTCCTGAAGGGGGCGAGGGAGGAAAAGCACTTAGAATCAGGCCTCCCGTAGACAACTGTTCAGACCAGAACCCTCCTCCCCCGCCACGGGCTCCCGTCCCTTCTTACCTCCCAGTGCACAGAGTAGGTGAAGTACAGCTGATTCTCCTTGGTGGGGTCAATTTCTTGGGGTGAGGAGTTGGTGCCTTCAGGCAGCGTGCATGAACTCTTCTCATCTGTTTTGAGGTCTGTGAGAGACAGAGACTTAGTCTGTTCCTATAGGAACCAGTGTTACTACCCACGGGCTTTTCTGGGGGCTTCCACAGCAGCCAACTGAGGGAGGCAGTATGCTCTTGAGACTCAGGGTCTGGCTGGGGCTGGGAGAACGGCTAGCAACAATGGTTTTTCAATTGTGCTCCCCAGAGCCCTGACCTTATGAAGACCCTTAGGGGCTACAGAAAAGAGGGGTGCGGTGGGTGGGAGGTGGGAGGGATCTGAGTCCCTTATTCAGTCAACCAATCTTCCTTCACTCAATTCAAACATTCCGTGACTCATCCAATTAATCCCATTCAACATGCAAAACATTTCATTCTATCCTATTTACTCACTTGCTTAGTCCCCATAATCCCAGCACTTTAGTAACTCAATCACTCTGATGTTTCCCTCATTTACTCCTTCCTTCATCCTGTTAATCTCCTCATTCATTCAACCAACAAATGCATAATAAACACCTACTATGTGCGAGATACTGTGCTGAAGATAAATGGTGAGAAAGGAGACAGAGTCTTCAATGTTCAAGAGTCAGGGAGGGAGCAGATGCTGTCCAAAGAACCCCATACTACATACAGATAGCCGTGCTCATGACACTCAGAGGGCGCAGCATGGTGTTCCAAGGACAGGTTCTATGTTTTCTACGAGACTTCACTGTATGGTTTTGTTTAAAAACTAGGGAAGTCAGAAACCTACCACCGTGGACAAAAGGCTGGGCCTGCTTAACCGAAGTGCGCCCTGATGAGGCAGGGCAGACAGGAGAGGTGAAGCTGGACCTGGCGAAGTTGGACCAGGTCCCACCGGTTCCATAGGGTGGGGCTGGGCTTTCAAACTCCCACAATAGCTGTTGACCCTGGGTCAATTTTAGTCTACGCCAATCACTCACAGAGAGGAGAGATGCCCAGTAGCTCTGTCTGTATCCCTTTTTTCAACCAGTTCTCTTTTTAACTCTCTAAAATGAGCACAGGTTACATAGGGAGTGCAGGACAAAAACACTGCTTTTGTGGCACTGCAACTGGTTTTTCAACCCAGGATGAACTGGCTGGTTTTTGTGAAGAGGCCCAGCTAAGCCCCAAGTTGCCATTAAGTCTTCGCCAAGTCACCAACTTCTCTGGGCTTCCAGTTGCTCATCTGTCATTACCACACACCTCCAGGAACTGCTCAAGATGATGAAGTGGCAAGGTGCCCAGCCCAGGACACAACAAATTTCCGTTCTCCCCTTACCCACAGCTTTTGTGATGGGAATAACAGTGATCCTACCTTGGTTGGGTCTGTATTTCACACGGGGACTGATCAGCCGTTTCAGGAATCAGGTGTGAGAAGACCCTGGTGTGGAAGCCTAGACCCATCCAGCCCTGCCCCTCTGGTCATACCTCCCCACTCACCCTCCAGCCTGATGCTCTGGGGAATCACCTCGAAGCGGACGACACGGTATGTGTGCTCCTGGTCCTCTTCCAGGTCCTCCCGATGATAGTAAAGGATGAAAGAGAGGTGATTGTGCAGGTAGATCTAAAACAGAGTGACAGAGACAACAAAATAGGCAGTAGCCAAGAAACAACTAGGAAATCCCTCAGGGAGATTACCTCAAGTATTAGGTTCCTCCCCTCACCCAATTGGCCCAGCTGTCTCCAAACTATGTTCTCACAGTACTCCCCCGCTCCAAACCCTCCAGGGCTCCCGGGGTTTACTATGTAAAGGCCCAAAGCCCACACCCTAAGAGTCAAGGCCTTCTATCCTGACTGTCACCTTCTTCTCTGATACATTAGCTCACCCGGCCTTCCGAGCGCCCCCGTCCACGAATGCTGCCTACACTGCAGCTCTCTTCAGGACCTTCACTCCCACTAGAATTGCAGCCCTACCGCCCCTCAGCTCAAGTCTTTTTCAAGGCGCACTCCTCTGACATTTTGGCACACGAGCTCCCTCTGAGCTTCTTGGGCACTGACGGTCACATCACTGGCACAGGCAGTGAAAGGCAACTAGGACTTGAGACCACCAGATCTTAGGCTGTCAGGTCCCTTCCCAATTAGGAGAGAAGCCTTCTGAGAACAGGGGCTGTGCCTCGAAAGAAATGCTTTTGTTCTTTACTGCCTAAGTAGTATGTGTTCATTTCAGAGAACTAGAACGATATGAGAATCACCATTACAATCATTGCTACTATCAGTGTATTTGTCAGAGCCCGTGTGTGCACTGTGAAGTGCTTACTTGTATTATCTGATTTGCTCTGCAGAACAAACCCAAAGAACAGGTATGGTTCTTACAGACATTTTACAGAGAAGGAAACAAAGGCTCAGAGAGGTGAAATAGGTAGGCTCAATTACACTCAACAAGTGGGAAGTGATTCAAAACCCAGAAAGGACACTGCATGCTCTTGGCTAGTACTTAGCTCTCTCTCCCACATACTGATAAAATCCCAGATTGTTTGTTTTAATCTTACTGAAGTGGACTCTGACAATTTAGGGACAGTGCCTTTCACCCCCCGTGCAGTATCTGCCAGAGCTTTGCCAAAACACTCAGACTTCTGATAGATTAGAATCAGGGGCTCTGGGAGGAACTTGCCATGGGTGATCCCCCTTCTTTTTTCTGTGTTATAAGTCTAAAGCTAAATGTTTCCCCTTTTCTATGGCTCCAAGTGCTCATGACATTGGGGTATGGCTCCCCAGCTCACTGAGCACACCAAGACACTCTACCTTGTTGACATCCGTGAAGCCAAGCCGGTAGCCGTGTTCAAACTGCACATCTTTTTCCTTCTTCTTGTCATCTCCATCGCGGTTAGAGTAGAGTTCCAGCCGGGTGGCCACAGGCAGGTTATCGGCAATGCTGGAAACCCAAGGCCCCCGCTCAGTCCCTCAGGATCACCTCTCCCCTCAGTGCCCTCCCTATGTGAAATCGAGACCAGCAGGGAACAAAGGACAACTTACAGGTGGACGTAGTAGTCCTCTGTGATCCGCTCAGCCACGAGCCGACTCTGTTCCACGGTCAGGGTTACTGGCTCCTTAGACTTGCTGCACAGAACTTCGCACTTTTTTTCACTGTTCATGAGAACCTGGAAAGGGGTGTTGACAATCCGGTCCCCTCTCAGCACCTCTCCTGCCATAAGAGAGACAGATGGAGTGCAGAGCTTTAGCCCTGAGGTTGCTGAGGTCAGCAGAACCACAGAGACACAGGGCTGAATTGCAAGGCGCTCAGCAGTTCTGCAGCCTGGCACTCAGTGATCTACCTCATCTGTTCTTGCCCAGCTTACCCATTTGACTCCACCTGTGCTCCCCCGCCTCCCCTCGACCCCACCACCCGTTCTCTAGCACCATCAGGCTCTTCAGACATTTTCAGACATGCCTTATCATTCCATGCCTCTGGGTCTCATGTCATTTTCTTTGCCTGGAGTCCCTGCTCCACATCTTGGGAAACTCTTTGTACTTTGAGCTCAGCTTCTGTTTTGCTCTCCAGAAAGTCCTGTGTTTGACCTCTTCAGGTAAGAGCTCATCACTCTCTCCTCTGATTCTGCACAGAGGCAGCATCATGCAATGGCAGAGAGAAGAGGTCACCTGCTATTAAATGCTGGCTCTGCCACTTGCTAGCTTAGCAGTCTTGGTAAGTCCTTTGATCTCACTGAGCCTCAATTTCCTTATCTATAAAATGGGGATAGGGCCCTCCCTGGTGGCGCAAAGAGTAAAGGCTCAGCCTATGAAGCTATCTGCAGCCACTGTAGCACGAGTTTGATCCCTGGTCAGGGAGATTCCCACATGGCTCCCTTTCTTGCCTCCTGCCTTGCCCGTTGTTCCCCTCAGCAGTGTACTTCAGGTGATCCTCCTGTTCTACTCTCCACTGTCTCTGGTGAATCCTCTCACCATCCCACGCCCCTGGCCTACACCCCAGAGCTTGTATGCATAAATAAATAGATCTTTTAAAAAGAATAAATGAAATGGGAATAACAGTATCCAACTCGCAGGGTCACAGTGAGAAATAAAGTACCAGGCACAGAGTAGGCGGGCCACAAAATCCTCTGTCTACCATCAACATTACCTCTGCACCTTTTCACACATTGATGATGTGACACTATGATGTCATGTTAAATTTCTGCCTCCCCTGACTATGAGAGCTTTCAAGGCAGACAGAGTTTCTTATTTCTCCCTGTATCTTTAGATTCTGGTTCAGGCAGTGAGGGAACTGGGGTAAAACCCAGCACCTGAAAATTTTAGCCAAAACATCTTTTTACTTTATGAAGTGGCATGCCCTCGTGTGCCTACTGCCTCAGATATCACACCAGCAGGCATGGGCAGTGGGGTATCAACTAAACCCAATGGTGCTCTCATTCTGAGCTGCCCAAACAACTCCACTGGATGTTGCAAACTGGGGCAAGCCTAAGGATCAAGCAACACCAGTACAAATACTAAAGCCTCTAGATGCACTTGGTATAACACCTGCCTACTAGTGTGGGCCCATGTGATATGGGACTCAGCCTAGCCCGCCTACCCTTGCCCCTCCCCTCTAAAACATGAACTAGGTACTGGCTGCGGGCTAGGTCCTGAAGATATAATGTTGAATAGACATACTCATGGATCTTATGGCCTTGTGGGAAGACAGAAAAATAAAACAATCAGGCTAATGAGAATATACTATATAATGAGAGGAACTTGCCCTAGACACGGGGAGTAGGTCTAGGAAAGTTTCTGAGGAAGTGATGCTTGAAGTAAGCGCTAAAGAAAGAGAGGCATCAACTAGGTAAACAGATAGTGGAAGAATATTCTAGACAAAAGAAACAGTATGCACACAGGTCCCTTGGAGGTGGAAGAAGTATGGTTAAAGTTGAAAGGCCTGTGTGGTTGCAATGCAGACACCAAGAGGGAGAGTGACAAGGTAAGCTGGAGAGATGAGCCAGAGCTGGACCTCAGGGGACCTGCGGGCTACACTGGAACTCAATATTTATCTAGGAAGTAACAAAAGTCAATGAAGGGTTTCTAACAGGGGCAGAGAAAGAGATCATCTGATTCTGGTTACAGAAAAATCACTCTGGCCATTCTGTGACGAAAACAGAGAGGATGCAAGGAACTGGCTAGGATGAGGGCAGTGAGTCATATGAGTGAGTGATGAAGGAAGCTGGATTAGAGGGTTTGGTGAGGGTGGAAATAAGTACACGCATTCAGAAGCTACTGGGTGGCGGGCGCTCCCTGGAGGTGCAAGAGGTTAAGTCTCAGCACTACGAAGCTATCCACAGCCACTGCAGCACGAGTTCGATTCCTGACCAGGCAGCTTCCAACATGGCGCAGCAGACCTCTCCTGTCTCGCCCGCTACTACCCTCATCAGTGTATTTTAGTGGATCCATTCGTTCTGCTCCCTACTCTGTCTCTGGTGAATCCTCTCACCTCCCCACATCTCTGGCCTACACCCCAGCTCTTGTATACATAAGTAAATAAAATAAATCTCTAAAAAAAAGAAGCTACTGGGGAGTTGAAATCTAGGAGACATGGTGCTCACTGACAGAAGGTGTGAGTAAAGAGCAGTGCTTATTAGGAATACTCTGAAGTTCCTACAACCAGATTCTAGGTGGAAAAACAGGAAGAACAAATTTAGACTGAAGGCATTTTTTTCAGTTTGGGTAAGCAGAGTAGACATGCTCAATTTAAGACTGAGAGGAGAGGCCAGGGCCGCAAGCTGCACCACCATAGGCTTAGCACTCAGCTGAATGCAGCAGCAGCCCTGGCCAAGTGTGGATGAAGCCACTGAGGAGAGGGAGAAGGTACTGAGGCTCCTGGATGAAGCTATCTTCCCCCCTTTAAAAACTTAGTTAAACAGGTAAGCCTGCAAAATCCCGGAATGGAGACCAAGGACACTGGCAAGACTCCTGAATGAGGTCCTCTTTTGCTGCTGTTTCACAGATGATGATGAAGAGAGCCCGAAAGGGACAGTGGCTTGCCCATGACCCTGTGAGGGGGCTGCAGTGGTGCTCCTTCCTCTACACCATGCCGAGCGGCTCATTTCTTTTCAGGTCAACAAGGAGCTTACTTGAGGAGAAGAACATACAGAGAGGAACCAGCCTGCAGACCAAGTGAAGGGGGTATCACTTCTTGATATTTAGAAATTTAAACCAAGAAAGGGGACAAATTGGTCTGGAGTGGCTCATCTCTAATCTGGAAGTATTCCTTTTAATTTTTACAGCTATCTAGTCACACTAAAGGAGCAACAAGCTCTCAGACTCTAGGAGAGTCTGCTGTGCACTAGCATATCTGCCAGGGTTGCTTCAGCATACACTCTATGGTCTGCACCTCCACCAACGTCACAGTCATGGGCACAGCCCTCAGACAGCCCACTTGAGCCTTTCTGGAGACAGCAGCCTGGACAAAAGAAAGAATCTGACTTTAGAGTCAAAAAACCTGGGCTAGCAAACTATAAACTGGAGGCATAAAGCAGGGGAGGAGGAAGGAGAGAGATCAAAACAGGGGAGGGAAGAGCACAAGAGGCTACAGTGATGGTTCATGGGTGACCTGGTGGTAGGAATTTTATGGGGATTACACCTGAGAGGAGAAATCAAAAGTCATACAAAAATGATCAGTGATGTAAAAAATGTGTGTGTGTGTGTGTGTGTGTGTGTGTATGTATGTATGTATTACACATATATGTAAATAATATATTTAATCAGGAAAAAAAACCCTGGGCCTCCCTGGTGGCGCAGGGGTTAAAATCTCAGCACTATTAAGCTATTGTCAGCCACTGTGGCCTGAGTTCGATCCCTGGCCAGGGAGCTGACCCACATGGCATAGCAGACCTCTCCTGTCTTGTCCGCTGCTCCCCTCAGCAGTGTATCTTAGTAGATCTGCCTGTTCTGCCTCCCACGCTGTCTCTGGTGAATCCTCTCATCCCCCCCCCCACTTCTGGCCTACACCCCAATTATTATATGTATAAATAAATAAAATAAATCTTTAAAAAACCCAAAACCTGGGCTAATATCTCAATTTCTCAACCTGTTGGTCACATAGGCCCAAGCAAGTCTTTAAAACCTGTGAAGCTGCCGTTTTATCTACTCTGAAAAGGAAACTGCGGTCACAAGGCCACATTTGACCGTAGTTACTGTAAAACTCACTAACAGTGTGCAGAACATGGTGCTTCAGGATATGTACTCCGGAGCCAGGGTTGCTGGGGTTTGGCCACTTACTTGGTGAGTAACCAAGGCAAGTGGCTGGCCTTCTTGTGTAAACTTCCTTTATTTATGGTGGAAGGTCTATAAGAGCAGCTGTTTTGGAGGGCTGTTTTACAAACTAAGTTTAAGCAAAGAAGTACTAAAATAATGCTGGGCTTACAGGAAGAGCCCTAGTATTAATAGTCACAACAGTGATAATGTAGACACAAGGCTTGCAATTCAACAGGTATTCGATCAAAAATGTTCCTGCTCCATTCAGGTAGGACATGAAAGTTTACGGAATCCAGTAGTAATGTGCCAGGTGCTGCGTCAGAACTGGCAAAGAGAAATGAATGTAAGACATGATCCTTCCTCTCAAGGAGCACCTGGGCAATGAAGGGAGGTACTACAGCAAGACAGAATGAGCTACAATATAGCAGGAAACTTTATTTATTTATCTATTTATTTACTTATTCATTTAAAAGATTTATTTATTTATGCACACAAGCTGGAGTGTAGGCCAGAGGTACAGGGGGTGAGAGGATTCACCAGAGACAAAGTGGGGAGCAGAACAGGCAGATCTACTGAAATACACTGCTGAAGGGAGCAGCAGGGAGACAGGAGAGGTCTGCTGCGCCATGTGGGAAGCTCCCTGGCTGGGGATCGAACTCACACTGCAGTGGCTGTGGACAGCTTCATAGTGCTGCGACTTAATCCACTACACCACCAGGGAGGTCCATGGCAGGAAACTTTTTATATAGATGTCTCCATTTCTATGAGGTAGGAACATTTCCCAGCTTCACAGAAGATGCAGCAGAAACTCATTCGAGGTTAAGGTCACCTACTATCACACTGAGGTGCCCAACTGTGGAGCCCTGGCTGCCTACTAATCCATACCAGCTTGCAGGGAAAGAAAGGAGCTGCTGTGAGGGCCTGGTATCAGGAAGCCTGGAGACCAGGTCAGAGTCCCCAGGCAGAGGCAAGGTGGCCAGAACATGGATTGGTGTAAAGAGAATCAAGAAGGGAAAGGGTAGGCAGGAAGGGGCACCTACTAGTCAGTGGAAGTCAGTCCAGGGCTTGAGATAGACAAGGGAAGACAGGGATAGGCATTATTGCCCACTTCAGGTTAAACTGACTGCATAGCCTGCCTCCAGCAGGTCTGTACACCAATATCTATTGGTAAATACATTTGCCTGCTAGGAGTTCTGGAAACATCTGAGCCACGGGTATCCCTGAAAGAGAGGGCAGCCCCTTTACAGTGTGCTCAGTTCTCTCCTTTAACCTTCCTAGGCTAAGAGGAAAGCCTCTTAAGTTCCAAGCTTGATGTCCAAGAGAGCATCTGTTCATGTTTGTTCATATTTGTTATTTTTTTTAAAGATATGTCTTTATTTATACTTATGCATATAAAAACTGGGGTGTAGGCCAGAGGTGTCGAGGGGTGAGAAGGTTCACCAAAGACTGGGGGGGGGAAGCAGGCAGACCTACTGAACTGCATTGCTGAGGGGAGAAGCGGGCAAGACAGGAGAGGTTTACTGCACCATGTGGGTTAGTTCCCTGGCTAGGATCAAACTCATGCTTCAGTGGCTCAAAGTAGCTTGATAGCACTGAGATGTTAATCCCTGCACCACCAGGGAGGCCCCTGTTCATGTTTCTATCTTCAGGACTTAGCCTGAGTCAGACACAGAGGCATTAACAATTGTGTCCAGAATAGAAACTTTCAAATGTCTTTTCCTTTTAAGCCTGCAATTCTGCCAAATAATTATTTGAATTAGAATGAAATGGCTACTATTTATGGAACACTGTGTCAGACAATGGGCTGGGTGCTTCACACATTATTTGAGGCAAGTTCTTGCACAGCTTAGCAAGAACTATGGTGACTAGCATTTTTATAAAGAACTGTTTCCTTTAGGGCCAAAGCTAATCACTCACTCTTTTAATTAAAGCATAGCAGGTTATAGAAACCACAAGATATCTAAAAATCAAGGAAGAATAGGTCTGAGTACTAGCAAAGGCACCAACTCTACCTGAAGTCTGACTATGTGGAGCCCAAGCCCAGCTTAAGTAGTCATTAACAGCAACCAGAGGCAAGTCACTTAACTTGTATGAGAATAAAACCAGCAACTACCTCCCTAATCCTGTTATGAGGATTAAGAAAGCTAATATGACATAAACTATGTAGAATGGTCTCCAGCACACAGTAAGTGTCATACTACCTAAGGGTTCACTGCTCTTATTATCATGAAAATATCTGGATTCTCCTTTGGGGCAGGTTGACGGCAGTATGAAAGAAGCACTCACCCAGATTCTCTGCCTTGTAGGTTATTTTGGTGGGCTGGCAGAAGGGCAGTGAGTAGTATTCATAAGGTAACTGGGTTCGAGAGCTGGTGAGCTTCACAGCCTAGTGGGAGAAGAGAGGTGGTTATGCCTTGATCCAGAAACCAAGATGGCTGTTGCAATAATCCTCCCTGATGCCCACACATCTTTAGTGCATTCAGTAATACCTAATAAGCAAACTAGCTGCAGTACACACAATTGTAGTATACTACAGACTCTATCACCTACAATTCCAAATTATTTGTTTTAGCTACATTATAAATTTTGTTAAAATCAAATCAAATTCTTAAGATACTGAAATCTTCAACATGCTGATATCCTTTGACCTAGGCATCTTGCTTAAGGAAAGAACGCCCAATGAGGAGTTAGTCACCCAGTTCCTAAGCAGAGCAGCCTTCTGTCTCCAGTCTCCCAGCCAGTCAAATTTTCTTGCCTCAGGCTTTGAACCTGCTGCCCTCTGCCTGGCTCAGCGCTCATCTGGCCCTTCTTACATTTAGTCTCAGCTGAAGTCCCTTTGATCTGGGGATCCTTCCCAAATCGTCTTGAAAAAAAATTTCCCCACTGTTCTCTATTTCAACACTCCTATGTAGAGGTCTGATAGGCGTATCTTGTTTACCTGTTGCTTTTTAAAATCTGTCTTCCCAATGGAATTTAAGGTTTAAGCTCTGCTAGTGCAAGACCATGTGTGTCTCGCTCACCTCTTTAACCTGAGTGCCTAGAGAGCGAGGCACAGAGTAGGTGCTCATTAAATTTTTGCTGAATGATGGGAGAAAAAAATGGAAAAACAACTAAAAGTCCTCGCAGAGGGAAACTGGTCAAGAAACCATAATATATTCATTCAACCAAATATTATACAACAATTAAAAATGAGGGCTAAGAAGACCATGAAGAAAAATGTTTAGGAAATGAGGTAAATCACACAGAACATAGATCTGGAAATAATGATGGTCATAGACAACACCCCAAACCACAGACAAAACAGAACCAATTAAAGTGTTGCACAAAGTAAGTTTTAATCTAAATGTAACAAAACTTATCATTGACATTTAGGAACTTTTCCATTCCTCAAACACTATGAAAGTATGAATAATTTTAGAATTTGGGTCCACAAACCCTATTTAAATCTCCTGCATTGGAATTAGGAATTGTTGAGACTTTAGAAGGGCAATGAGATATAATACACTGTAGGTTTTGTAACACCACCCAGCTAGGTACGGAGCAGCACTCGTATTCAATGAGGGTATAGGAATTGCAGAAATACCCACACAGGGGCCTCCCTGGTGGCACAGGGGTTAAAGTCTCAGCGTTATCAAGCTATTGCCAGCCACTGTGGCATGAGTTGAGTGACTATATTACGGTTTCTTGACCAGTTTCCCATTGTGGGGGCTTTTAGTTGTTTTTCCATTTTTCTTCTATCAAACCCACAGGCACAGCAGACCTCTCCTGTCTTGCCCACTGCTCCCCTCAGCAGTGTATTTCAGTACATCTGCCTTTTCTGCTCCCCACTCTGACTCTGGTGAATCCTCTTACCCCCCACATCTCCCCACATCTCTAGCCTACACCCCAATTCTTGTATGCATAAATAAAAATAAATCTTGTAAAAAAAAAAAAGAAAGAAAGAAATACCCACACAAAGTGGGAAATGTAAATGAACAGTCTCGTGTCAGTTCAGGTCAAGTCTTGCCTATGACGTGTTTAGAAAAACTCTGGGTTGCGTAGCTTTTTATATGGGAAACTGAGGGACTAAAGACCTCAGTCTGACTGAAATATTAAGTATTTCATCAGTTGCTTAAAGCAAAATGGCCAAGAAGTTACTGTCCATTAGAATAGTCTCGTATTTGGTGTTATTTCTTAGCATTCTCTTTTTCTGGATAAAACAAAAACAAAAACAAAACCCACCTTGCAAAGAGACTGAGTTCCTCACTTTCTCTTTTCCCGACAGGCCTGCAAGCCAGAGTCACCCTGTCCCCTCTCTTTGGTAAAAGCACCGGGAAGAAGGGCACAGCAGTGGTTAAAAGATGGGGCTCTGAACTAACCCTGTCTTCCTCACCATGTGACCTTGAGCAGGGTGGTTCACTTCCCTGGGCTCTAGTTTTCTTATCTGCAAAACACAGCATCTCACTCAAAGGGCTCTTGGGGGACATCCTGAACTAAGCCACGCATAAAATCTAGCACATAATTAACTCTCAATGAATGACACTTTAACATTGCTTCTGAAAGTTACAAGTCCTGCTTCCGAGGAAGAGATGCTCACAGTGACGCAACATTTGTTGCATGTACTCATTACTATAGTTCTCATGAAGCTACTGAAGACTGCTGCTCAGACATATTGATTCACCCTGCCATGCCATACAGTAGGAACTGGTGAAACAGTCAAGGAGACAGATAAGACCCAGTACTTTCAGAACCTGATTAGAGGCAGTTTTCATTTTTCTATAAATGTATTATTTATATTTTTAAACTTTAAATTGGTTAACCCCCCTGGATGACCAGAACTTGCTTGTATCTCATGCCCCAATTAGGCATGATGTGTAGCTATTTGCAATTCTGCTAATATTGAAAACATGGTGGCAAACAAGGACCATGTACAAGACAGCATGTCACACGGATGGCCGTTGTAATTTTCTTGTCTTCTGCTTCTCTTTTTAAACACTGTGATGCTCAGGACTGGACAAAAATCTTATTTTCATTCACTCTCACTGCTTTGTTTTTGCACAGAGCACTAAAGATGTGGTTCAGGTCGACACGGTAATGAAGAAGTGGATGTTTATTTTAGGAGTTAATTTTTATAAATTTTAGAATTAATTTTAGAATTAATTTTTATAAATTTGTAATATTTGCTAGCCCTTTTTACAGAATCACTAAGGACCTGAGGAGAACTTTAAAATTTCAACTACACATTACTTTGTCATAGAGGTGGGAGAACGCCAAGTACCCAAATCGTAAACACTGCTAAGAAGAAAACATTTAAAAATATGCCCTAGTATTAAGAGTGGTTATATTCTGGGGATCATAGAGGAGAACCTATCAGCTGGAGTCCTTCTACAGGCTTACACCACCCCCTCTTCCTGGCAGCAGTCCATCTCCAAGGACTGGTCCATGGAGGCATGCAGGGAGCCAGTCTTCTTATCTCTATCTGTAACAATTCTGAAGGGCCATTCCAGTCCAGAGCTTTCCAGAGACACTCAACTATTATCTCACAATGTCTCCCTTTGCCCAGCTCCACTTTCCTTCCTCACGCCCACGTGCGACCCCAAGAGCTGCCCCAGTGAGACTCCTGCACAAAGTCTCAACTTCAGAGTTTGTTTCCTAGGAAACCACATACAAGAATCCACCAACCCCCCAAACCCCCCAAGACTAGCTTGTGGCACTGAGGATACCACCAAGAGTCCATTGTTGTAGACATTAATCAAGGTCCCCCTTGTCCCTGATCAACCATATTTATACTAAGTGACTCCATCCCCTGCCCCCACTCCTGCCACAGCTGTTAACCCACAGATGGGCAACTAGCCTGAAAAGGTGAGGAGGGCTGATTGGACAGCTTCCCTCTGGACTCTGATTTTAAGCAATGTTTCACAAACCCTAACTGTTCATGAACCAGCTCATCCTATCTATTTGCCTGTCTATCACTTACTGGCATCTGACTCAGTTTTAGGTAAATATTTTGGTTTAAGAAGCCAACATTTTATCTCCGTTAAACAAGAAAACCAGCGATAGTCATGAATTCATGAGTTAAAGTACTAGCTATATTTTCTTACCTATAGTGAAAGAAAATAGCAATTAAAATAAAATATATTTATCAGCCACTTAAAATCACCTCATATGCTACCACTCAGCTGGGAGAATCCAGCTGGTGGCAGGAGGTAAAGTTGAAAAAACAGCAGAGATAATAGGTTTTGTATGCACAGACACTATGTGTTACGCAGAGAAAGCTGGTAACAGAGAGGAGGATGGAACAGATGAAATGGGAGGCAGAAATGTCATAGAGAAAGCAGCAGGTCGAGAGAGAGACATGGAAAGACATGGAGAAAGGCAGACAGACACATGCATACCTCAGAGAGGGAGAGAAGGAGGGAGGGAGGGAGGGAGGGAAGAAACAGCTGGAGACAAAGAGAAAGAACAGAGAGAGAACACACAGTGGGGGTTGCAGAGCCAGGGGGCAGAGAGAGCAACTGAGCTGCAGGGGCAGAGTTCCTGGAACTGTGGGGGTGCTGCCAGCACTCTTATTGCAGCCTGGCAGTGAACCCTCTTTTCCCCAGGGTGAGTGCTTTCTTCTCTGCCCCACAGGAGGGAAAGGACCAGCTCGCCAGACCGCCCAGCACAGAGACTAGACAGTCAAGGAGTGAACTTACCTTGATCTCTACAGGATCGTTCTGGTGGAAGTTGGTTGGTGCGACCCCAGGGACATAGAAGGCTCTTGTTTCACTCATGAGAGAGAGAAGCAGCAAGGACCATGGCAACCAATCCTGCTTAGAAGAAGAGATGCTGTGGTCAGAATGGGAGGAAAAAGTAAACATTCCTCTGGAGCAGATCAAGTTCTATCACCATCAAGTCTGTTTTAACACACTCAGTCTCTGCGAAACTGGAGGCCCTTGGAATTTCTGCCTCCCAAATGCCCCAAGAGCTCTGTAAGAGACGGAGTCTGCGCTTCCAGAAATGAGCCCTGGATGAGAAAAGTACAGCTGACCTCTGAACAACTCAGGGGCTAGGGGCATTGACCTCCCAGCAGCTGACACTCTGCACGATAACTTTTGATTCTTCCAAAACTTTACTAACAGCCTGTCAATTTACATACATTTTGTATGTTCTATCATATGCTGTATTCTTAAAGTAAGATAGAGAAAAGAAAGTGTTAAGACAATCATAAGTGGATTGCAAAATATCCATGTATACGTGGACCAGTGCAGTCCAAACCCTGTGGTTTCTGAGTCAACTGTAATTAACATTAAATGTCATTTCCTTAGAGAAGCTTTCATTGACTATCCTATCTATTATAAAACAGCATCCTCAGGACTCCCATGTCCCAATCCCCAACTCCCTATCCTACTTACTTCATTTCTCTGCATGGACTTATTTACTGAATGTGTACAAGGTGCATTTGTTTATTTGTGTATCATCTGCCCTCTTCACCTGAATGTAGTTTGCGGCAGCCTGTGTTCTCAGAGCTTGGCACAGGGCAGGCACCCAGTAAATAATCCAGTTACAGGACAGTCATCCGGGAATGGAAGGCAAGAAAGATCAACTACTGGCCTCAAGAAATCACTTTATTGAAGCTTCTATTTCCCTTCATTTATTACAACACTTCAACCCTCAAAGAATCTTTCAATTCTTGTCTAGTCTGACCAAAGAACTTTTGTTGTCCACAGAACCCTTATCACCAACTCGATTATGCTTCTGCATCTGCCTTCTCTCCCCAATCTCTTTATGGGAGTGTTTTGGACACTCACTTCCTCCCATCAGACACTGGCCACAGCCTCCAAATAACTTCCCCTCTGCAGACAGTCGCACCGCCCTTCAAGTTATATCCCTCACATACAGATGATTCTTTCTGGAGTTCAGTTTTACGGGGAGCCAGACTCATTCAGAGGCTTGCCCAAAATGTTGATTTATCTGATTTCTACCAGGATGACAAGTTGAGAAAAAACGGCTTTAAAAGTTTAAGGTTCTAAGCTTGGCACACTTTTTATAGATACAGAGATAGGTCAAAATCTTAAAATCAATATATTCACAGAGAGTTTTGTCATCAGTTTGTTGTAACTGTAAGTATCTGCCAGCTGATTTTTTAAAATGAAATAATAGCTTGATCCCAACAAAAACAGTGAAGATCAGCTAAGTATTGTATTTGGTAGTGAGGTAGTGAGCAGAATTAGGGGTGAGAGCAGGATTTTTAAAAGAAATGACAAGGCTAGAGGGTAGAAATTGACTCCTGGGGTAGGACTCTGTCCTTTCCTATATTGTAAAAAATTTAAAATGTAAATTCAGATTCACAGTAGAGTTGTAAAGACAGCATCAGAGTTCCTGCATACTCTTCACCTAGTTTCCTCTCATATTAACACATAATGGTGGGCAAGTAAGGCTTTAAAAAAATAACTAGCACTTAAAATTTTTTGATAAAGTAAAACATATACAGTAGATAATTCAACCAGTACAAGTGGATATTCCATTACACATAAATATCCCTCTTCAGCTCCCCACAGACAACTGCTATCACCAGTTCCTTGGAAAATCTCTCTAGAGACATGTCTGTAGACAGGCACAAGGGGAAGGGCTTAGGAGTATGTGTTTGCCTTGAATACAACGGATTTTTCTTCTGAGTAGCGATAGAAAGTGTACCAACCGTGGGCTCATCACAACCAAGTTCCTCTTAACCAGAGAATGTCCTCTATGTGACTGATCAGGCACCAGAAGATTCTGGCCCACCCTCTTTGGAAACCTTTGGTAAGCTTCATTTGTCAGCCCATGGAATGTGAATGCTTTCAGGGAAATAAACCCAGTCCTCTTTTTTCCTATAATTCCTCTTTGTACATACATTCCAGTTAACTAAAATGCTAGGAAGACAAATACAGTAGTGGCAAAAACTGCCACCCGAAAGTTGTTTGGGGGTGGGGGGGAACCCTCAACCCTGAATTTTTGAAAAATGATGCAGAAAACAATCCCCACACAAAATACTGCTAACACAACACAAATCAATTTATCTTAGAGAAAGGATCAAGACATGAGAAAGAGCAAAGGATAGTTCTATAATATGCTAGAATCTTTGAATAATTTAAGTTGGCAAACAAGAGCAATTCAGAAGTTCAGCTTAGAATGCTCCAAGATGACAATGTTAGTTTAGATATAAAATGCATATGAAAGTATCTAGTTTTAGATATAAAATGTTGATGCTCTCCTATGGCTACAGGGATTACATAAATGGAAATACTCTGGGGAAGGGCAATTTGGCACACTCTATCAAAAGTCCCCCTGAAAGAGCATTTTCTCTGACCCTACAATCTGGACATGTTAAGAAAAATATGACAAGTATGCCAAAATGTATGCACAAAAGGATGCACAAAAGGATGTTCACCATAGCATTATTTAAAATAGTGAAATAAAGCATCACTTATAAATAGTAAAAGTCCAATAAGCAGGGGATAGAATAATGCACAAATGCCACACCTCCTTAAGTTATCTTTGAGAAAATGTTTAGGAGGAAAAAAGTAATCTGAATGATAGACTTTTCCCCTTTTAAATATAAGTGCATTTTCTATTTTTTTTTAGGAGATTACATAGTATTTGTAACACTTAAGTAAAACAATACCGCAGGCAAAAGAAAACATCACTCTTTTGAACGCCTTGCTTAGTATAATCCTAATTTGGTATGGAAGGACCTCTGCCTGCTTGTCCCAAGTCTTTCCAACAGCACTTCCCATTTCTTCTTTCAAGCTTTTGTGAGCAGACTTGCTCAGGTGAGGCTGCCTTCAAGCTTTTGCTCAGACTGTTTCTGACACTTGTCCTTGCCTTATTCAGGTTCTAACTACCCTTGGAGGTCCAGCTGAAATGTTTCTTCCTTCAAGAGCCCTTCAGATCACCACAGGGAGAATGACATTTCTTCCTTACTTTTCAAGTACTCATAAATATCTTTAGGATGATAATAGAGGCAAAAGAATGGAAACATTACCCAAGAACCAAATGAACTGTACACTGACATATGTTCAAATATTTCCATTTAAATTATTTGACAAATATTAAAATGTGTACTTATTTAAGGTCCTACTACAATGTTTTTTCATGTAATTATGGTTAAGGATCTGCCATCTCTCCACCTGCGCTCATCATTTGTTTAGCTTTATAAATGGGAGTACTCAACAAATCTTTATTAAACAAATTAATAGTTGTACCAAGTGATCTCTGATCTAAAAAATATGAAATCATCCATTCATATATAGGTTGAATGCTATGGCTTTCAATCTTTGCTGTATCCGCTTAAGAATTTTTTGTTAAATCCTCAAATTTAGTAAGCTCTTGACACCTCCCACCTTTCACCTGTCTAAGGACCTGGTTTAAAAATCCCTGAGAACATCTATGACTCCTATATCATATCTGTATGTCTCAACCCTGATGCATATTAGGATAACCTAGAAATAAATGAATGGATTAAATTCCCAGTCAAAAGGCATGGAGTGGCTGAAATGGTTAAAAACAAACAAACAAACAAACAAAATCCACAAGACCCAGTGATGCTGTCTACAAGATACTCACTTTAGATCTAAAGATTCACATAGGCTGAAAGTGAAAGGATAGAAAAGATATCCCATGTAAATGGTAACCAAAAGAAAGAAATAGCTATACTCAGATCAGAGAGATTTAAGTCAAAAACTATGTCTGGAGACAAAAAAGGTCATTACAGAATGACAAAGGGGTCAACTCAACAGGAAGATACAACAATTATAAATATATTCACACCCAACACCAGACACCAGAGCACCTAAATAAATTAAGCAAATATCGATAAATCTGAACTTCAATATCCCACTTAAATAATGGATAAAACACCCAGACAGAAAATCAATAAGCAGGTGACTTGAACAATACTATAGACCAAATGAACTTAACCGGTATATACGGAAGCTTCCATACACCAGCAGAAGAATACACATTCTTCTCAACTGCATATGAAACAGTATCTAGGATGGGTCATAAGTTAGGTCATAAAACAAAATCTTAAATTCAAGAGGACTAAGATAATTCCATGTATCTTTTCTGATCACATGGAATGAAACTAGAAATCTTTAAGAACAGATATCAGGAAAATTCTCAAATACAGGAAAACTCTCAAATACATGAAAATCAAAACACACTCTTGAACAACCACTGGATCAAAGGGGAAACCAAATAAGAATCTTAGAAGTACCTTAGATGAAAATACTACATGCCAAAATTTAGGAGATGCAACAAAAATAATGTTAAGAGGGAAGTTTATAGTGATGCCTACATTAAAAAAAAAACCCAAAACCTGACTTTACAATTAAAAGCAGAAAAAGACAAACTAAACCAAAAGTTAGCAAGAGAAAATAATAAAGATCAGAGCAGAAATAGAGTAAAAAAAATTAAAAACAGGAAAAAGTCAACAGACTAAGAGGTTTTTTTTCCCAGATAAATCCTTAGCAACACAGGAAAAAAGACTCAAACAAATAATGTCAGAAATTAGAGAAGAGACAGTAATAGAGTCATAAGAGACTACCATGAGAAATTATACATCAATAAATCGGATAACCAAGATGGAGTGAATAAGTTCCTATAAACATAAAATATACCAAAACAGAAACAAGAAGATACAGAAAACCTAAACAGACCTATAAAAAAATAAGCAGACTGAATCAGTAATCAAAAACCTCCAAACAAAGAGAAGTCCAGGGTCAGTAAATTCTACATCAAACATTCAAGAAAAACACCAATTCTTCTTAAACTCTTCCAAAAATAGAAAAGGGAACACTTCCAAATTCATTTTATGGGGCCAGCACCACCCTTATATCAAAACCAGACAAAGATACTGTTAAGGTAAGAAAACTACAGGCCAACATTCTTGATGTACATAGATGTAAAAACCCTCAATAAAATGCAAGCAAGCTGAATTTAACAGCATATTTAAGGGATCTTACACCAAAATCAAGTGGGATTTATATCCCTGGGATGCAAGGATGGCTCAACATAAGTCAGTCAATTTGATACACTACATTCACAGAATGAAAGAAAAAAGTCCACATGATCATTTACATAGACATAGAAAAAAAAAAACTTGACAAAGTTCATCATCCATTTATGATTTAGCTCAACAAAATAAAGACCATATATGAAAAGCCAACAGTTAATACCATTATTTCTTGCTTACTCAAAATAAATGAGAATTTCCTCTCCTAAGAAGTTGAATACCAGAACTTTGTGCCTTATTGTATATAAGGTGATTTGAAACCAGGGCAGAGGATTACACTCTCCTGTGGTTAGCAAGGCAGTTAAATCTAAGAAGTTACTACAGTTCTACCTTCTTTTGAAACATAATCCTTCAATCTTAGCAGAGAGACACTGACCTGGGGAACTCAGCAGGGCTCCCTGAGAGCTTAGGTTGCAAAGGAATGAAAGCCAATTCTGAAAGCATTCCATACACTTTTGTTCGAAGACTCAAAACAAATGTAGCAAGCACACACACACAAAACCAAGAACGAACAAAAAGACACAATAAGGATAATATTCACCCTGGTGGGAAAATAACACCAAAAAGCAATAAAAAGTCAGAGTCACTGAGCATCACCAAAGTAAGTACGAGACAGTGTGGTGAGCACACACACAAACCCTTCCTTCAGTTTACCGAGTCCCTACTTTGGGCTATGCACTTTAGAATGCACAGTGCACCATCCTCACAACTACAACTACCTAGGGATTTTTGTCATCAGTTTGCAGATGACTGCCAGTTAACCTAAGAGCAGAGACAAAATAATGTGTACAAGGTGTAGAGGAACAGGTATATACCTGCCTATACAGAGGCAGGTGAGTTGCATTAAAAGGTTGTGAGCACGTGATGATGAGGATAACAAATGGCATTCATGCTGTTTATGTTTGGCATAAGGAGTTATGTTATATAAACTCATATAACATAAAATGCTTTGGGCCTTAGACAGTTTCATGCAATAACCCAATTAATTATTGTAATATTCCTATTAAGGCAGAGGTCCTTTTTTTATTATTGTATTTTATTAAGGTAACAGTGATTTACAACACTGTATCATTTAGGGGTATAGGTTCACAACTCAAGGTAGAGATTCTTACAAGAGAAATTCTTCAGATGAGAAAACAAGGCTTACAGAGGTGACATAACACTGGCTGAGTGAGGACTTCTATCTAGGCAGTCTGGTCCTGAAGGCCGTGTTTTTTAGTTACAATTTATTAAGCACCAAAATGTCAGGCACTGTGCCAGCATCAAAGATTGCATACCCACTGGGAGCTTTCAGCCACTTGGGGGACAGGATAGTCATCACCCAATCACAATTCTAGAGATACTGAGGGTTTAGAAGCTAAGAACAAGTATGGGGACTACACAACATTCCCAGTCTTGGTGGGAAGGGGTGCAGAGCTAAGAACTCAAGTTTACTCTAAGGCCTGAGAGAAAAGGAGAGGGAAGGGAGAAGTGTTCCAAATAAGAGCAAATACAAAGCACAAAGGCCTGAGAGTAACTGTAAGGAATTTTTCATAGGTGGAGAGTGGGCTAGTGCTTTGCAAACTTTAGTGTGCCTATGGCTCACCTGGAGACCTTGTTAAAAATACAGATTGTGATTCAGCAGGTCTGGGATGGGTCCTGGGATTCTACATTTCTAACAAATACTCAGGGTATGGCATTTGCAGCTCATGGACCACCCTCTGATTAGCAAGCACGAGTAGGTCTGTGTAGAGAAAGGAAAGGAGCTGAGGGACACATCACACAAACTCACATCAAGGATTTTGGGCTTTGTCCTCAGTGGAGAGCCACTGGAAAATCTTTAAGTAGGGAGGGGATAAATCATAGCTGTGGCTTTAAAGATTACTTTGGCAACTGTGTGCAGGTGAATCCATGGGTGTGTACAGACTTAGAGGATGGATGCGCAGAACTTTTCTGGCCCAGAGATAATGGTAATGTCCAGTCCCAGGTCTGACACCTAATAAGAAGGAAAGCAATCACCTATAAATTCTGGGTCAGAGATGAAGAGAAGCGGCAGCAGCTAGGGAAACAGAATGGTAGGCAGTGGTTCTGGAACTGGAGCATGCAAAGGAAAAGCATCAGGAGGGCTAATTAACAGTTACCTGGGTCTGAAAAAAGGAAGTGGTGACACACCCATGTGGTCATATAGCAAGTTATCTGCACAATGAAGTAAGTCCAGCTGCACAAAACCTCGTTTATCACCATGGTGGGAGCCATGCTCAGGGGCAATTTAATTTAATGTCATCATTCGAGGTGCCCAAAGAAAAATGTGCTGCCCCAGATTAACTGCTTTTGGTTAATCCCTCTACTCTTCCTCCCTAATTCTTTTCCTTGCCAATACTTTGTCTCCCTTGTTCCTCTCCCAATTCAATGCTTTGCTTTTCTACTAATAAACCACAGTAGTCAGTATAGCATTTGTCCTTTGCTTCTGGTTTCTTTTGAAAAGAATGATGAAGGAAGGCTACTTTTACTAAATATTAAAATAGAGAGCTGGGGCGTCCCTGGTGGCCCAAAGAGTTAAGTCTCAGCACTATGAAGCTATCAGCAGCCACTGCAGCACAAGTTCCATCCCTAGCCAGGGAGCTGACCCACATGGCACAGCAGATCTCTCCTGTCTCACCTGCTGCTCCCCTCAGCAGTGTAATTCAGTAGATCTGCCTGTTCTGCTCCCCACTCTGCCTCTGGTGAATCCTCTCACCACACCCCCACCTCTGGCCTACACCCCAGCTCTTGTATACATAAAGAAATAAATCTAAAAAATAAATAAATAAGAGAGCTATTCAAACTTCTTGCTACTGGAGAAAGCAGGAAAGACTTAAACATACAAATATATGGACATACTTTGACATGAAAAGTTTTCTAAGAATGAAACAAAATCCAGAAGTTATAAAGACAGGGTATGTAGGAAGGAAATGGAAAAAATATACACCATGGAGAAAGAAAAAGAAAATTTGGGTAACAATATTTATCACACATCTGACAAAAGACTAAGATCTTATATTCAGAAAACTCTAAGACAGCAACAAAACAACTACGAGAACTAATATGCAAAATGAGCAGTCACAGACCACAAGATCAATATCTAAAAATTATATTTTCCCACATGCTAGCAATAAACAATCCAAAAATAAAGAGAATAGTTCCATTTACAACAGCTTCACAAAGAATAAAATATTTAGCAATAATTTTTTTAAAAGGACTTATACTGAAAAATAAAAAATATTGCCATGAGAAATAAAAGATTTAAACAACTGGAGAGACATTCTATATTCACTGATTGGAAGACTCCACTAATTCTCCCAAGCAGATCTACAGATTCAATGCAAGTCCTGTCAAAATCCCAGCAGGCTTTTTTGCAGAAACTGAATAACCACAAAATTTGCATGGGAATAAAAAGACCCAGAACATCCCAACCAACTTTTCAAATTGAAGTATTTCTACTACCCAATTTCTAAGTTTACTATAAAGCTACAGTAATTAAGACAGTGTGGCAAAGATGTGCAAAATGATCAATGGAATAGAATTAAAAGTTCAAAAATAAATCTACGTAGAAAAATGCTCTTCACCAAAGGTGCAAGGCAATTCAACAGAGACAGTCTGACGAATGGTACTCGGAAAATTGGGTAATGACATGAAGATGAACTTCACAACATACATAAAAAAATCAACCGAAAGTTAATCATAAATCTAAAAAAAAAGTTAAAATATAACTTCTAGATAAAAAGCTAGGAGAAAATGTCAGGACCTTGGGTTAGGCAAAGACATCTTAGAGACAATACCAAAAGCAAAATCTGTATTTAAGAAATTGACAAAATGGATTTCACCAAAATTAAAAACTTTTACACTTCAAAAATGTTCCATGGAGAATGAGACAAGTCACAGACCTGTCTTTGCAAATCATACATCTGATAAGGTACTTATATCCAGCACATACAAAGAAGAACTTTTACAACTTAGTAAGAAGACAACCCTTTTTAAAAAATGGGCAAAAGATTTGTAAAGACATTTCACCAAGTAAGATATATGAATGGCTAATAAACACATGAAAATATGTTCAATATCATTTGTCATGAGGGAAATGCAAACCAAAACCATAGCGAGGTATTACCACCATATAACCTCTAGAACAGCTACCTCAAAACACAGACAGTAACAAGTGTGGACATGGATGTGGAGAAATTGGATCCCTCATATATTGGTGTTAACATAAAATGGTGCAGCCACTTTGGAAAGTGTGACAGTATGTTAAAAGTGAAACATAAACAAACTGTCTACCTAGGAATCCCAATCCTAGGCATTTACCCAAGAGAAAAGAATATACATGTTCATAAAAAAATACTATATGCAACAGCTTTGATTACAACAGTTCAAAATTTTGGAAACATTTCAAACACCCATCAATTGGTGAATGGATAAACAAAATATAGTAGTCATACAATGGACTACTATTCAGTAATAAAAAGGAATGAACTACCAATTGATGTTTACAGAGAAACCTCAGAAACCTTATGCTAAAAGCCAAAAGCAAAAGCCTCTATAGTACATGCTTTCACTTACATGAACTGCCCCTTAAAAGGAAAATCTACTGCAACATAAAGCAGATCAGTGGTTAGCTGGCTATGGGAGCAGGGGCTGAACCCGAGTGTGAATCCCTTGACTGCGCAGGAACTTGGTGTGATGAAAACGTTCTAAAACTTTGTCTTGTGGTGATGGCTGCACAAGTCTATACATTTACTAAAATCATTGAACTATACACTTAAAATGGGTACTTTTATGGTATTAGATCAGACTCTATATATAAGAAGGGAAAAAAAAATCCAACCAGAAATCAGCAGAGATGAAACAAGTTTGGCAATATAGTGATGGTTAGCTGAAGCTGGGTGATGGGTAATGGTAACTTGTTATACTATTTTACTTTTGTGAATGTTGGAAAGTATAATAAAGTTTTTTAAAAGATACTTTTATGTGCATAAAAATGTTGTGGAGAAATATTTTTTAAAAAATCAAAAAGATTATTTACCTCTGATGAATGGATTGGGGGTAGCCAAGTGATTTTCTTTTCATTTATAGCTTTTTAAATACTTTTCCAAATACATGGATCACTTATATTCAAAATAAATATATTTGCCTTCAAAGAAGGGGAAGGAAATGGGCTGCCTTTGAAAATACTTGGGTGAGTTCCCTTGAAGATGTATAGCATATGGAGTTACAGGTAAGAAAGATGAAGTGGGGCCTCTGACACCAGGTATGTGAGAAACTAAACCAGGTCAGCAATTCTTAAACTAGAGAGATTGTGGCAAACCCCCAAAACCTTATAAAGACTACAGTTTCTGCTCCCATGGGAAAGAAAGAAAACAAACAAACAAAAAAACAACAACAAAAACCCTCCGAAATGCAGACTTTTAAGTATGATTCTGGGAGGAATGGGGACCCTGAAGTTCACAGGGCTCTAGTAAGACCCCTGTTCTGGATACCATTCTAACTTCTTTCTTTGATTCATTTCCTCTGTACCTCTGATAGCCTGATAAAGGATGCTTAACCTACAGTTCATTTCTTAAAGGGAGTGAGGAGTAGCAAAGTATCTGCTTCTTGTATCTTTCTTTACTTGTTAATGCTACCTTCGATCTGAAAAGACAATTAAGTATTTAGCAAATACATTCTGTATGGTCAGAACCATGAAAGAAAGAGGAGTCCTAAGAGATGTGAATCAGACAATTCAATGTTATTTTGCTTTGATTGGTTTCCAAGCTGTGAGACTGCAGAAGCAGCATGTCAGGGAACAAGGTGATGGCAATCTAGAAACCCTTTCTACTGACATCTAACACCCTATCACTGGCAAAGATACAGGTGACCTGGAAAGTTATGCCACTCAAGAGACCCAAGAATCAAGGTCTTGCCTTCTCTATCTATTGTATTCTTGACAGACAGACAGATTCTCCCGAACAGTACAATGAAGGACTTCCAGAACTAAAAATTCCCCTCAGCCCTCCAAATCTGCCCCACCCAGTTTGAAAGGTATGAAAATTTAACTTCTTTCAAAGAAAATAGGAAGTTTCCTCTGAGAACTGAAAATTATTTCAATCACTCGCATTTCTCTGTGGCCCAAAGTTAACCTTTAGTTAACCTCTTTTTTTCTGGAGCCCTCTGCCTTGCATCTCCTTTCCCATAAATAGCATCACCCAGCAACAGTCTGGCCAAATTCAACAGACTTTCTGGTTCCTATTCTATCTATGCCTTTCCTGCTGCAAAAGCAGCACCTCTCTGAATCGCAAGGCAGACTCTCCTTTTTCTTTCTCAAAGATACAGTCATCATTTTAAGACCACTTAGCAACAGCTCCCTAGAGTAAGAAGAAGAAAAAAGCAACAACGAAGAAAAAGAAAAGGGCAGAGTTTGCAAACAGCTAACTGAAATCAATTACCTAATCACTTAAAGCTCCCCAAGAATTCAACCACACACCCGGGATGGCTACTGACAACTAAAGACCACTTACTAAGCAGCCCCATGGAGCTCAAGAACTCACAGAGCAAGACAACAGAACCCAATTAGCCACGGGAGACTCTGAACATGCAGCCTTTATTTATTTCAGAGCCCACAGACACAGAGCAGTAATACATAAAAGACTCAAAACTGTTCTTTGGGGGTAGGAAAAATGCCACAGCAGGCTAAGCAGCCCAGGTAAACCCTCACCAAGCGACAGACATCCAGATCTAACCCGAGGCCAAAAATGTACAGAAATAAAACCCAGAACTGCACTTACCTGCTTTCTCTGAGTTGGATGTTTATGAAAGTACTGTTAGTCCAAGCAACAGGCCTACGAGGTTTACCTCTGGAAGACTTCAAACCACGGAGTGCAAAAGTTACAGAGAGCCCTCTGTGTGTGGTACTTTCATCTCACGTTTCGTTTTTTCATTACAAATATCCTAAGAGGAGAGTATCATCCTCATTCAAAAAATGAGAAAATGATTTCAGGAGCACCACACACACAGGGCTGGGGTCGTGGTTGCACAACAATGTGAATGGACTTAAAGCTTCTGAACTCTACACTTCAAATGGTAAGTTTTATGTTATGTATATTTTACAACTTAAAAAAAAAGATTTTTAAAACAGCAAAGGTTTGATGAAACCCAAAGTCATAAAGCAAATCACTGGCAGACTCTAGCCCAGGTTTTTAGACCAAGTCTTAGTTTCTTCATCTGTAAAATGGGCTTTTGTAAAGATTAGATGGAATAATGGATTGGGTACAATGTTTATCAACTGAAATGTGTCATACCAGGAAAACATTTTCCCCTGAAGTCAAGTAACACAGGAGATTATTACAAACCTTTAGGAGCTTTAGTAACAGAATGTGGCAGCAGGAAAAAACTCTGACTAAAGACCATCTTATCCAGCAGTTGCAAATTCAGCCATGCAGAGAAGGCATGCAAGTGACCTAAATGACTTGCCATTGCAGTCTCCCCTTGAAACTGACTTAGGAATTCAGTTCCAAATTGTGATTTGACTTTTTCTTCCAAAGAACTGCTGGTAGCATTTAGCATCCTCTCTAAATACAAAACCTTGGCACTTCAAACCCCAGAGGTGTGTCAGTTTAGTGATCGGGCAGAGGTGAGAAGTCAAGTTAGCTTCGAAGGCAGAGAAGGAAGCAATGAAGAGGAAAGGGATGAAACTGAGAAGTACTGGGTGTCCACAACTGTGCCCAAATTAGTGTTAGCAAATGGTTCAAGGATCAAAGCAGGTTTGGGGTGACCGGTGGATCCCATGATTCATCTACAGCCAGATGGCCCTGTTCACCATGGGTTCTTCCCACATCCCTGCCAGTGCCCAGAGATCAAAACTGAACCTTCTACAACCTGCTTTTTTAATGCTGGGATCAAAGAGGAACTTTTGTCCAAGTTGTAAAAGAGAAACCAAGAGGCAATGTCATGCTGTCCTGCCTCCTTCGCAGGCACTTCCTGCGGGGATTAAGGGCACTCCTTTAAAGGGACTTCTCAGAGCAACACATCTGAACCAAGGCCTGGGATCAGCACCTCTGCTCCACAGATACAGCAACTCCTTCAAAATGTTCCAGGAGGGGCAACTCAGAGATCAGAAAACGTAACCACAACCAACAGCAGCTTGGAAAAATCAGGGACTATGACCACGGAAATAAAACAAAATCAATCTGACTTTATAGGCACACTGTTTAGTTTATTAGCAAAGGTCACTTTAAATGAACTTGGAACTCAGAAATCAAGTCCAAACCTTAATTTCATACTTGATATATGTGGAAACAGACAGATAAAGGCAAAGTAATTTGCCCCGGGCCACACAGTGGATCAATGGCAATGTAGAGACTAAGTCCAGGCTGCTAACTCTTGCTCCAGTGCTTCTTCCTTAACAGACTAATGCCCACCAGCAATTTCACACAGGGGCTGGTGGCAGAGTCTAGTCCTCCTGCCTCCTGTTGCATGCAAGACTCTACAATTCAGATTCCAACACTAAAAACAGTTCTTGTGCCATCTGCTCGAAGGAACTCTGAGGTCATTCAGTACATTCCCAGGCCTCTGGATCAAAACATGTAACATTAAGAGTATGATGTGACCCAATAATTCCAATTCTAGTTATAAATTCGGGAATACTGAAAATGTGTGTTCATATAAAAACTTGCACACTATGGCCTCCCTAGTGGCGCAGCGGTTAAGCGCTGCGCTGTGGAGCTGTCGGCAGCAGCGACGCGAGTTCGACGACGCGAGTTCGACGCCCGGCTGGGGAGATTCCCACATGGCGCGGCAGACCTCTCTCGTCTTGCCCGCTGCTCCCCTCAGCAGTGTATTTCCGTCAATCTGCCTGTGTTGCTCCCCAATCTGCCTCTGGTGAATCCTCTCGCCGCCCCACACCTCTGGCCTGTACCCCAGCTTGTATGCATAAATAAATAAATCTTTAAAAAAAAAGCAAAAACAAAACTTGCACACTAATGTTTCCAACAACTGAAAGTGGAAACAATTCCAGTGTCCATCAACTGATGAAAGGATAAGTGTGCTCTACCCACAGAATGAAATAGTATTTGGCCACAAAAAGGAATGAGGTACTACAACATGGATGGACTTTGAAAACATTAGGCCATGTAAAAAAAAGCCAGATTCAAAACACCACACATTATATGATTCAATTTATATGAATTATCCAGAACGGGCAAATTCATACAGACAGAAAGTAAATTAATGACTGACAGGAACTGGGGAGAGGGTGGAGTGGGAAGTGATTACTAATGGGTTTCTTTGTGGGGTGATGAAAATGTTCTGGAAGTTGTGATGGTTGCACAACTGGTGAATATGTTAACCACTACTGAGCTGTACAATTCATAACGGCGAATTTTATGGTATATGAATAATATGCAAGAAAAAGGGAAAAAGATAACAAAATCCAAAACAGCAGAAACAATAATATATGTGAAAGAAAGAGTTTTATTCTTCAGATGGAAATTCTATATTGCTGAGATGTCTACAAATGCATTCAATGCACATTTCCTTAGTTCCAACAAAATAATATTCTCAAGAGCATACTCCATATGCTCAACATTTCCATAAAGAGACATAAGCCTACTCTTACTTCAGACCCAGCTAGATCAACTTCATATTCTGTAACTTTATAGAGTTGTCTAAATCCCAGGCAGGAGGAAAGCAGGAAAACTAGAGGAATTTGACATCGGCCATCTACTCCTCCAGTGAGAGAATCCTGTCCTGCAGGTTTTCAGGAAACACCCACTATTCTAACCCACACCTGGGAGGAGGCAGCCTTCAAGGAAGAAGAGTCACTAAAGAAAGGCAGGGAGGGAAATGGCCAAGAAACCACTTGAAACTTGTACCCACAACCCTAACTTTCAAAACAAAAGAACAAACCAAAAACCTAGGCTGTTCCCACGGTCACTGAATCCACTAGCTCAGTTCCTCTTTGGCTGTATGACTTCCCACAGAAACCCACACACCCCGCAGCAGCTCCACAAGCCTCCATCCCCAGTGGATGTGAAATAGCCTGTGTGTACAGGGCATGGGACTGCTGTGACTTCCGTGTAATAAGTGCTTGACACAGACCAAACTCAGTTTACCTGTGACCCCACTTTGCTATTACACATATCCCACTGTAATAAACTAGTTTCCACCCCTTTTCACCTGAAGTTTCTCATGTGCACCCTTTAAACTGGATTCACCATGTAAGCACAGTATTAACGCTCCCAGACAACAGGACAAAAATCACTGTGGTTAGAATAAAATCCAAACTCCTTTCCATGGCCTCTCTGCAGGCTGAGAACAACTCCCATACTGTTCTGTTTGGAGGTGGTGGGCAGGAGAAATACCCTAATAGTACTGTCTATTCCAAATGCAGTCCCCAGACTAGAGTGTGTAACAATGATCCACCCCGACTATAAGCACACGCTTCTTGAAACACAGCTGCTCCCGCCTCTGATTTCATCCTTCTACTGTTCTCTTCCAATTCCGCCCTTCACCATGCATCAGTCTCTCCTGTGTTCTGTGTGTTCCTAGAACATACCAGGCTTATTCTCACCTTGGAGCTTTTCACTTGCTATTTCTTTGCCTGAACATTCTTTGTCAGTCAGTTCTCAACTCAAGTCAACTTCTCTGAGAGTTCTCTGATCACTTTATCCACATCCATTGAATTTTGGTCACTCCCAATCAATATCATCACCTCACGGCCTTCAAAGGACTTACCACTACCTGACATCAGCACGTTCATTTATTTACTTGTTCACTTCCTGTTTCCTCAGACTAGAAAAGCTCCACATGATAAGGACCTTGACCTTCTAATTCACAACTATATTCCTAGGTCTTGGCACAGAGCAGGCAAATATTTGTTGATTAAGTAAATGTGTACCAGAAATATGTATTGCTAACTTTTACCTCTTAAAAACCTCCGAACAGGGAAGGAATTTCCCAGCGCAATTCTACAAATGCCATTTCACTGAAGTTTTTCCCAATGGCACGAGAGAATGTGACTTTTCCTGTTAGATTCTTATGCCACCCTTGTTTTTAATGTGGTCCAGAAAAAAAGAAAAAAAAGGATTCTGACAAACCAAATCAATTTTGGGTTTTCTCCACTCATGGTTTAGACCAGCCTGAGGCTACAGAAACCAGGCAGGCTGTTACATCTTTTACTTGACCTGAGGTTCTAAATAAGAAAGCACTCACTAACAAAAGGGATAAAGTTAGTTGGTGATGGACAGAAGATGGGAAGCTGGTTATTAGCCAGTAATCTACCTGGTTTGGAGAAACACCACCAAAGAATTTAACAAGAATCTTCCTTTGCTAAAATCAAATGCCACTTCCTTTTCTTCCTTGCATTCATTACCTTCCTTGCATTCATTATCTGCTGCAGAAATAACACACAGGAAGACCTAGGAGAATCATTCTGGACTAAAATGACTTTAACTTTGGTTCTAGTATCTTGACAAGCAGAATGTGAGCCAAGCTTCTGAAAGAAAAGTCAGTCTTTCTTAGATCTACTTCCAGGGTTCTGAAGTAGAAGCCAGCAAGTTCTGACCCCCGTCTAGGCACAGTTCTTTTACCTGCAGCCCTGTTCACACACAAGCTTCATCCAAAGGAGCTCCATCCTAAGGAATCCTTATCCCTCACTAGTTGTGTAATGTTATAAGGAAGGGGAGGGAGCCAGGAGGGGCTAAAATAGTGTTTTTGAGTATTTCATAAACTACCCCCATCATAATCACTGGATTATATGGGTTACAGAAGGCAGGGACAAAAGCAGAAATTGGAACTAGTGGAGGGATTAGGTGAGATGGCTCCTCGGACTCAGTGCCTCTCCCAAAACTTCCGGCCCTGACATGTCTGAGTGCAGGGTCAAGGGCACGAGAGGTGCAGTTTGGGAAAAATAAAACCTAGTTAGGGACGTACCGCAGGCATGAACTAGGGGTCACGAAGGTGTTATAAAAGTGTATACCCCTGGGCATCGCCTGGCTCTAGGGAATTAGAATCTTTGGGAGTGAGACTCGGCAAACTGCATTTTGAATATGCCTCCTCCCAGCCCCCACCCTCCGTCTTATGCACAGTAAAGTTTGGGAACTAATGGGATAGCCGCTCCCCAAGAGAGAGGCAGGGAGTTGATGGAGAGACCAGAGAAATGGTTAAGGAAAGGTCTAGTGATGGAAGACGGGAGGAAGGCGGTGAGGGCATGCTCCAGGGTAGCGGCAGTGCGAAACGGTACGCGCGTTTTGCCGAACATCTGAGGGTGGAGGCGAGGACAGAGTTTCTGGAAAGAACCTGAAAGACGGTTTGGGTTGGGAGTCTGGTTAGAGGTGAGGTCGCATCTGCGGACTGGTCAGGATAGTGGGGAAACCCGGCAGCGAAAAGAACAGGGTCTGGACGTGCGGGGGGAGGAGCGAGGGTGGGAATAATGGGGAGTTCTTTGGAGAGATCTAGGCCGGGAAGTGAAAACTGGAAGACGGGGATCATAGGAGGCGGGTACCAAAGCAGGAATAGGAACCAGAGGTTGCCTTAATCTTTCCTCCGAATCAGTGTCTCCCTCAAAGCTCCAGGCCTTGACAAGCCTAAATGAGGGGCCGAGGCTGGGGAGAGGGAGCCTGGGGGAGATGAGCCCAGTCAGGGACATTCCTCAAAAATGAGCTGAGGGTCCAGGAGGTGGCTCGGGCCTGGTATGGGGCACCGGAAGGTCCTAGGACACCCTGAAGAGCCCTGCTCCAGCTCCGGTTCTCGGAGTCTCCTTCACTCACCATCGCCGCCGCCATCTTGGATCCACGTGTCGCCGTAATTACGTCAGCGGAAGTGGAGATTTCCTAGTTATGGAGTTTAACTCCGCGAGATCGTGCCCGGTTTCAGTCGTTCTTATAGTCGTGGCGAGTGGAGGGATAAAGGAGACTTATCTGTTAACCAATACCTTGGTTTGGACAGTCAGGTCGCTGATCAGGTGAAGAGAAAGGATGGTGTAACTACGGTAGCCATATTAGCTCCTGGCAGAGACAGCTCCCACACTCATCTCATTGCACTGTGGGAAATGGGAGTGGGGGTAATGTGTAAATACGGGTGTTCTCTGGGCGCCATTTTTACTAGTGGCAGAAAGTCCCGTTGCCACGGTTACCTGAGGTACTGATTTGGGACAGTGGGCTCAGTACCAGGGCGCCAGTAGCAGTTCTAATCCAAAAATAATTTGTAATTATGTATTTATTTTCTTGACTATCCTATAGCCTCTTCAATATGCCGCAATCACTGTAAGGGTAGAATCCTGACTTTCACTTGACTACGCTCTCATTCTCAGCTGTGAGACTAGGAGGGGATTACTGTGATACTTTAGTCCTAGGCTTTTGATGAGGTTCCAATGACTTAATGTTATATAGTATGTATTCAATAAATATTTGTCATTATACGCTTATGTATATTCCATTGTGCATATGGTGGGTGTCCTATATAACACAATTTATTAAGTGAATGAATGAAAAGAAGAATAGAATGAAGAGTAGAAAAATTGAATGAATAAAGAATAGAAAAGTAAAATGAAAAATGGAAAAGTATAATAGTGGGGGAAAACTTCTTTGAATATGAACTTTCCTATGTGCTAGTTTACTAAGTCTGTGACTTTAGGCAAGTCGCTCAATCTTCTTAAGCCTTAGGTTTTGGTACCTGGAAAAGGAGACTCAAAGCTACATGGTGTTAAAATTGGGAGAGACCTGAAAGTTCATTTGGTCTTTATGTCACTGTAAAGTGATATCTGCAACCATTTGTTAAAAGAAAAATAATGATTAATAATAATCATCATCACTTACTGAACATTTTCTGTGTGCTGCAACATTTCACATTTTGCTAAAACTCCTAAGACTCCCTTATCTAATTCTATCTCTTGGCAGGGGGCAGTTGTGTTCTGGTTCTGATCCCCACCTGTGAATCCCACTGTAGTGGAATATCTGCAAAGATGACTGCCTTCTGTTGGGAATACTCTTAACATTTTGTGCTTTAGCTCCTTCGTTTATGTTCAGGTCTCAGTTCAATGGTTACCACCTCACAGAGGTGCTCCATGACTGGATGTGTACAGACACATAGTACCTGATTTATAATGGCTCACTTCAGGATTTTCTGACTTTATGATGGTGTGAAAGCACATTCAGGAAAAATCACACTTTGAATTTTGATCTTTTCCCAGACTAGAAGTACATGTAGGATTCACTCTGATGCTGCCGGGCAGGACCAGCCACAAAACTCCACTTAGCCACATGATCACCAGGGTAAATAACCAATATTCTATAGACTTTTTTTTACTTTCAGTACAGTATCAACAAATTACATGAGCTAGTCCACACTTTATTATAAAATAGGCTTTGTATTAGATGATTTTGCCCAAGTTAGGCTAGGCTAATGTAAGTGTTCTGAGCATGTTTAAGGTGGAATAGGCTGAGCTATGCTATTTGGTAGGTTAAGTCTGTAAAATCATTATCAACTTAAAGATATTTTCAACTTACAATGGGTTTATCAGGATGTAATCACATTGTAAATTGAGGATGATCTGTATAATTTCATTATTTGTGATTGTCCATCATCCATGAAGGCCTGGACTAGATCTTTGTTGTTCCCAACTGTATCCCTACTACAGATGCACTCAAAAAATATTTTCATTATGAATTAATCTAAGCCTCACTTTTTCACTTAGGAAATGATCCAACTGTAAGGAAGAACACCCCACCCTCTCCCGTAGCAGTGGCTTCACAAGCTAAAAGCTTGCTTACCGTTCCTAGTTTGGGTTCCTCCAAATGCAGTTTGGTTGGTATTTTCAAATTGACCAGGGTGGGAATATGTACACCACGAAGATCAGCAAAGGCTACAAGTCAGGGTTTGCATTTTTGTTTTGTTCACAAAGGTTTTCTGTAAAAGGCCAGACAGTATCTTAGGTTTTGCAGACCATGTGATTGTTTCACAACTACTCAACTCTGCCTCAGTAGTGCAAACACACAGTTACAGATGATAAATAGTGGGCCTGATTTTGTTCCAATAAAATGAACTTTGCCATAGTTTGCCAAACCCTGGTTTAGACGTAAAGTAATGGAAAAAATGTCAGTAATGCAGATTAATGTCATGTCTGTAGTTCTTACATTTTGATTAGCCCAAAACTGTGACAGTATTTTAAATTCTTATCTATTCCATAGCAAGGAAGTTGCTCATATTATGGATTAATGAGTAAAGTTCCAATATATATGCTCATTATTTCACTTAATTTTCTTTGGATTCATGTATATAACTGAGACTATCAATCCACATTCATGCCAAAATTATACTTGGAGAGAGTTGTCAAGTAAGTTAGCACTGCAGTTAACTGAAGCTTGATCCTATGGGGAAACTCTGGAAAACAACGCAAAATACACACCCAAGAGGCAAGGGAGCTGGGGTATTTATACACTGACTCCCCAAAGTCATTAGTTGAGGATTGATCCCAGAAGATGTTAATTTCTTAGCTCTTAGATCTTCTGGGAACACTGGAAGCTGAGGCTCTTAGCAGTTTAAGAAAAATAGCCTTCAGGTGCAGTGATACAGACAAAAGCAACTAAAAGTTGCTTTTAAGGGGTATTGATGGTATATACTGAGCCTTTGGAAATCTGTCTTAGCTGATAGTGGCTGTGCCTAAAATATCTCCATCATATAAGGAAGGATCCTGTACTTTTATTTCCAACCAATTGATCAGAACTTAATCACATGTCCATACTTTGCGGCAAGAGGGTGAGGGAAGTGTAACCTTCGCTCTGGGTAGTCACATGCTCATGATAAAGATTCTACTTCTCTAGAAGGGACAGCATGGATATGGGAACAGTCATTGCCTACCCTCAAAAGAGAAGGGGTGCAAATGGAATGCAAACTGATACAGTTTTATTTAGGACATATTAAGACAAAATTGAGGGTAGGGGAATGAGGCAGTTTCATTCTAAACACAAAGAAGAAATGAAACAATGTCTTTCTTATATTTAAACTCAGACCCACAGCTAGGGGTCAGAGGAAGCAAGTCATTAACCTTTTAGAGCAGAGCATCTTCCGTATGCCTTCCTTTGCCACCTTCTAAGGGAAAAATGCATGCCGCTTTTCCATAGAATTGCTGGCACAATGTTTGTCTACATGTTTTTGTTTTTAATTCAGTAGACTTAAGGTTTTAGAGCACTTTCAAATTTATAGAAAAATGAGTGGAAAGTTCTCAGATACCTCCTCATCCAGCCTGTTTTCCCCTATTATTAACATCTTGCTATAGATGTTGCAATTGATGAGCCAACATTGACAGGTTATTATCAACCTAAGTCCATGGTTTACATTAGGACTTGCTCTTTGTGTTGTACATTCGATGAGTTTGGACAGATTCATAAAGATATGTATCCACCGTTCAAAGTATCACATAGAATAGCTCCATTGCCCTTAAATCTCCATCTATTTACTCCCTTCCCTCCTCCCCCACCCCCCCCCACACCAAACCCTCAGTTACCACTAATCTTGTTCTGTCTGTTTAGTTTTGCCTTTTCCAGAATGCTTATATAGCTGAAACCATACAGTATGTAGCCTTTTCAGGCGTTTACTGCTTTTACTCAGTGGTAGGTTTTTTAAGGGTCTAAGGTTTTAAGGTTCTTTCATGTTTTTTTTTTTAAGATTTATTTATTTATACATACAAGCTGGGGTACAGGCCAGAGGAATGGGGCGGCAAGAGGGTTCACCAGAGACAGAGTGGGGAGCAGAACAGGCAGATCAGAAATACACTGCTGAGGGGAGCAGCAGGCGAGGCAGGAGAGGTCTGCCGCACCATGTGGGATTCTCCCTGGCTGGGTGTCGAACTTGCATTGCGCGCTGCCGACAGCTCCACAGCGCAGCGCTCAACTGCTGCGCCACCAGGGAGGCCCTTCTTTCATGTCTTGATAGCTCATTTCTTTTTATCATAAACAAAATTCCATTATGTGGATGTACCACAGTTTATCCATTCAGTTTCTGAAATTAGCTTTCAAGTTTTGACAATTATAAATAAAGTTGTTACAAACATTAGTGTGTAGGTTTTTGTGTGGACATAAGCTTTCAACTCATTTGAGAAAATACCAAGGTGTGCCATGGCTGGATTGTATGGCAAGAGTGTCTTTAGTTTTGTAAGAAACTGCCAAATGCAGGGCCTCCCTGGTGGTGCAAGGGACTAAATTTCAGCATTATGAAGCTATCACATGCAGCATGAGTTCAATCCCCAGCCAGGGAGCTAACCCACATGGCACAGCAGACCTCTTCTGTCTGGCCCCTTGCTCCTCTCAGCAGTGTATTTCAGTCGATTCGCCTCTTCTGCTCCTCACCCTGTCTCTGGTGAATCCTCTCACCCCTCCCCCCACCCCTCCTTCCCCACGCCTCTGGCCTACACCCTATCTCTTGTATGCATAAATAAATAAATCTTAAAAAAAACTGCCAAATGCCCTCCAAAGTGTCTACACCATTTTGTATTCACGCCAGCAATGGACGAGAATTCTTGTTGCTGCACATCCTTGTCAGCATTTGGAGTTGTTGGGATTCTGGATTTTAGCCATTCTAATAGGTGTGAGGTGGTAACTCATTGTTTTAATTTGCATTTCTCTATTGACACATGATGTTAGGCATCTTTTCACATGTTTATCTGATACCTGCACATCTCCTCCTTCTGTGAGGTATCTGTTTGGCTCTTATCCCCAGTTTTAAATTGGGTTGTTTTCTTATTGTTGAATTTCAAGCGTTCATTGTATATGTTGGATATCAGTCCTTGCAAATATTTTCTCCTAAATCTCAGCTTGTCTGTTCATTTTCTTAAGAGGATCTTTATCAGAGCAGAGTTTTAAATTTTAATGAAATCTAGTTTGTCCTTTTTTATAGTCATGGCTCATGCTTTTAGTGTTATATCTATCCCCGTGGTTTCCTGAGGTTTGTGAAGATATTACCTTACATGGTCAAAAGGATTTTGCAGATGTGATTAAGAATCTTGAGGTGGAAAGTTTAGTCTGGATTATCTTGGTGGGTTCAGCGTAATTACAGGGGTCCTTAGAGGGAGAGAAGGGAGGCAAGAGACTGGAAGTCAGGAAGATGTAGTGATGGAAGCAGAGTTTAGAACAACAACTGGAAAGGAACCACTAGTCAAGGAACTAGCAGTCTCTGGAAGCTGAAGTGGCAAGGGAATGATTCTCCCCTTGAGCTTCCAGAAGGCTGTAGCCCTGCCAACCCATTTCAGACTTCTCACCTCTGGAACTGCGAGCTAACTACTTTGTGCTATTTTAAGCCAACAAGTTTGTGGCAATTTGTTACAGTAGCAACAGAAAAGTAATGCAGCCAACAACAATTTTGGCAGTTAGAAAACTCATTGAATCTCACTTCTCTTCACACTCCTGGCCTCTGGGAGGGTCCTTTATCCTTTTGGACTTATCATCCAGCAAAAGTGCAAATAGATATTTAGAAACTGGCAAGAAAAGCCAATATATCAGTGAAGACTTTAGCATTGGTTCCTTTTATTTAAATATTTATTTCATTAGTTTTGAAGTGTCCCATCCAAACCACAGATATAACTAGAATCCAAGTGTCCCAGGGAATAGAAATATCAAATGGGGGTGGGGAGGGTGTCTCCTGAGAATAGCAGATTGTAGATTGCTAAAGTCAAAAAGAGATTGTCCAATCTGCCCTGCCCATTTGACAGATGAGGGCTGTGGCTAGAATGAGGGCAGATGTTGGGGAGTGGGAAGGGTGGGGAGGGACTTGGCAGCCAATGCTGGAGCCAAACTCACAGCCCTGGAGCCTGGCCCTGCCCTGGTCCCTCCCATCACGGCTGCTGCTGGTACTGGCTCTCGGTGGCTGTGTAGAAGTCGTCCAGCACACTCTGGATATATTCAAAGGTGGGCCGCTCCTCAGGGCGGTTCTTCCAGCAGCGAGTCATGATGTTGTAGAGCTCCTCGGGGCAGTGTTCTGGTCTAGGCATCCGGTATCCACGCTCCAGAGACCGGATCACCTCCGGGTTTGACATCCCTAAGAAGGAGCCATGCAATTAAAAGAGTTGGGGACAGCGGCTTGCAGTGGCAGACACTGCAGCCTCCCCAATGGCCTTCACCCCTCACTTACCTGTGGGAGCTGAGCCCCTCCTGCTGTGAAAGTCCAATCTCCCTTCCCCACCCTTCCTTGCAGCTGTGGTGGGGCATGGTGCCTAGTTTTGGCTCTGGGAGCTGAGGGGGAGTCCCCTGGGAGACTCCCTCCTGATGAGAAAAGAGATGTGGGGGCACACTCTTCCTACTTCCTTTGGACACTATGGGACAGTGTGATTGTTGGAGCAGCAGCAGCCATTTTACCACATGAGGAAGACAGTCACAGAGAAAGTCCTGAGAGCAGTTGAGCTAATCAACCAAGCACCAACACCAGACTCCTTGTTATTGCTTATTGTTTCCACCATTCTTAGTCTGTCATTTTGTTACTTGCAGTCTAATACATCCTAATGGATACAGAGTTCCAGAATCTATCACTTGGCTTTTGCTGGTGTCCCTCAAGACAGAAGGTGACCAGAGTTGATGACACCTTATGAGTGAAACCACCAATTAAAGTTTATGTTAAATATCCTTTAGAACAACTATTTAAATGTTTATGATCCCCAAATTTATATTACCAACCTTGAACTACAAGCTCAAATATCCAAGGGCTGCCTTGAACATCTTTATTTGTATATCTCCAAATCACTTCGAATGTAACAAGGTTAAAGCAGAATTCTTGAACTTCTACCTCCAGACCATTGCCCACCCAGTTGCTCAATTAAAACTAGGAGAATTATCCTGGATTCTTCTCTGTCCATCACCATCCACACCCTTTCTTCTTTGAAATGTATAGTCAACCCATCACCCGATCTCTGTCTTCATCGCCGCCTGTGCCTCTATGAAGGCAGCCACACCTACTCACCCTCATTCCACGCTCCATGCTTAACCAAATGAAGCATCACTGAAAGATGATGCCATTTCCTTGCCCAGGACCCTCCAGTGGCTTCCATACATTTAGATTAGACCCACTTTCTTTTTTTTTTTTTAAAGATTTATTTTTTATTTATACATACAAGCTGGGGTACAAGCCAGAGCTGTGGGGCGGCGAGAGGGATCACCAGAGATGGAGCGGGTAGCAGAACAGGCAGATCAGAAATACACTGCTGAGGGGAGCAGTGGGCGAGGCAGGAGAGGTCTGCCACACCATGTGGGATTCTCCCTGGCCGGGCGTCCAACTTGCGTCGCCGCTGCCGACAGCTCCACAGTGCAGCGCTTAACCACTGCGCCACCAGGGAGGCCCAGACCCACTTTCTTCACCAACCTCATCGTCTATCACCTGCTCTCATTCCTGGTCCCAGCTACCTGAATTCCTTGCTATTCTCTAGGCATACTCAGGCCATAGAAGTAGCAGTCTTCTGCCTGGAATCCTTTCTCTAGATCCTTTCTCAGCTGTCTTTCAGCTCAAATATGATCTGCTCCAACAGGTACTTCCTGTCTACAGGAACCCTACACCACCCCCTTCTCCCACACCCCTGCTTCATTTTCTTCTCAACTTGACCTCCATCTGAGAGTGTGTCTGCTCAGGGCGTGCCCCTCTATGTTGGAACATGAACTCCTACAAGCCAGAACCTTGTCTTTCACTGTATCTTCAGCTCTAAATACATGGTAGGAACTCAACAAATAATGTTTAATGAACTAGGCATCTACATCACCTTACTTCTACTTTTCACAACCACCCGTACAAGGTAGATGCCATGACTTAATTTTTTTTACAGGTGAAGACACTGGGATAGGAGAAGAAAAGTGAATTTCTTACTTAGGACTCAATTTCAGGACAGTTTGCGTAAAATGTCAGGGACTCTTTATATCTACCTTACCCCTTCACCCAGTTCTTTGGTTCAGAGACCCCAGGAAACATCCCAGCCGAAAAGGAACAACAGAATTTACTGAGCCGCAGGCAGTCAACACGTTGGGGATATTTTCGTAGACCAGTGTGGTCTATGGGCATAGCATGCTGTCCACAGGCAGCAGGATTTATCCAGGAATGGATACTTTCATCCATTCAACAAAAAGTTACTCAGCACCCACCATATGCCAAGCCTAGAGGTAGGCAGTGAAGATACACCCATGGGGAAGGCAGACATGGTTTCTAGTCTGATGGGGAAAATAAGTAACAAACATACAGTTCTCGACTGTGATGAACACTGTGAGCGAAACAGCATAGGCTCTATGAGCGGCAGTCACCAGAGAGATGTGTGGTGCTTTAGCTGGCTGGGTGGTGGGGTGCAGCAGGGGATGAAACTGGAGGAGGGAAGGACGGAGTTCTTCAGGATCGACAGGTTGTAACTGGGAGTTTGGAATTTTGTCCTAATTATCATGGGAAACAGAGGAGGTACAAGATCTGGTTCACAATTTTAGAAAAAAATTTCTGGCTGTTAGTGGAGAACAGTCTGTAGGAGAGTGGGGAGGAAGCTGGGAGGCTGGTTAGGAGGCCACTGCGCCCCCAAGCTGAGCGGTGACATTTGCCTGTGTGTAGGCAGAGGCCATGGGGTTAGAGGTGGGCAGACTCGAGATGTGTTTGGAGACAAATGTCCAGAACATTGCTGGATGTAGTCAGTGACTGACAGAAGAGGAAGGACCAAGGAAACCTGAGATTTCAGGCTGAAGAAATTTAGGGGGGGTAGCGGTACCCTTACTGAGAGGTGAGAGGGAAGTGAGGACTAAGAACTCAGTCCAAATGGATACACTCCCAAGAGAAGGGAAGCAGGCTGGGCCCCGGAAGCAGCCCCGACTGGAGCCCCTCCCTACCTGGGTAAGGGATCCGGCCGTAGGTGACAATCTCCATCAGCAGGATACCAAAGGACCAGACGTCTGACTTGATGGTGAAGGAACCAAAGTTGATGGCTTCCGGAGCCGTCCACTTGATGGGGAACTTGGCCCCTGCGGGGTTGGACAGAGGGGGGTCAGGGAGAGCCTGGAAAGCAGCCAGGGCAGGATCTCTGCCAAGTGAGGGAACATGACAGGAGCAGCACCTGCCCTGGCAGAGCTGCGGTTTCCCCAATTTGGCCTCCATGGAAGCAGGGAATATCCATCCTGAAGACAGGATGGCTAAACAGGGAGCTCTGGGGTATGGCGGGGGAGGTGACTCTCTGGGGCCACCTTGTTGATTCAGCTGATACCTTAGTGAACCACAAATCCTCAAGAGTGAAAACCTAGAGGTCACTAAATCTATTGGGACTGGAGGAGATCGGGGGCCTTGAAGTTGATACCTCAGCCTCTTACCCCTGGTAAGGGGGAGAGGAAGATTTGCGCTCTTGACCACTGAGGTATCCACCACTCACTGGACGTCTCTCCCACTAGTCCTCCCCTCCTTGGTCTGGGAGGAGCTTAGTTAACTCTGGTCAGTGATTTCTATCTTCCTTCCCCTGGGGTTGATGTTGTGGTCTCCAGGACACATGTTCTCTGGAGTGTGGCGAGACCTGCTTTGGGACTGAGAACATCATCAAGTTTTCAAGAGGCTCTGTGATTCCCCCATCCCACCCTTCTTTGGGATTGAGAGTATTGTCTTTATTCCTGCTTATCCTCTCCTGGCATAGAAAGTATACATTCTGCAGTTCTTCCAGGGCTTACCCTCAGTTTGGATTTTTTATTATTGCACCATAACAAACACCAAATTAAGAGCACAAATCGGGCCTCCCTGGTGGCGCAGCGGTTAAGCACTGCGCTGTGGAGCTGTCGGCAGCGGCAACGTGAGTTTGACGCCCAGCCAGGGAGAATCCCACATGGTGCGGCAGACCTCTCCTGCCTCGCCTGCTGCTCCCCTCAGCAGTGTATTTCTGATCTGCCTGTTCTGCTCCCCGCTCTGTCTCTGGTGAACCCTCTCGCCGCCCCATGCCTCTGGCCTGTACCCCAGCTTGTATGTATAAATAAAATATAAATCTTTAAAAAAAAAAAGAAAAAAAAAAGCACAAATCTTTCAGATACAACATGGTGCCTTTTCTATATGTAGGTGCCTGTGAAATCACCCCTCAGGTCAGGCTAGGTTAGTGTCTCACAAGGCTCCCCCAACCCTCTTCCCAGTCAGTGCTCCCCATTCTGACCTCTGTTGCTACAAATGAGTTTTGCCTGTTTTTACCTTTAACGCTTATATTGAGATAGATTCACAGACCATACAATTCAACCCTTTAAAGTGTATAACTCAATGATTTTCAGAATATTCTCAAAGTCATGAATTTTAGATTTTCATCACTCCTTCCAAAAAAAACCCTTTCCATTTCTCTCCATCTCCCTCCTCCATCCCTAGGCAACCATCAGCTACTTTCTGCCTATGGATCCACTTCCTCTAGACATTTCACATAAGTGCAGCTACGCAGTACATGGGCTTTGTGGCTGGTTCTTTCACTTCACATGGTGTTTTTTTTAAAGTTCATCCGCGTTTGACACACATCGATGTTTCCTTCCTTTTTTATGGCTGAACAAATTACACGGTATGGACATAGCACATTTTGTTTTTCTGTTTGCTACTTGTTGACATTTTAGCTGTTATGAATAAAGTTGCTACAAATACTCACATACAAATTTGCCTGTTTCTTAATCTTAGTTAAATGGAACCATCCAGCATTGGGTTTAATTCCTTCCACTTTGATATTAAGCCTCTGAAATCATCCATCTGGTTGCACATAGCATTGGTTTGTAATTTCCCATTGCTACATAATGTTCTAGTCTGTTACTATGCCATAATTTATAGATCTATTCTACTATTTATGGACATCTGGACTCTTCCCAGTTCTTGTCTTTTACACAGAGCTGCTCTTAGACTTCATTTCAACATGTACTTGCATAACTCAACCTCACTGATCAGCGCCCCAGGTGAGACTCTGGAGGCCAGGGCACGGTATCCAGAAGGACTTCATCAGGCTGAATAAGCCACAGCCCATTCTGGGACAAACCTTTATATCTTACCAATCACTTTCACAGGCATAGCTCTCCGTACTCACAACCCAACCGAGTGGACGCAAAGGGCTTCTCCTACCTTCCCGTGCTGTGTACTCGTTGTCCTCGATGATCCGTGCCAGCCCAAAGTCGGCAATCTTGCACACCAGGGACCCAGAGACCAAGATGTTGGCAGCTCGGAGGTCTCTGTGGATGTAGTTCCTTCTCTCGATGAAGGCCATTCCTTCTGCAATCTTCACCCAAAACAAAGACACCCTCATCTTCAGATCTGGCCCAGCCCACAGTAGGCCTCACTCAAAACCCAGAGGCACGTCCAAGTGTGAAAAATGGAAAAATATGTGTACCAGTGGGCCTCCCTGGTGGCGCAGTGGTTAAGCGCTGCGCTATGGAGCTGTCGGCAGCGGCGACGCGAGTTCGACGCCCGGCCAGGGAGAATCCCACATGGTGCGGCAGACCTCTCCTGCCTCGCCCGCTGCTCCCCTCAGCAGTGTATTTCTGATCTGCCTGTTCTCTGCTCCCCACTCTGTCTCTGGTGAACCCTTTCGCCGCCCCACACCTCTGGCCTGTACCCCAGCTTGTATGTATAAATAAAAAATAAATCTTTAAAAAAAAAATATGTGTACCAGTCCCTCTTTTTTGTTGAGAGAGTGCCAGGCTCAGGCTGGCATGTCTCTGTCTGTCCATGCAGGTTAGGGGGATTCTCAGGACCTGGGCCATTGCGGGGCCTTCTCTAGACTTCTGACATTTGCGGGGAATGCTCTGAGGACTAAGCAAAGACAGCATTCTTATTTAAAAACTGGCCTTGGAGCAGCTTGAGGCAGGAGTTATCAAAACTTCTGTTTTACAGAGGAGAGACCCCGTTCGAGATCACAAAAACTGGAAAATTCTGATTGTTGGACTCAAGCCAGTGGGTTTCCAATCCCAGTGTCCCAAGTTGCCTCTCATTACCCACAATGCTAGTGTGCTGGAGGACTGCAGCTGAATGCAATCTGGTGATATTAGACCCGGAGGTGAGGGGTCCCGTCAGACAGACCAAACCATTCCACCAAGCAACTCAAGGTCTAGGCAAGAGGGTGTTGAACTATCAGGAAGTGGCCAGCAGGGGGCACTCGTGGCTGTTGGATCAGAGATTTCATGCTCCAGATTTTCCAACAAAAATTTGAGACTGATTTTGTTTGGGGTAGCTGACCAGGGGTGGGGAGACTCAAAAGTTTTGGCATGGGGAGTGTGGGAAATTTATAAGGACTGGCTATTATGTTCATAGCAGCATTGTAACTTATTCATTCGGTATGAGATACTTAACAAGCTTAAGTAACATTTGTTTACTTAAATAGCTTTCTATTTGGCAGAGAGCAGGCACTAAAGCTGCTAGTTACCATTTCCTAGCACTCACTGGCAGACACACAGGTGCACTGATCTGCACAGGAGGCAATGTGCAGTGGGCAGTGGGCTGAGCCCTCCTTAGATAGGAAAGGAGAATGGCTCAGGGGGAGCCCCAGCACTGTGACCTCAAGCAAGCTACTTCATCCCTCTGGCCTCACTTTTCTTCTCTGTAAAAGGGGAACAATAGGCCCTCCTTCTAAAGGGCCATGTGAGGATTAATCTTTGAAGCCTACAGTCAGAGTTTAGAACAGTGTCTGACAAAAGTGTTCACTTCAGTGATGGTTATTAATAGTCCCATGGAGGAAAGTGGCCTGCAGAATGGACAGAAACTTGCTCAGAGCTAACACAGTGCTGAGCTGGCATCAAAACCAAAACTCCGTGTGACTTCTAATCCCATAGGCTTACCAGGTGTCGCTTCTCGAGTTCTTACCAGTTGAGTGAATAAGGGATAAGTTTTCTGGTTCAGGGTTGGTCTAAAAACTGGGGGTTGATGAGGTGGTGAGTTTTCATGACCCTCAAGTAGGCTACTGGGATGGATGTCGGGACTGGGTTTGGGTTTGCTTCTGAGAGGATCAGGGAGTCACGGATTCAGAGCTGTCGGGAGATCCCAGGCCCCAGTTCTTCAAACTGAAGCCTACTGAGGCCTCAAGGTGAAAGTGGGTAGCGAAAGGAAGACCATGCATGGCTCCCCTTCAGCCAGAGCAACTCTGTTTTGACCTATTTAAAAATATTCTGCTACAACATAAGATTCATCTGACCACTAGTTAGGACTTTTTAAAAAAAAGTTTCTTGAACTTCAAAATTACAGATAAGCCTAATTCCTTCCACCTTCATGACAAAAGAAGAGACAGAAAACCAGAGTGGAGCTGAAGCTGCACAGTGGCTGGTGGAGTCGGACGCCCTCCCACTGCACCAACCTGCCTCTCTAGGAATGGAGGTGAAGCTCAGGTCCCCAGACTGGCTCCTTCCTGCGCCTAGACCCTGAGTCTGCCTCTGCTCGTGGCTACACAGGCGTGGCACCTGTTTGCCTCCCTTGGTTTCTGTTTTCCCATCTGTGAAATGGGGAGAATTGCTGTTGCTCCAGTGCGTGCCTCTCAGCCCAGCAAAGTTTCACCAGTTTGCTAGTTGAACTTAGCAACAGGCCTGGCCATTGTTTCCCCTGGGACCAGGGCCCATTGATTTCTGTGTACCTCTAGCAATGTAGGCTCAGAAAAATAGAGCTTTTTATTATACCTCTGCCTTCCACCCCCAGGATTTGCATACTCAAATGAGCTCTGCCTTTGGCATTACGGTAGGCCTAGCCCTAGGCCCAGGGAAGTAGCGCTCCCTGAACCATAACCCCTTCATCATTATAAGCCCCTTAGCTCTAGCTGACCAGACACAGTTCCTTTGTTTTTTCCCCTTTGGCACAGGCTATTTCTTAGATCTAGTATACCCACCCTCTCCTCTTCATTTGCCTAACTTCTGCTAATCTTCAGGGCTCAGCCTAGAGACCACTTCCTCTGGGAACCTCCTCTGATTGCTCCTGGACCAAGCTAACTGCCCCAGCTGTATACTCCCACAGCACCCTGTGCTCCGCTGAAAGAGAATGAGAGAGGATAGATGTAAAAAGCACTCAGGCTGGGACTCAGAGACGCTACAGAAGAGGGAAGGTGAGAATGAAAATAGGATTTTAAGAAGTGTTTCTGTGATTTGTGTACATTATTTACTTTACTGGATACTGCATTCTTTTGATGCTGAGCCAGGGGCACTTGGGTCACTAGTCTCTAACAGATGCAGCTGTTAAACACCTGTCATCCCAACTGGGAAGGAGAACAGCAATATTATCCATTTTGCTGTATCCCCCAAACTAGCACAGTAACTTAGACAAGCTACTTAGCCTCACTGGGCCTGTTTCCTCACCTGTACTTAGCTTCTCTGCCTCAAATTCCTATTCTGTAAAATCTGATGAGAATGCTTTACCTGTGGCCCCAGGTCATACCTCCTGGGACTCGGCCCCTTATGCTGTCCTGCCTATACTGCCTCTGGGCCGGGTCAGGTGACTGCCCTTGGCCTGTGAGACATTAGCAAGCAGAGGCCTCATAAGTGCTTGCACTTTAGGGCTTGGTCCCCCTTATTACCAAGCTGTAAAGGTTGATTTATTGAGCAATGAGAAGCCACATGGGGAGAGACTCCAGAGGATGAGCCGCCATCTTGGACAGTCTAGACCCAAGCGAGCTCTCATCAGGGTGCAGCCACCTGAGTGACTCAGTTTCACCAGGTGGAGCAGAAGTATCACCTAGCCAACCCCAGTCAACTCACAGAATCATAAGACATAATAAATTGTTCATTCAAGCCAAAGATCTTCTATATAAGGCTGATATGAGGACTAACGAACTAGCACATGTGAGGCTCATACAAAGACTACACTTTTATACTGAGTAGTTAGTAAATGTTAGCCGTCGTCATGAGGATAGCAAGTGGCCAATAACTATGTGTTGGATAAATAACTGAATTCCTTGCCCCTCCTTCCCAAGTCCCCGTTAGACTCTCACCTGGGCTGAGAAGTCGATGAGCTTGGGCAAGGGCTGCTTGCTGCCTTCTTCACTTTTCAGGAAGTCCAGCAGGCTCCCTGTGGGAGGCGGAGAGAGACACATGCATTGCTCTCATTCCTTAAGCACAGGGTTTTTGTGGTCATGGATTTAAATAAAAATGCTTACTTACTACTCCTGGTGTCTGAGAAATAGATTTGGGTTTTTTCAAAATGACTTTGGCGTTGCTAGACTGGATTTTTGAGACAGACTTTGAGCCTGGATTTGTAAGGCCAGCACAATTGTGTATTTAGAAAATGAAAAATGTTTGGAGATTTCAAATCACACTCAATGAGGCCATGTGAGATGTTTCTGTTCATTGAAAAATAGGCAGGGAATGAACATGCTGGTGAAACGTGGCCAGAAGTCTCCTGGAGAATCCTGGATCGGGGCCAGCAGGGTGGGGGCGGCCTGCACTGGAGACTTTGCTGACCCCTTCCCAGGGCATAGGCCCCTATGGAGAAGGCGGCTGATGTGGGGATAGTGGCTCCGGCCTTTAAGGCTCAGAGCTGCTTCTCCCACCCACCCACCTACCCACGGGATTCTGGCCCCACTCCCCTCTCCTGTAGTCCTGTGTGTTCCCCTTCTCCTTCACATGATTTCACCCCATAAACCAGAAGAGCTGGGTGGTTGCAAGAGCTCACTGAGTACTTGTCAGAAGCGCTCCTGGTCACACTGAGGGCAAGACCTACATCAGAGTCACCTCTGAGTTTGCAATTGAACAGTGTGAGCTACAGCCTGCAACCCCAGCCTCTGGGACAAGCACCTTTGGCCATGAACTCCGTGATGATGTAGATGGGCTCCTCTGTGACCACGGCGTGCAGCTTTACCAGTTTGTCGTGCTGCAGAGTTTTCATCAGGTTGGCCTCTGCCAGGAAGGCCTCCACTGACATGCTCCCTGGCTTCATCGTTTTCACAGCCACCTTGGTGTGCTTGTTATAGGTGGCTGGAGAGGAAGAGGGAACAGGAAAGTATATCTTGTAAATCTTATAGTTGTTCTTGTTTCCATTTTGCCTTGGCTGCTAGGAAGCTCTAAAATCAGACTTGAGGGCTTCCTGTAGTAAGTCAAGAGCTTGATACATTTTTTGTTTTTCTACCTCATCATTCAGAACTATCCTACCTTCCTCTCCATATTTTCTCTGCCATGTTTTCTTACTCTTATGAGAGCTTGGCACATAGCAGGCTCTCAATAAATGTAGTTGAAATATATGGATTTTAAACTTATTTTATCTTGCTGAATTGTTTGCAGTTCTATAAGCTGCCTTCATTCACATTTAGAACATGGTGGAGTATTAACACAATGGGGTGCACCAGGCACTGGGCCAGGTACTGGGTCTACCCCACAACTCAGCAAAGTGGCCATTGTTGTTATTGGGACCAAAGACAGGCTGCCCAGAATGTGCCAAAGTGGCATACTGGTATTTTGAATCGAAGGCAATTGAAAAACAGCAGATCCAAGAATGACATTTTTCCCAATTATCTATCTCTGTAAAAATAGGAAATAAATCATCTCCACAGTGGTCTTGGAGGTAAGAGACAGACTTATCACCCTAGACTAGGGCTTGCAAGGTCTCTTTTCCATGCATCTATGTAGGTAGCCCTGCAAAATTCTTTCTTTTACTTTGCAAGGCTCTCTGTTCTCTAGCTCCCTCCCAGTTCATCATCCTGTTTCTAAAACGCTATGACCTCACTGGAATGGCCGGATCATAGGTTTTAGGTATGGGCCTCTGTAAGCACAGAATTAAAATTGGACTTTTTCTCTTTTTATTCTGTCTTGTGTCGATTTATTTATTTTCCAGTCACACAGACCTGTAAGTGTAGAGGAATATTATCTTCCTCCCCAACATGGTTCTCAAGTTACTGGGGGCAGAAGAGGAGGGGTACACAGTGCCCTCTGGGGACCCACAAGACCCTATACAAGGAGGTACAAATGGCAGGAGCTCAGAACAACTTGTTCATCAGTTGCCAGCTCTGGACTCCTCTGGAAATCTGCAAGCTGAATTTCCCCACTCTTAGTTTCATCATCCCAGGAGGCTCCTGGTTATGTCAGCCCCTACTTGGTGGACCGGCCCAGCTCCTTGAGAGGGAGGGGATTCCTCATCCCAGATGCCTGCTTCCCAGGAGGAAGTTTGACACCAGTGGGCCTAGTCCCAAAGGCAAATCAGTGTTTGCTTGGCCACAATTTGCTTTGCTATCAGAGAGATGACTCCTTTATGATTGTTTACTATTCAAATCCTCCCTCTGCCTCCCTGGCTCACATTCCAACTTGGCCTCAGGCTATTCCTGGAAGCAAAGGCTTCTCTCTTCCCTCCCTCCCCTCTTCCCTCTGGCTCTGTGTCCTTACCCATCCAGACTTCCCCAAACTGCCCAGCTCCGAGTTTCTTCTCCAGCTTGAGGGATTCCCGGGGGATCTCCCAGGCATCTTTCTCCCACGGCTTCTGAGGCTTGGAGGACACGCAGGGGACTGTCAGCTTCTGGCAGAGTCCATCGCTTCCCTCTGGAACAGAATCCCTGGTCAGTTGAGGGCAGCTAGCTCCGAGCTGGCCAGAGACTTGAGACTTCTCCCCAGAGACCTCTCTGCCTAGTCAACTGATGGAGCCAGTTCCCTTGGGCTGCCACCATCAGGGACATTCCCAAGAGAGCAGAGCACTCTGGGATACCACTCCACCTAGCACTTCAGGAGAACCTAGAATTCCCCAGAGCCAGGCCCACCCCAGTTGGGATGTGGCCCTGGGCAGGACTCACTCTTGTAGTGGGCCACCAGCTCTTGCAAGGTGCTGAAGGTGCTCCGTGGGGAGATGTAGAAGCCCCCACTGTCCAGGGTCCGGATCTTGTAATGTTTCACTGCGTCCTTGTGCTGGGGGTCGTAGTCTCGCACAGACAGAGAGTAGCTCCCTGGATTGGCCAGAGAAAAAGCACCCATGGGTGGGACCTCAGGACTTTAGCCTCATTTCAGCATCCTGATGCCTGGAAAGGCCATCACTGGCACCGTCCTGGCACCTGGGCACTGGAGTACAAAGGTGAGGCTGGAGTTGGGCTGCTGGGTGTTCATCCAGGCAGTGAGGCCTTGGGCAAGTGACTATATCACCTCTCTGTGCCTGTTCCCTCCTTTGTAAAATGGAAATAGTCATCATACTGCTCTACATCATCACATTGCCTAATGATTAAAAGAAACAATACTTACCGTGTACCCAGGAGAGAAACACTCAGTAAATGCTGGTTTCTATCTCATCTTCATTGTCTAGCTATCTATCTATCTATCTATCTATCTATCTATCTATCTATCTATCTATCTACCTACCTACCTACCTATCTATCTTACATGGTCAAAGGAATTTTGCAGATGTGACCTGTTAAGGATCTGGAAATGAGATTATCCTGGATTATCCAGGTGGATCTAATGTAATCACAAAGGTGCTCATAAGAGGGGTAAGAAAGTGAAGTCAGCAGCAGGGGTAAGAAAGTGCAAAGATGGATACAGGAGGTTGGAGAAATGTGAGTGAGATGCTAGTGGTCTCTAGAAGCTCAAAGTGACAAAGGAAATAGTTTCTTTCCCGAAGACTCCTGAAGGAACCAATGTTGCTGACACTAATTTGAGCCCAGTGAAACCGATTTCAGACTTCACCTTGTTTTAAGTCACTGGAAGTATGTAATTTGTCCTAGCAGCAATAAGAACCTAACACACAGGACGTCATAGACCAGAAACACACAGTCTCGCAGCCCACGATCACAGTTCTGTCATGTGCTGTTTTTAACCTAAACCTGAAACTATTGGGACTGAGGAAGCCCCAAATCGGGCTGGGATGAAGGGCAGGAGAAAACCTGGCAGCCACGGTGGGCTGGTGGCTTTTCAGTCCCCTCCGGGGCATCCGCAGAGGGAGGGGGTTGTGCCAGTCACCCTGGGGCACCCCTGCAGGGAGAGGGGTGTGGGGTGGGGGGGGAAGGAGGGCTGGGTCACCTTTGGTGGTCTCGCTGTCCCGGATCATGAAGGAGCCCAGCACATTGCCAGGAGCCAGGAGGTGGCGCTCTGCATCCTTCCGGCTGATGCCCTTGAAGAACCACCTGGTGGAAAGGGGTGGGGCAGCGTGTAAACTCGGGTGGGAAGTCCTGTCCCACTCTGGATACCAGGATACCAGAGGCTGGTTTCCTGTGGCATCAGTGTTCCTCAAAGATGCTTTTGGGGAAAACAACCATTCCTTTGATATTTCTAACTTTGAAAATGAGATTTGTTGTACATAAAATAGTTGACTACAGTTTGAGCCAAAGCATCTGAGTAGGGGATCTGGTGGTAGCCTCGCATATAATCACTTCTCATAAGATAGTATTTGCATATTTTAGTCACCCATAGGCCCGAGGTGGGCCCCACCTAGGAAGCAACTTAACCTCACCACCAGCAGCCTTTTTCACAAATTACATCAGAATCAATGGACACATGCTTTTTACCTAATGCAAGTATAAAATACGTTACATATATATATTTATGTATATATGTATATTTATGTATATATATTTATGTATATATATGTATAAATATATATAAAATATATATTAAAAATATATATGGTCTCATAATTACTCAAAGTCTAGGGCTGAAGAGTTTGAGCTCTTAACCACTCAACACATGCCTAACTAAGCATGCTAGTCTGGTGTCAGGAGGAAGCGGTGCCTTTCTGCAGGCTGCAGAGACCTACATATAGATGTCTGTATATACAATATTTCGCCCCATAAACTCCACCCTTTTTGGAGTGGGGAGGGGGAGGAGATAATATTTTCCTCCTTGTTCTCTAAAAAGGAAAATCTGGGAATACTTCACGTTAGGAAGACCTAAGAAATAATGTCCCAGAGATGCAAATCACACTTGTAAAAGAAAAAAAACTTCCTCCAAGGATAGAGAGGGAAAGAAAAAGGGTTTAATGTTAGCTGTCTTTAATCTGTTTAATGTTTAATCTGTTCTTATTTCCCACTGAAATCACAGCAATGTGTTTGGTGAAACTACAACTGGCCATCATTTTACCAGGCCGACAAGCATTTTATCAGATGTGAATCCAGTGTGCTGAAACTGAAACTAATGCACTTTGGGGAACTTTCTTTAAGAAAAGCAGCACCAGGCCTCCCTGGTGGTGCAAGGCTCAGGTCTCAGCGCTATTACCGCAAGGGCCCCCCACAGCCTCTCCTGTCTCAACTGCTGCTACGCTCAGCAGTGTATTTCAGCAGATCTGACTGTTCTGCTCCCCACTTTGTCTCTGGTGTAACCTCTCATCCCCTGTACCTCTGGCCTACACCCCATTTCTCGTATGCATAAACAAATAAATACATCTTTTTTTAAAAAAGGAAAAACAGAACTGCATTGCAAATACCCGTGGATCATTCCAGCCTCATCCAATGTGAGGGATACGGTGATAGACAGAAACAAGGAGCGGAAAGATATAGTAGTTGTAACCAATTATGATAAAAAAAAAAAATCTTACTTTTGAGAATTTTCACAAGCACACAACCTCTTAGGACCTTGGAGGCCCTGGTGAGTAAGGGCCTGAGCTTCATTTACTTCAGAGACAAATATAAAGCTGGCAAGAATTTTTGGGCTAAAATATGAAATTTCAGATAATTTTACACTTTGGTCCATATCCTTGGGCTTTGTCTTCTTTCTCCTTGAGTATTTGGCCTGGTGGGAGAGGGCAAGCAGCAGCAGCCAGACCCATCCCCACCCTTCCTGGAGTGAGGAGTACTTCATGTGCTCGGATGGGAAAAGCCCCAGAAAAATCAGCAGGCCCTAAAGCTGCCATAACACTACTGTGTCATTTTGAGCAAGTCACTTTCCCTCTCTGGGCATCTGTTCCTCTCACATCAACTGGGGATAAAGACAGCTAATAATCATGGAGTTCTTAGAGTTGCCTTTATTACCCCATTTGACAGATGAAGAAACTGAGGGTTAGAGAGTAACTAACTTGCCTGGTGTCACAGGTGGGAAGTGGTGGGAGCAGGATTCAAATCCATCTAACCCTAGAGCCCAAGTTCTTTACCATGTCCCCCTGCCCAAATGCCTTCATTCTATAAAGTGGTTCTTGCATGGGAAAGTATCCCACAAGGGTAAAGGCCACGCAGTAAGAACTCCGTCCCTGGCAATTCCACCCTAGGAAGCTGTCCCACAGATCTAGCAGGAAGACATGGGATATACACAAGGAGATTCCCTGCAGCTGGAGACTGGAAGCACCCCAAGTGGCCAATGATGGGGCAGGGGGCTGCTATGTGATGGACGTTCCGCAGCTATAAAAGGAAGAAGGATGTGCTAGGTGCTACCTAGGAGGTCTGGACAAAAGGTACAGAACAGTGTGTGTAAAAAACGGGGAGATGTATGTACTTTCTTATAGGATTATAAAGCACTTGAAAAGATTCACAAGAAACTGGGGAGGGGAGCTTGCTTTTGGGGATAGGAAGTGGCTAGTTGGGGACTGCGTGGGAGGAAGACTTTGCACTCTTTATTCTACATCTTTTGGCAGTATTTGCATTTTAGACATTTGAAAGTATTGCCTATCTCAAGGCAGGGGAGGAAGTTAGACTCTATCCTGGTGGACTCTGTGTCCCCTCCGCCCCCCAGAGGAGCCCTCTGTTACCAGTTTCTTGATGCAGAGACAAGAACCTGGGAGGCCACTGAAAGACTGACCCGGGGATTAGGGCTGCTGGTTCTCAAGGTAGGTCCTTGGACTATCAGCATCAGCCTTACCCAAACACTTGTCAGAAATGTAAATTCACACAGTTGGGGAGTGGGGCCCAGCCTTGGGGTGATGTTGAAGTGCTCACATTTGAGAACCACACAGTTAGGTTTTTGCCTTTGTTTGCAAATGATGATGTAAAGTACAGTTGCCTGCCCCTGCCTTTTCCTTTCGCAGTTATGTTGCCTTTGAGGAGTAATATTAGCCTAAGGCTGCTGCTAGGGGAGGAGCAGGGATTCCATCAGTGCTCTGAGACCTGAGTGGGGGAGCAGCTGAGATGCCCCTCTCCCCAGCATGTAGGGTGTGTCGGGGGGAGGTCTAGGACGGAAGGGTGGGCAGGGAGAGAGGGGGCTCCCTTACTACCATAAGAAGGAAGATTCCACAGAGTAGAGAAGTTTCATGTGCACTAAGAAGGGGAGGACTGCAAGGCAGGCAATTTCCAAACATTTTAATTTTTAACAGGCTAGGATCCCAAAGTGCCATCCAGTCAGAGGGAGGCAGAAGAGAGCAAACCATGGACACTGTTATTTTTCAACATTTTGACTGACTGGTTCTGAATTGGATCTATTGCCAGCCTAGAAGTCATCTTTTTACTTGTCAGTCTCGGCCACCACACTGTGAGTCATCTAGTCCCCTGGGAATAGGACTGGGGTGGGTGGCTGGGGGGGTACAGTAGATGTTCAACAAGTGTCTGTGGATAATGGGATGGACGGATGGATGAAGTATAACTGTGTATGTTTTTGGAGTCAGGCTGGACATAAGGAAGAACCTGCAGCCCATGATGGGTTACAGGGAGCTCCTTGAGGGGACAGGTTATGTTTTATTCATTCTTGCAGCACCTCCACCTGGCACAGGGCTTGGTGAGAAACAGGAATATATTTGTTTTATGAAATAAATGAGGGATGACTGGCAGGTGTGGGCTGCCAGACCCTCCTTGGCACGACCATATAGTTCACTGGACACCTATTATTGAGCACCTGCTGCAGGCCTGTCCGTGCCTCAGATACAGGTGTGAACAGATAAGGTGCCTGGCCCAGGTGCTCCCATCCTAAGTGGAGGCGGGGGTCAATGAGCCTGCAAACAACCAAAGAAACAAGATAATTTTTTGCTAGGAGAAGTATTCAGAAGGGTCACCCGGTATGATTCCACTGAGTGAGAAAGAGAGTAAGAGGGGACCCAGTACCCATCAAACAAATAGCCCTAGGAAGAATGTGCCAGGCAAGGGAGACAGTGAGTGCAAAGGCCCTGAGGCAGGAACAAGGCTGGTTTTGCGCATGCTTCCTTCTGGAAGGCAAGAAAATGGAATACTTACTCTTCTGTCTCCAGAGAGTTAACACGTGCGACATAGTTGCTTGGGATGTAGCCCTCTCTCCTGGTGGCCAGGGACTGAGCCTTCCACCACTCCCCAGACCTGAGGGGTAAGAGGGTGCAAAAGGGTCAGGGAGCAGAAGGAGTCCCCTATATCCGTGGCCCCCCCATCCCAGCCGTGACCCTGAATACCTCCCAACCCCAGGAAACCAGTAGGGTGAGAATCAGGACACAACTGTACTGGCCCCAGCATGCACCCCATAATTAGGACAGAGATCTTAATTTAACAACAGTCTCCACTGTGCATCAGAGGTTCTAGAATCAGGCCCTGTCCCCACATTCAGAGCCCATTGCCCTAGGTCTTTGGCCTTAGTAGCCATATCCAAGGTCTGCCTATGGCAGACTCACAGTGATTCAGCTGAGGCCAGAGTCAGAGAGAGTGGGTTCAGAGTCTGACCAAGCATAACCACCCCCACTTTTAGGCCCCAGCACATACTGGACACCTCACTGTAGGAGACTGGAGATGGAGTTCGCAGTTCAGAGCTCCAAGGAATTGGGATGCAAAGACACCTCCACAGATTCTGGTCCACAGAACCTGTAAGCTAAGCTAAGCCCGTAGCTTAATCACAAGAGTCCAAGGAAGGCGTCCTGGAAACACTTGTACCCGTGCATCCTACCTGCCCGTGCACCATCAGTAAGTGTACAGGCCCCTTTCTTACAGCTTTCATCCAGGTTAACAGCAATCCTCCCTCCCCTGTTAGGGTCAGGTGCTTATTAGTCATTTACACCCTAGCATAAGATAGTCTATCAGGTCCTTTACTAAAACATAAAAGAGAATATATTTGGAGAATAAGGTAGGTTTTCTTAGGGGGAGTGGGATGGGGACTCACTCCTCCAGGACCACCATCTGGTCCCCCTTCTGGAAACTGAGGTCTTCATGGTGAATGGCTTCATAATCATACAGGGCGACCACGATGTCCTCAGAACCTGGGGGGATAGAGACACACGGAGGGAGAGGCTTTATCTGCCTACACCTGTGGCGCTGGGTGTATCCCGTCCCAGCCCCCAGCCCCAGATGTGCTGACTTGTCTGTAAGCGTCTGGCCATGCTGGCTGCAATCCTAGTACTTAAAACTAATGGTGTTTTATTCACGTCACTAGACAGTGTTACAGAAATGCAATAACTTGTACAAAGTACTCTGGGGAGATTTTCAAAGTCAATTTTGACTTTTTGGGATTTTTATCTCAAGCTCTGACTGAGAACCTAAGCTAATCCTCCACATAGCACAAGACTCCACTGCGCATGTTTGCCAGATACTTACCCTCCCCGGACCCCGGTGAGCTGCTGTTACTATTAGGCCCCTGTAGGGGAGAAATGGAGAAGGGGATGAAATGAATCTGATAGTGTGTGGTACCGCAAAAGCTCTGTGCTGAATGGATATCCAAGAGCATTTCATCAGAGTCCTGTGTCATGGGAAAAGCCCAGAGAAGGTTGGGGACGTGCCTGAGGTCACACAGCACATTAGGGGCACAGCCAGCCCAAGGATCCAGGTCTCTTGAGTTATGGACTTTGCTCTCAGCCTTGGATATAATGGGGAACACTGGTTGGTCCTCCTTGACATTCAGAGATGGGGGTGGTCCACATCTGGGTTTTCCAAGATATGTTTGAAGAAACCCTGGACCTGCCAACATGTCCCATGAATAAAGGTTCTGTTAGTATGTGAAAGAGCTGACATGTCCATCTAAAGGGGAACTGGCATCTAAAAAAGGCACCCCAAACAGTTCTTATATGAGGGAGGACAAGCTTCATTCCTGATACAGCTAGACCTCAAAGATGTATTGTTGAGTGAACAAAGTTATTTCCCCAGCATTATAAATATAATACATTCATATAAAATGCATACACACCCCCCAAATACCTTCTGTGGACACATACTATCTGTCAGTGTAAATTCATGGGAAAAGGTTTGCAAGCGTCCACACCTATAGTTGATACCTCTGGGAAAGGGACATCGGTCAGAAGCTATATCTTTCCCTGTTATTTGGGTTATTTTCAGGGAAAGTCACATACGTAAGTGAAGCACTGATTTAAAGAAATGGTTTTGGGAAACACTGAGAAATACATCCTTTTTGGGAGAGTCACAAAATCCATTACAAAGATTCATAAAGGGTTCTTACAGCGAAGGAGCACAGTGTTTCTCAAATGAATTGGACTTCGGAACCCTTTCTCTGAAGAACCTTCTGAATTTACTACAAAACTAATATCTTACAGGAGAGAACATGAATGACTGATAGTGGAATCCCTTAAGCCTGGTGGAGAAAACTCTTAACCTCCAGCTGGTGAGAAGTTAGAGGGATTCAGAGAACATGAGAATCTGGAGCCCTGGCCACGGAAAGGGCCCAGGGTTGTGCAGATCAAGAAAGAGGCAGACCTGGGCATGATTTAGGGCTTAGGACATTAGCTCAGTTACCAATGTGAGAAATTCCTGTAATCTCAGGTTGTATTAATAGAGGTCAAGTGTCAGAGGGAGGGAGGTGACTATTCCACTACTTTGTCATTTCTAGAATGAGTCCTGCTCTAGGCATCATATCTGGAGAAAAGCAAGCAGGATGGACAAAGATCAGGAATCCAGGTCCTTTGAAAGATGATTTGGAAGGAATGGATATGTTGGGATAAGATCTTTGTCTTCAGTCTCTCCAGGCTGTCATGGGTCAAAAGGAGTAGCCTGTACAAGCAGGGTTAAGAGGTAGGTTTGAGATCAAGGAGTAAGGGTAATTGGATAACAGGACTCTCCTCAATAGAGTAAAAACTTTCTATGCCCTGCTCACCCCGTCCTGGGGAAGGAGTGTACCCCAGCTTCTGTAGGCAACAAGCATAGGCTCTACTTCCCTCGAGAACCTCAGATAAGGGAAGGGGCTCAAAGACCACAGAGCACAAAGAACCCCGACCTTGGGCTCAGAAAACCTGGTTCTCCTACTTCCCAGCTGTGTGACCCCTGGGAGCCATGAACCCTCTTTGAGCCTCAGCCCACTCTGCTGTAAAGTGGTGTAACTCCTGGCTCAGGGCTTCTGGTAAGGATTAATGATGTGTCAGTGCCTGTCTGACAAATGGTCAGGATGATTATGACTGTTACTGCTGCTCTGAGTTCTGTCGCCCATTGCTGTCCCTGTCCACACCACGGTTGCCGTTTCTGCTCTTCCAGTCGGTGCTGCTGCAATCACCACGACAAGTGGTGCTGGGGTCCGCGAGCTGCCACTGCTTCTGCTACTGTCACCGCCATGCTCGCTGCTCCTATCATTAGCACACAGTTCTACCTGTTCCTGCTCCTTCCACCAGCACTTGCAACCTGCACCGCCCAAGTTCGAATCCTGGTGCTCTGCCTTACTAACCAAGTACTTTTGGAAAGTTATTTGATCTTTGTGACCTACAAAAGAATTCTCAGAAGGATGAAAGGTGCTAGAAACTGCAATGTGCTTAGGGTAGTGCTTGGTTCATCATCAGCTCTAGGTAAGCACAAGATAATTAAGTAAACACGTCTCCCAATATCACCACTGCTGGGCTGCGCTTCTGTTTGTCCTGCTGCTGGTGCCTGCACTCCCACTAGCATGGCTGTCCTATTACGATTGCAACTGTTATCACAGTTACTGCCAGGAGGCGGGCACCACCACTACTATTGGCGCTGCTCTCTGCACTGGCCTGGTCACTCACTGCTCTCAGCACCACCTGTGCTACCATGGAGGCCTGAGGCTGCCAGGCTCTCTCCCACCTGGTCACTAGGGGCCAGGCTGATGGGCCAAGGCCTGGGGGGCAGGGTAAGAAGTGAGGTCTTTGCCTTGGGGGCTGGGTGCAGATGTATACCTAGGGTGCTCTAGGTAACTGCTCAGCCTCATTTCATCCAGACACACCCTACTCACCCTTGAAAAACCAGGAGGAAGTTAGGGCAATTGGGGGGCAGCCCCCTGCCCCCACCCCAGCTGCCAGCCCCCCATGCTCCCTCACTCACCCGCTTGCCGGAAGACGTGGGATCAGGCACGTACAAGGGACTGTGCGGATTGGCACTGGGCTGCGTTTTTGAGAATTTGCCTCTGTCTGGGAGGAACCTGGACTTCACACACCCCATCCTGCCGCAGAGAGACGGGAAGTGAGCCCGGTGGCCCTGAGCTCCACACAGGGGAGTCTTTGAAGCTGGGTCTCAAGGCCCCGGCCCCAGGCTGGCTCCCACCGCCTTCCCTGCCTTACCACCCCCTGCCAGCCCCACTCAGCCCACCCTGGCCACACAGGGCTCACTCTGCCCTTGTACCTCTGGTCCCTCACATCCAGGTCTGTCACACCCACATGGAGCCACACATTTCATAGTTATGCAACCGGGGCCCCCATGAAGGGTAGTTTACGTAGAAAAGAAATCACAAGGATAATCAAAATTCACCAGGGAGAGCCAGCAGCACAGAATGAGTTGGTGAGCGTTGCTGGTTCTTGGTCAGAAATCTACTTGGCACCTCCACCCCCCCAGAGAGCCCACTTGTCCCTCCCACCCCCCACCTCAGTTCCTTATCAGCAATATGGGGATAATAATAAAACCTACTGGCAAGGTATTGGGAAGAGGAGAAAGCATGTGTGGTTGCAAATAATCTGTATGGTGTCAGGCCCAAGGCCACCAGTAAAGTAAAATCATACCATAATATATAATAAATTACCATTTTATATTATATGACAAAGATGAGGTTGCATAACAATCTAGCTAAATAATAGTCAAGGCATCATATCCTTTGTATCAATATAAAATTGCCTTATAACAACTTCTTCCTCTATCTTCTTTCCCTTCTTTCTCTCATGGATTTGTTTCATCATCATTCATTCATTTACTGAACATTTTTGTAACCCACAAATGAGACAAGTTTTTGTCCTCATGAGGCTCGCACTGAAGATTGGGAGACACAGACAATAAACAAGTTAAATTTAGTTAGTGAAAAGTGTGGGAACAATGAAAGACAATGTGACAGGGAACAACTATAAGGGATCTCTTTAGATAGGACTAGGCAAGGCCCCTGAGATGATCTAGACCTGTGACCTGAATGAAACACAGGAGCCAGTCAAGTAACAGTCTGAGGGAAAAGTGTTCCAGGCAGACAGAAGAGCAAGTGCAATGGTCCTGAGGTGGGAAAGTGCTTGGAGAGAACAAGGCACTGGAAGGGGACTAGCATGACTGGAGGTCACAAGCAAAGGTGAGGATGGTATGTGACAAGGTTGCCACACTCTAGTGAAGAATCTGGACTTGATTCTAAGGATGACTGGAAATCATGGAAAGTTTTAGGTAGGAAAATGACAGGATTCAGTCAGCACTTTTTTTTTTAGAGATATATTTATTTATGCATACAAGCTTGGGTACAGACCAGAGGCGTGGGGCAGCAAGAGGGTTCACCAGAGACAGAGTGGGGAGCAGAACAGGCAGATCGACAGAAACACACTGCTGAGGGGAGCGGTGGGTGAGGCAGGAGAGGTCTGCCACGCCATGGGGGAATCTCCCTGTCCGGGCATCGAACTCACGTCACCACTGCCGACAGCTCCACAGCACAGCGCCTAACTGCTGCGCCACCAGGGAGGGCCTCAGTCAGCACTTTAAGTAATTTCACTGACTTCTCTATGGGATGGACTGCAGTGAGAAGGACAGGGAACCCTGTCCACTGCAGTGTGCAGGCCTGAGCAGATGGTGGTCTAGCCCCAAGGTGGTGGCTACTGAGAGAGTAAGAAGTGAACAGATTTGAGGCATAGTTTGGAGAGAGAGCTGCAGACTTTGCTGATGGATGAATAAAATTTAAAAGACATTTAAAGAAACCAAGTCTACCGAACTAGAGTCAAAACTTAATTATAAAAGCAGAAGAAATGTTTCTTTTTTTAAAAAAAAGATTTATTTATACATACAAGCTGGGGTACAGGCCAGAGTCATGGGGCGGCGAGAGAGTTCACCAGAGACAGAGTGGGGAGCAGAACAAGCAGATCAGAAATACACTGCTGAGGGGAGAAGCGGGCAAGGCAGGAGAGGTCTGCTGCACCATGTGGGATTCTCCCCGGCTGGGCATCGAACTGGCATCGTGCGCTGCTGACAGCTCCACAGTGCAGCCCTCAACTGCTGAGCCACCAGGGAGGCCCAGAAATGTTTCATTTCTTTCTCTTAATGTGTACACATATTTACCAAGAAGACAGGCTGGGCCCAGCCCCATAAAGAAGTGATTGTTTTCCTCATCTCTGCAGAATTACAATTTTCTTCTAAAAGCAGTTCAAACTCAGTCACAGTTATCTTGTTAACATAAACATGTGTTGTGGTTTCAGAAAAAAACCTTGAATTCCTAGTTTTAGGGGATTATTTTAAAAAGTGCTTCTTTTTATTCACAAGGATGTTTTTGTCTGTCCTGATGGGAACTGGGAACAATTTACCACCTCAAGACCTAAGCAGTTTCTTCAAATGAAGTTTCTACTTCATATGCCTTTTGTGAATAAAGTCAGAACTGATTCAGACTCCTGGAGTGCTGGATTATTAATTTGAAAAATTATCGCAATTAATTACTGCTTTATCATGTACTTGTGTGCATTTAAAACAGAAACTAATACTCCTGTTTGACTTGAGATAAATGTGTATTATACTTCTGGGAAATAAAGCATACGGTGTGGTTTTGCATGGTATAAAATTATATTACATTTCATAGATTTTCAGCATCACACCGCTGTGTGATATAAGGTAGCTCTGGCCACCTCTCTGAGCACTTATTATTACTTTCATTATCAATTTACACATTCAAGACAGTCACTGGTCCTGAAGGATGTTCTCTGAAAGGCTTCTGTTGATTCAGGGGGCTAGGGAATCTCTGAGGGAGGATGGCAGGGTTCTTCCTTATGGGGTGGTGGTGAGAACGGAGCTGATAAGTGTGAGGGTGCTCAGCACACAGTGTGTGCTCCAGAAGTATTAACCACAACCATTTCTGTTTACCAGCAAATGTGGCACTACCCTGGAGCATAGGGAAGGACATTTTGCAATTCATTTGGTTTACAGATACTGCAACACTTGATAAATGAACTTTTTAAAATAGGGAATTCCCATTAGTTCAATTTTTGCAAAATAAAGTGTGAATTTTTAAAAGAAAGTTATATACCAGCAGGAGTCAAATTTGCATAATATGTGTTTGTTCCCCTAAACCAAGAGAACCAGGCTGCTGTCTGCTGGGGAGTCAGCCTCAGAAATGCTCATTTTTATGACCCCTAGATCGAGAAATGTAATGTGAGTCACATTGTAATTTAAAATCTTCCACAGTCCTATTTTAAAAGTGGTAGTGTAAATTTTAGGATGTGTTTATTTTTCCCAGTATGTCAAAATTATTAACACATGATCAGTGTAAGCATTATCATGAAATACTTTACATTCTTTTCTTCATACTAAGTCTTCAAATCCTAGTATGGAAAAATTAGAAAATAGGCACTTTCTTTCTAGAAGGATTGTTGATGTAGAAAGCTGGAGCCATCCTGATGTCACGAAAGAAGGGGATGCCTTACAGAGAAGCCACCACGTAAGACAGCAGACTGAGCAATGGAGACAGTGATCTCCACAGACATGTCCAAACGCTTGGATCTAGCTGTGCCTTCAGCTTTTCAACTTCAGAGTTTTTCTAGCTCATGAGAAGACACATCCTCAATTTTGTTTAAGCCAGTTTGAGTGTATTTCCGCTACTTGCACCCCATACAATCAAGGATGTGGGACACGGGTCATTAGGCGATGTCACTGCCGTGTGCACGTTATGGAGTGTAATGATACAAACCTGGATCAGAGCCTGCTGTACACCTCGGCCACAGGGGATACTTATCAGGACCACTGTGGCAAGTGTGGTCCGTGGTGCCGTGAATGTGGCTAAGCAATGCCTGACTGTAGTTCTTGCTGATGCTTGTATATTCCTGGACCACACTCTAGACTGAACAAACCAGTTTCTGGGGATCAGCGCCTGGGGTATGCATTTCTAACAATTCTTCAGGAGATTCTTAGAGACCATGAAAGTTTGAGTCCCACCAATGTACTGAAATGAAGGCTGAGCTTGGGGTGAGGATACTTGGGTTTGGATCCTGCTTCTGCCACTGATTGACTATGTGACCTCAGGTAAGTAACTTTCCGTCTTTTAAGTCTCATTTTTTTTTCCCTTAAAATAAGAGGCACTTGCTTCTCAGGCTTGGCCTGAGGTCCTGTGCGACAAGGATGTGAAATGCTTTTAAGAAACTCTGAACACACATATCTACTTGTCTAATGTGGTTCAAAATTAGGTTGTGAGAACAGAAGTGGCCTGCCAGGCCTCAGGCTAGATCCCTGCTGATCCCTGGCAGACACTTCCTCAGGTCACTGCTGAACTCCTGGAACCTGAAACCTGCTCCTTGACCCCTGAACTTCTGCAGGCTTTGCATAAGGGAGGGAAATGAGAGCGTCAGCCAGGCCGCTTCCCATGGTCCCCATGCTGGCTGCTGAGGCCTCAGAGACAACTTCGGCACCCTCAGAGTGAGGCCCAAGCGGGGCCTGCCAGAAATGGTTTTCTAGGAGTTTTAGGCTCAATTTGAGGCCTGTGAGGGGTAAGGGTGAGGAACCCACCTCTGATCTGATCACGCCTCTGCCATAAGTTTGCTGTGTGACTCAGGCAAATCACAACCTCTCTCAGGTCCCCAGTTTCTCCAAATGTGAAGTGAGATGTTGGGTGACAAGTTCTCTGAAGGGGACAGTTGGAGTTATTCTTGTGTAGCACCTGCTTCCCCTTCTTTTGACAACAGTGGCCCGATTTTCTTTTATAAATCACCTCTCCCCCATTCATGATACTTGGATTGAGGTAGACTAGACTTCAACTCCTGGCTATTAGGGTGGGTCTGTAACTAAGTCTGGTCAGAGTTCGAGTAATAGAAGAGATGGGGCTGTGATTCGGTCTGGCCAATAAGCACCATCTATCATTAGCCTTTGGCTGGAAAAGAGGGTCGTAGGTGGAAACAGAGTAAGAAATGAAGAAACAAATTTCCAAGCCCTTGATTCCAGCTCTGACTGAAGCTGATGTGCTGGTGACTCTTCAATAAGCTCCCTCTTCTGTTTGAGCCAGCATAAATTGGATTTCTGCTCCCTTAAGACTCAACGAGTTCTGCCAGTGCAGAGGAAATCCTTATAAAGGATTGCAATTCACATTCAAGTATAAATGACTTAAAGCAAAGACTTCTTAAATAGCAAGCTTTGATGGAAGAAGGTACTAGACTATTAGAGTAGGTGAGGGTATAGGTGAGGGCATATAGGCCTAGGAAGCTGCTGGCACTGAAGTCATGCCTGGAAAGCACCTGGCATGTATTATGCCTGCCAGACATTTGTGTTCAGCCCTTTACAGTATGGCCTCTGAGTATAGCCATACCATACTGCCAGAATTTTCAGATGGAGAAATTGAGGCCTATGTCAGAGAAGATCCCCAGGTAACCAGTGGCAGGTAGAACTAGGAAATAGGTGTCCTGCCTTTCACCCTCCACTGGGGTCAGCACTAGAGGATGCAGAGGGGGAGGGGAAGGAAGGATAAGGAACCCAAACAGGAAACTCAGGAGGGCAGACTACTGGAGGCCCAGGGCTCAAAACTGTCCAGTTAGAGGAACTTTCTCTTCTCGGAACAGCTCAGTCACGGGGGTGGGGGTAGAGGGCGTCTTCCCCCATGAAGGGCCAATTCCCTGAGAAGTTTCCAGGAGTACACGGCCCGGCCTACCTCTCTTGGATTCCCTAACTGTCTTCTGAATGAACCACCCAAACCCCCACTGACTGTTGTCCCAGTGGTTATTTGAGGAGGGTCACCCCCTGATTCCTCATCTCTCCCCTTTTCTGAGCCATGGCTTCTTTTGGTCAAAGAACTCAAAATCATGATTTATCAAACAGAAAGGGATTTGAGAGACTTTTGAGACACAGGTGGGAGCAACAATCCCAGGGTGTGAGTTCTCTCCCTGGTTCACACAACAGCAGAACATGCTGAAGAGAAAGTCAGGGCTCTGGTCATTTGCCTGATTCAGCCGGAAGGCTGGCTCTGAGCTGCACATGTCCTAACTACTTATTTCAAACATGTAGTAAATTCTTAACATGTTTACTATTATCTCTGGGGTCACCTGGTCAAAGGCAGAAATCAAGGGCAAATGTGAGTTAGAATAATTTTATCTCTTAGGTAGGCAGGGGGCAGGGAAGTTTAGAAAATATCAGATAGGATTTGAAGATAGAAAGAACTGGATTAGAACACCCATGCCACTTTATAGATAAGTGAGGCTTTCAAAATACAAGTCAGGTCATGTCTCTCTCCCCAAAACCTTCCCGGGTTCCCACTGCACTTGGAAGAAAAGCCTAAGTTCCCTTGACAGCTGGCAAGAATTCCATGATCTGGGCTCCCCTCAACCTCACACACCTATCTCTTACCAGCCCTTCCTTGATTTTCCCATTCCATTCCAGCCACATTGGCCTCTTATTATTCCTCAACTCATCAACGTCACTTCCAGCCCAGGCCCATTGCACATGCTGCTCTCTAGAGCATCCAGGTCTCTTCCCAGATGTCACTTTCTCAGGGAGGTCTGCCCTCACTACCTGCTAAGACAGGAACTCCTGCCCCCAACGCCCATCATTTTTAGTCCCTTTCCTGGCTGTATTCTTCATGGCTTTGAGCCTCGCTGAATGTGGAGCCCCCAAGGATGGGCTTCTCAGATCTCCAGCTGGAAAGAGTAGACTTGCCCAGTGACCCCAGCAGCTGTGCTTTGGCGTCCATCACTGTTGCCAATGGTTTAGTGTGGCAGACACTGAGGCAGGCCCGTCCCAGGGGACCTCTGATGAAAGACTGGCTGAGGGCTCTTTGACAGGCTTGCCAAGCTTCCCTTAGAGCTGCACTGCGGTGTAAGACTCTTCGCCTCCTCCCATTCCCTCTTGCATCCCCTCCTTCCCTTCACCCTTTTTTATTCATTTGGCATCAGATGAGCCTTGCCATCTCCTGGTTTCTCCCAGGGCCACGCCCTCTAATAAATTTCTTGCACATTTAATCTCTCTGAGAGTCTGAACTAGCACACCTAATACACTATCTGTTGATTTGTTTATCATTTGTGTCTCCTTTAGAATGTAAGAGATAAGCAGTTGATAACTTGCTTTGTATACTGCTGTGTACAACTAGGACACAAAGGTGCTCAACATATTTTTGTTGAATAACTGAATGAAAACGCCTTTAGCTTTCTGGATGCCCCGGCTTTCCTCCGTCCAGCAATAGTTCTGGGTGTGTGTGTAAACTGAGAAAGACGGTCTGTGCTTCTTCATCTCTGCTTGCAGGAGAATAAAGGCTTTCCTTGGCTGCAGCTGAGTGGAGGATGCCCCTTCAGAAAGGACGGGGCAATCAGTTCACCTCTGGGGCAACTTTTCATTCCAACCTCCCATGGTGCTCCAAGATCAGCTGCCCCTAAGTCTGACCCCCACAAATGGACACCTCAAAACTACAGTAATCCATACTCTGATCCTCTTACAGTTGCTGTCTTACAGTTGACAGAGCCTCAGTTTCTTTTCTGTTTTGGAGGGTATACACTCTGCTTTTAAAGCTACCATTTATTACCTAGTAAAACGTTAATACACTGGCCTTGTTAAAGTGAGAACATGACAGACAAATCTAAGGTGTCCTTGCATTACTTCCTTACAGACCCTATAGGTGACCAGTCTCTGTGATTCCAGACCCCTGTACCGAGGCACACTCACCATTTCTGAACACCCTCGCTGGACTTTCAACTGCCAGCACCGGCATCTCTTTGCCTGAGAGCCCTCTCTGTCCATTGGTGTCTGCTCTGCCCATGAACTTGGCAAATGGAAGCGCTAGAGAAATAGCATCTCCCCTAGGAGCAGATCACTGCCAGTGACTGACAACAGAAGGGAGTTAAAGCTCCCAATCGCCTACTTCTTGAACATGCTCACTGGCTTGCAGTGTCCCCAGGGAACCGAGCTCCAGGTGGCCGTAGTGGTGAATGGCTTGATCACACACCTCTGCTTCTTGCCTTTTCCTCTCTCTATTCTCCTACCAGGATTTTCTGGAATCTGCTCCCAATAACCTACAGTTGTGCATTGCTTAACTTCATTCCTTCTACCATGGAGCTTATATACGATGGTGGTCCCAACAGGCTACCCCATTTAGCCCAGGTGGCTAGTAGTTTCTCGTAAGTACACCCTATGATGTTCATATGGTGACAACAGTGCTCGGTGATGCAGTTCTCAGAACGTATCCCTGCTGTTAAGTGAGGAATGACTAAAAAGTAGACACACTTGAAATATTTTCTAGAGTCTGCTTCTGGGGACATTCAAACTAAGATATACACCCAAAGGAAATATGTAATATTTTGTGTGTGTTAACACCAAAGGAATTGCGTGAATTGTGAGGAATATTCTGCTTATTCTCATTGTTCAGATGATGAAACTGAGACTTAGAAAGTGAACGGGTTTGCCTAACCATCACAACTTGTCTGAGGCAGCACTAGAACTCAAACTCAAGACTCCTGCACTCTCTCTACTGTTCTTCATTACACTGGCAGAGATGAGGGAGGTCTCCTATTCTCTTCACTGCGCCTTTGTCTGGGTCATAGGATATAGGGATAATGACAGGAGCTCAGGTGAAGGAACCTGGAGAAATGGGGTGGGGATCAAAGTGCTGTGGGGTTTGTTAAGACAGACAGAAGTTAAGAGAGATTGTACCAATAACTTGCTGTGTGACGTTGGGGAAGTCATTTACCTCTCTGAGTCTGGTATCGTTTTTTCATAAAAAAGGAGGCTTATCATGATTGGAAGACAGGGCTTGAAAACCCAAATGGCTATAGGGGTACACAAGATCATCCATATGAGGAAAGTGGTCCAGACAAGGCTGGTGCAAACTGGACAACAGGGGAGCAGTCTCCCAGAAGTATCTATTCAGCTTCACCAATGCCGCTATGAGTGAAAAGCAGAGGAGCATAGGGGAAGTAGGTTCTAGCCCCAGAATTGTCAATCTTCCAAATTTTCAAGAGAAAACAGAAATCCACATTGATGTGAGCTCTGGACTTCAAATGTTAGCAATTAGTTTAAAAGAGCCACTGTGGGGTCAACCAAAATAGATCTATGGGCTGAAATATCTCAGGCAAGGGAGGGGAGAGGTTGTCTAACATTTGTGCATTTAATGCTTTTAAGGCCCTACTACGTGCCAGGTACCAGGTATTAGAGATAATGGTACAAGACTGACTTGTCTGTGCTGTCATGAGTCTTACTCCCTAAAAGAGTTTAAAGTCCAAGTCCTGGTCTCCCCTCCAGCCCCCACTGAATGGAAACACCATTGTCTGCACCCCCAGAGAGTAGCCTGGTTGGGGTGTGAGAAAAATTCATGCTTCACACACCCACCAGATTGCATATAATCATAATACTAATAATTTCTAAAAAGGAAAACAGCAAGTGTTGGCAAAGATGTGGAGAAACTGGAGCCCTAATACATTGTTATGGGAATGCAAATGGCAGAAAAGTTTGGAGATTTCTCACGTAGTTAAACATGAAATTACTATATAACCCTGCAATTCCACAGAAACTGAAAACAGGTGCTCAAGCCAATACATGTACATATATGTTCATAGCAGCACTATCCACAATAGCAAAAAGGTGGAGACAACCCAAAAGTCATCTATGCATGAGTGAATAAACAAATTGTGATATATATGTACATAGAATAAAAATATTATTCAGCCATAAAAAAGAATGAGGTACTGCTAAATGCTTTGATGTAGCTGAACCTTGAAAATATGCTAGATAAGGAAGCCAGACACAAAAGGCTGTACATACCTACTGTATGATTCCCTTTCTATGAAATATCCAGAATAAATATAGCTATGAAAAGATGACAGGCAATTACCAAGAGCTGGGAAGAGGGGAAATGAGAGTTTCCTTTTAGAAAAGGAAATGAGTATGACGTTTCCTTTTGGGGTGATGAAAATGTTTTGGAACTACATACAAGTGTTGGTTGCACAAGGCTGTATTAAATGCCACTGATTTTTCACTTTAAAATTATTAATTTTATAACAGTATGTGAATTTCACTTCAAAAATACTTTTTAAAATGTTTATGCTACATCAAAGTGCTTTGCTAGGATGGTGAAATAAATTACAGCACATCCAAACAGCGGATTATGCAATGCAGCCATGAAGAATTCAAGAACATTGTAATGACATGGAAAAAATGCTTACAATGTTGTGTAAATAAGTAGGATAAACAAACATTGTATAAGTAACATTTTACTAGTTATGCTAAAAATGCACTGAAGACTACAGAAATATACTAAAATATTTGTTACCCACATTAAAAAAAGTCATACTTTCATTGCTTGAATACCTACTATGTGTCAGGCACAGTGAACAAGGTGCAGGAAGACCTGAGTCTAGAGAGACTGGAAGGATTCATCTCTTTTCTCTCCCCTGGCTCTCTACCTGGCCAGAGTCTTCCTCTCACACAAAGGGAGAAGTCTTCTGTGCCCCTCTGGAGAACATTCGAGCTGCTGGTGCTTTCCCCAAGAAACACCTACTACTGTGGCCAAAGTCGCACATAGAGCACGGGCCCAGCAGTTTGTCTGTTGCAGTGAACACCTGGAACGACCTGAATGGTCATCAACAGGTGAGTGAGAAATAAGATGGGTGGTGACCCACCCACTGAGGCACTCTGGTTGGAAGGACTGAAGGAGACCTCTATTTTTCATCTTGGCCAGATGCCAACAACTTAGTTCTTAACGATAAGAACTTAAAAGGAACTTGCAAAAGAATCTGTCTCACAGATAGCATTTATGTAGATGTCTAAAAGACAACAAAATATATGTATTGTTTATGCATACATATCTGTGTGTGTGTATGTGTGTGTACATATAATACATTTATATAGGCACAGACTGGGATGACTATAATTCAAAACAGTGGTTGCTTCTGGGAGGGAAAGACCCAGGACTGGAGGGATGAAGGGTGGGAAGGTTTTGTTACTTCTAGTAATTTAGCTTTTTAAAAATCTGAAGCAAACAGGACAAAATGTTAACATCTGTTAATTCGGGATGGTAGGTTTCTGGGAGAAATTAGTCTTTTGTTCTCTTCATTTTTCTGTATTTTTACCCGCCCTCCCCCCCAATCCCTCCAGAAGGGATAGTGAAGAGAAAATGGGATAAAGGAACTGGTACCTCTTGAAGCTTTCTCTGTACCAAAGGTTACGCCAGTGATTCTCAAAGTAAGGTCCCTCAACCAGCATCATCAGCTTGTGGGAATGGGCCTGTGCCAGACGTACAGAATCCAATACTCTGGGGTTGAAGTCCAGAAATAGGTGTTTTAACCAGGCTTCCAGCTAATTCTCCTGTACCACTAAAGTCTGAGACCCACTAGGCTAGACCACATTGCTATGACAGTAGTAATAATTTACTAGGCATGTGTATCTGACAGGCGGTTCTAAGAACCTCCCTCCAGTAACTCAATCTAGTCTTCAAAGAATCCTGCGTAAGACTCATCATCATCTCCATCCTACAGTTGTGGAAAGGCCAAATCCCCTGTTCCAAGGTGCAGCCCACAGGTTGCTCCCAGAAGCCCCCTTCTTTAACCACTACACAAATTGTCACAAACATCAGCTCTCATAAACTCTAGCTCACTGCAGGTTTGGAAGGAAGAATTAACAGCTCCATTTGACAGATAAGGAAACTGGAATTCAGGGAGGAAGAGTGACTGGCCCAAGGTCTCACAAGAAGGAAAACGAAGGGCCAGACTTCCTGTGGCTTGTGCAGGAGATTTTGGGGTTTGATCTAGACCTGTTGGGATGGGGACCAGCGGGAATGGAAGAGGGAGAACAGTGAGCGACCCAGCTGCAGCCCTCTGCCTGGGCTGGGCTCACGGCCCAGCTGTCCCCTTCCCCCATGTGGCTGCCAGCCCTCCGTGACCCGTCACCCACCCCCACCAGGAACTGTAAGGGCCTTCCCCACCCGGGCTCCGTGAAGCCCCATCCCTTCCTTCTCGTTTTTTTTTTTCTTCTTCTTTTGCAAAGGGGAACCTAGATGGCCCAGAGAAGTGGCAGCTCGAGCGTAAAGTGGCCTGAGCGTCCCCGCCCCGCGGGCTTTCCCAGGTTCGCAGCTGGGTACCCTCCCCTCAGTGGGGTTGGCCCCTCATCACATAACCAGTCCACCGTTCCTTTACCGACCCTTCTAACTTCCTTACCCCTTTTACCCCGCCCCCAGCTAGCCCTGCCCACCATCCGGGGCTCCTTTACAGCCCGAAGACCCTCAGGACAAGCTCGCCACCTGGTGACCTGTGTTCCCGCGTCCTCGGCACTCACCTGGCTGCCCGCTCTTCTGGCGAGCAACCCGGATCCTCGCAGCTCGAGCGCCCCCCCAGCTCTGCAGCTACCGGGGTCCTGGGACGCCTGTGTCCGAAGGGAGATGGACTGACTTTCGAGGAAAGGCTAGGGCAGCACTCGGAGGGCTGTCCGTGCTGCGAGTGTTCTCCGGCTCCTCTCGCACTGAACTGTCCCGGCTCCCTCCCACTCTCCTCCAGGCCTCCGAGGCGCGCCGGGCTAGAGCTGAGGACCGGGTGGCGCCCACAGGCCATCCGAGTGCCTTAGCCGCGCCCGCGGAGATGTTAGCCCCACCCTGGAGGATCCTCGCCCCGCCCCCACAATTCTAACCCCACCCCAGGAATTCTAATCTCCGTCCCCACCTCCTAAAATTCAAATTCCGCTGCCTAAGGATATTGAAAACATTGGCCACTGGAAGCTACTAGCTCTGCCTCCCGAGGATCCGAATTCCGTTTTGAAGGATAAGAACCCCGCCCCCCAATACTTTCAACCCGCCGCTCCAGGGATCCTAACCGCCAGCACCCTCCTCCAAATGTCCTAATACTGCCCCTAATATATTCTAATCCCGCCTCCGAACGCCCTCATCGGGTCCCCCAGAGGATTCTAAACCCCATCCTCAGGGATTCTAACTCGACATCACAAGAAACCTAGAACTATTTCCTCTTCCCAAAATCCTAATCCTGCCCCCAAAGGATTTTGAATGCCACATTTTAAAGATTTTTAACGTCTCCCATTGGAGGGTCCTAATTCTGCCCTCCCTCCCCACCCTCACCCCCAAGGAGTCTAATCTGGCCGACGAAGGATCCTCATCCCTTTAACCCTGCCCTAGAGATCTAGATCTCTAACCCCAGGGATTCCCATTCCGCTGCTGAGTGATCCCAACTTCATTCCCAAAGGATTTTAATTCCCCCTCCCCCCTCCCCGTTCCTAATCGGCCCTTCCAAAGATTCCAACTCTTTCTCGGGGGTGGGGTGGGGGTGGGGTTCGAAACCCACCTATCAAAGGATGCTAACCCCACCCTCGCCTTTCGCACAACATCTAATCCCACTCTAATCTGTTTCCCCACCACCATTCCAATCCCCTCTTTCTAGGCCGACCCCCTCCCCCACGCCGGATCCCAACCTTCCCGGCCCTCCTGTGGTCAGTGGTTTCAGTTTCACAGGCTCTGCGCTATTCAAACGCTATGCAAAATTCCTCACCAGCACGAACTGCCTGGGCTTGTTCCCGGCCAGCTTCCGGGCAGTTTTGCAGGACCTCGAAAATTGAGTGGGCGGGAAATCGGGCTGAAGGCCCAGGACGAAGGAAATGTGCCCAGCACCAGGTAAAGGCAGAGCACAGGGGTTCCTGGAAAAGAGAGCACTGTCATCCTATACTGTGCAGCGCACACCTCCAAAAGGAATCCCACTGCGCTCCCACTTCCTCCAGCCAGTGTAGGCCATCATCATCATTCTTGATTCATTCAGCAACTCAGTCCTGGTGCTGGGCTCCCCAGGGCTTCTCAGACTCAGGACTATTGACTTTTGGGTGATATAATTCTTTGTTGTGAAGTGTTGTCCTGTGCCTGATATGTTTAACAGCATTCTGGACTCTTACCCACTACATGCCAACAGCTATCCCCTTCCTCCCTTGTAAGAACCAAAAATGTCTCCAGACAGGACCAAATGCTCCCCCTCCCCGCAACAGAATGACAAATGAGGAAGATAATGAACTTGCCTGTATGTGATATATGTGTTTAAATATGTGTATGCATTTAAAAATACTGTTTTAATTGTGTGTTCAATTTGCTTGAATGGTACTTGCTCAGTTTTGTACCTATTAATATCTAGCCACACTGCTGAAGGTAACAACTGTGCGGTCATTTTCTACAGCCCCCACAGTTTATTTATTCATCCCCTAATCCCTGGACACCTATTTGGCTCGAGGCTTCACACTACCTTAAACAGTGGCAGGTGGACATCCTCCCACATGGCCCTTGTGGAACCTAGTGAGAATTTTGTGACTTGCTTTGCCAAGAATGACAGATGCTTATGGAATAGCTGCTTCCCTAATCCTTCTTTTATCACCTCCCCATATCTACACCTGCCGTTGGTATCATCCACTGGCCTTAATTTCATTTCTCCAGAAGCACACCCTAGGACATCCAAGTGAAAGTAGGTCATTTGGGAGATACATAAAACACCGGTAGGTATGTGAGTGAATGGGGCAGGGAAGGAAAGGAAGCCAATTAAGAAAGCAACTGATAATTGTGGGCTACTGGACCTCAGTCCTGCTGGGGCTGGGATCTCTGGAAACAGTGGACTATACCCACTTCAGAGTTATCCACCTGGGAGATGAGGGACCTGGGGAGACTCCTCTCTATCATTGGGTGAGGGATGCTTCCAGGGACTATTAATCTTTCTGCCCTATGGGATGCTCCAGTCACTGAGAGATTGTCAAATTCCTGTCAACTTTATTGTGGCATAGTTTTATAAATAAAATAAACCATTACAAATATTTAGCTTCATGAGCTTAGCAAGTATGTACACCTGTGTAACTACCACCCTAAGATAGAGGACATTTCCTTTTTTTTTTTTAAGAATTATTTTTTATTTATACATTCAAGCTGGGGTACAGGCCAGAGGCATGGGGCGGCGAGAGGGTTCACCAGAGACAGAGTGGGGAGCAGAACAGGCAGATCAGAAATACACTGCTGAGGGGAGCAGCGGGCAAGACGAGAGAGGTCTGCCGCGCCCTGTGGGATTCTCCCTGGCTGGACGTCAGTGTCGCCGCTGCCCACAGCTCCAAAGCGCAGCGCTTAACTGCTGCGCCACCGGGGAGGCCGATAGAGGACATTTCTATCACCTCAAAAGTTTCCTTACGCCTTATGTCAGCTTCTCCCACCCATTGCCTTAGGTAATCATTGATTAACTTTTTGTCATAGATTAGCTTGTCTTTTCTAGAATTTCACATAAAGGTAATCATACTGTACATTTCTTATATATCTGTCTCCTTTTATTCACATATTGCTTTTTAGATTTTCCATGTTACATGTTCCGGTATTCCACTTCTTTTACTACCGAGTAATATTCCATGCTGCAGATATACCCCCAGTCTTTGTTTATCAACTACTTGCTAATGAACACTTGAGTTGTTTTTAGTTTTTGGCAGTATGAATAAAGCTATTATGAACATTCACATACATATTTTCATTTCTCTTGGGTAAATACTTGGGACCCAAATTGCTAAGGCATACAGAAAATGTATGTTTATCTTTACAATAGACTGCTGAATTGATTTTCTAAGTGATTACGCCATCTTACACTCCCACCAGCAATGTTCAATTTTTGGTTTCTCCATGCCAGTTTGGTATCATTATACTTTTTTAACTAAAAGAATATTTTCCATCTAACTCATAAGAGCATCAAAGAACATTCATAGAATTGTAGATTTTATCCTCAAACACCACCTTACTAGCATTTGGTGTGGTAGGCATCCATCATCATAGGGAATATAGTTGACCACAAGATAGGGTATTAAATGCTGCATCTTTGGAGTCAGACCAGAATTCAAACGACACTTATGAACTGAGTGATTTTGTACTTCTCTCTGAACCTGTTTCTTTATCTATCAATTGAAAGTATGGTATTTACCTCTGCGAGTCATTGTGAGAATCAACTAGCACCTCATTTCCAAGGATGATATGGATTATAAGAAAAATAAGACAGGTCAAGGGGAAAGATAGTGAGTGGGGAGAGAAGTGATGGTATGACTTGAAACACAGCCTTTCTGCAGGGAGGGTATGTGAACAGAGCTCTATTGAATTGGGTGAGTGAATCATGTGGCAGTGTGGAGGAAGTGTGTTCCAAGCAGAAGGTACAGCAGTAGCAAAGGCCTTGGGCTTGGTGTGTGTGAGGAATGCAAGGATACAAGGAAGCCAGTGCTACTGGAATAGAGTGGGTGCAGGGGAGAGTGATGGAGTTGATGTTGGAGAGATAGAGAGGTCAGATTGTGAGGCCCTGAATGTCTTGGTATTGATATTAAACTTAAATTGAAAATATGGGAGCCATTGGAGGGTTTTGAGCAAAGGAGTAATCTACACTGGCTTGTGTTTTAATGAGATCTCTCTGGCTGCTGATTGAGGAATGGATTGGAGAGGTCCAAGGGAAGTAGGGAACCTGGTGAGCAGGCTGAGGCAGTCATCCAAGGGCAAGATGGTGGTGTTGTGGGCCAGGGTGATGGCAACTGACAATTGTTGGAGCTCAGAAAGAAAAAAGAGGAGAATGCCTGAGTCTTCATAGGTATGTTCAAGAATAATCATTGAGGCAATGCTTTTAGTAGGAAAGGACTGGAAATAACCTAAATGTGCATCATTTGGGGACTGAGAAAAGAAGTGACAATATAATAATGGAGTACAAAGAAGTTGTCAAAAGAATAAGGATGTAGAAAAACTCATTATATTTCCATACACTAGCATGAACAAATATACACAATGAACAAACTGAAAATAAGTTAAGAAAGTAATTTCATTTGTAATATCACCAAAAAAGAACAAAAATCTTAGGAATAAATTAAATAAAATAGTGCAAGATAATCTGAAAACTAAAAAACATTCTTGGGAGAAATTTAAGAAAACCCAAATAAAGTCATCCCATTGGATGGGAAAGATACCTCATAGAAAAGACATGCTTTCATGAATTGGAAGACTCAATATTGTTAAGATGATGATATTCTCCAAATTGATCAACATAATCTCTATCAAGACCTCAGATACCTTTTTTCTTTGGTAGAAACAGACAAACTCACCCAAAAATTCATATGGAAACACAAAGAACCCAGAATAACTAGAATAAATTTGAAAAAGTAAAATAAAGTTGGAGGACACCCACTTCCTAATTTCAGGACTTACTACAAAGCTAAAGTAATCAAGACAGTGTGGTACTGACATAAGGGTAGACATATAGATCAATGGAACAGAATTGGAGCTTCAGAAATAACCATTTCTGTTTATTTCTCATATTTATGGCCAATTTATTTTCAACAAGGGTGCCAGGACATTTCAATGGTGTGTGTGTAAAGTTAATCTTTTCAACAAATCATGCTAGAACAACTGGGTATCCACATGCAAAATAGTGACGTTGGACCCCTACTTCACAGCATCCATGAAAGTTAACTCAAAATGATACACCTAGAGAGGTGTGATCCTATATCTTTGATTTGTATGTAGCATTGTTTTCCCAATAAGAAATTATTAAATAAAAAAATTAACTCAAAGTAAATCATTGACCTAAATGTATAAACTAAAACTATGAAATTTTAAGAAGTAAATCTTCATGGCAGTGGATTAGGCCAAGTTTTCTTAGATGTGATACAAATAACAAAAGGGAAAATAAAAGTAAACTAGGCTTGGTCAAAACAAAAAAATTGTGCTGCAAGTGACACCATCAAGAAAATGAAAAGAAACTCACAAAATGGGAGAAAACATTTGCAAATAAATCATAGATCTGATAAGGGACCAATATCCTGAATATATAAATAATACAACTCAATATAAAAAAGACAGCGTAATTGAAAGTGGGTCAAAGATAAGAAAAGCTATTTCCCTAAAAAAGTCAATATCACTAGTCATTACGGGAATACAAATTAAAGTCACAATGAGATGCCACTTCACATCCATAGGAATTGCTATAATAAAAAAGACAAATAATGCCAGGTACTGGTGAAATATGAAGAAATTAAAACCCTCATATATCACTGGTGGGAATTTAAAATAGTAATTGCCTCGGAAAACTATGTAGCAGCTTCTAAAAAGGCTAAACATGGAGTAATCATATGAACCAGCAACTCCACTTCTAGGTACATACCCAAGAGAATTAAAAATATATGTCTTCATGAAAATTTTACAGCAGTATTATTCATAATAGCCCCAAAGTGGAAATAACTTCAAATTTCATCACTGGGTAAATAAAATGTGATATATTCATTCAGCACAATATTATTTTGTAATAAAGAGATATGAAGTACTGGTACATGCTACAACATGGATGAATGTTGAAAATATTATATTAAATGAAAGAAGCCATTACAAAAGACTACACACTGTGATTCCACTTATATGAACTGTCCATATTAAGGCAAATCTGTAAAAATAGTAGTTGCCTAGAACTGGGGATTGGAGAGAAATAAGGAGTGCCAGATAATGTGAATGGGTTTTTTTGGTTTTTTTTTTGTGGGGGGACAGTGGATAATAAAAATGTCCTACAACAATTTTGGTAATGTTTGCATGACTGTGAATGTAATAAAAATAATCAAATCACCAAATTGAACATTTTAAGTGGATGAATGTGTGCTATGTGAATTGTAATTCAATAAAAAAATATTTAAAACGAAAGAGCAAGGAAACTCATTTTGTACGAAGAGGGACAGAGTGGATGGGACAGGAGGAGGAAGGTGCACAGAGTGTCTGTGGTATTTTACTATTTGTGTAGAGCAAGAAAACAAATGTGTGGGAGAATTTGCCAGCACAGGAAGGACACACATAAGAGATAGCTCTGACAGGTTTGCGCAGGGAAAAGCACTGGGTGACAGAGGATGGAGGGAGACTCCTAGTCCTAGCACGCTTTACGATCTTGAATTTTGAACTCCATGAACATATTAGCTGTTAAATAATAAAAGAAAGCAATTAAAAAACCAGAGACTTCATGAACAAGAGAGGACTGAGACTGGGTAGGATTTTTTGAGGATAGAAAGAATGAAGAAAAATTCTACATGTGCACTTGACATGCGGCCGGGGTGGAGGAAGATGGGAGCAAGGTTGTGAGGCTGGACGGGCTGCCTCTCATTAGTGGGGACTTCGGGCAAGTTACCAACCCTTCTCTGCCCTGGTTTCTTCATCTGCAAATTGAAATGATCGGAGTACCTACCTCGCCAGGTCATAGAATTGAATTGAACTGCATATAAAACTCTTATGACTGTGCTCTCACTTACATCATCCATTTCATCATTTTGCGATAGGGATCATTATAAACAGATGATGCAAGAGATGTGAAGACATTTTCTCAAGGTTGTACAGCCAGCAAGTCACAGAGCTGGGTTCCAAGCCAGCTGTGTGAGCCACCAGCGTGCTTCCAGAGGCTGTGCTCATGATGATGACACTAACTCACTTAGGTGTGCCCTGGATATTGAGGAGTAGGAACAAAGACATTAATTAGGGTCTCAGCAAGGCTCCATCCAAGAGCTAGGGAACAAGCAGTGTTCACTTTGCAGTGGGTCAGATGCCGGCTCTTTCAAAAATATATTTTCCTATTTCCAGGGGCATTTGCATTTTACATTTCAAATTCTTTGGGACCACTGTTGATTGTTCTACATTCAAAACAGGATGGGGAATAGGGAAGAGAGCCACAATCATTATTTCAGGGCTTAGATATTTCCCCTTTTATTTGCAAAGTAGCCATTGTTCACTTCACAGCGCCGCCCTCCCCAGCAGGAGGCCACTGCTGCCCTCATTTTCCAAGAGAGGCCAATGGAAATGTAAGAAGACTAGATCTTGAGAAACTCACAACGGCCCCCAGGAGCTCCCTGACCTCCTGTCCTAAAAAGTTCTTCCATCTTCCTTCTTCATCTTCCTCCCTGCCTCTGCCTTTTCTCATGTTTATATGTTAACCTGTTTGGTTTCCATCCTCCCTACTTGTTTTTGCAAGTTCCAGGCAGATGCTACTCACACACCCATTGTACAGATGAAGGAACTGAAGCTCAAGGATTATGAACAACCAGTGAATGACATCACTAGGGTCTAAACCTTCTATTTTTGGTTAATTCTATTAATGTTCATTAAGGGTTTACTCTGAGTACCACTGCCATGAGCTGGAACACAAAAGTGGACAAGATAGTCTTGGTCAGCAATGTCCAAGTTAATCAGGGAGACAAAAACTTAAACCAGTAACAGATAGGGAGGGGAAAACGCTGCATTTGGGAGAGTGGCTCATATTATCATAGGACCAAATAAAGAGGGTATCCCAGCTTGAGGTACCTCAAGGAAGACTTCTGAAAGGAGGGGATCAGTCGAAGCTTAAAGGATACTAACAGAAGGTCATGGCAAAGGGTGTTCCAGACTGAGGAGCCAGCCTGATAAAGGCCTGAGGGAGGAACAGGGTGGTCTGTTTGAAGAACCACAAACCTATGTTAGTGGCTGAAGGCCCGCCCCAGCGAGGCTGGAAAGGGCAGCCACTGCTGCTAAGAAGCAGGACTTTCTCAGGCGGGTGCCTGAGAAATGGCCTGGGAGTGTTTTGGAAGCTTACCTAGGCCAGGTACCACCCTAGAGGCCCTTGATCTCCAGCTCAGGGATGTGGAGAGGCTGGGTAGGGATGGGGGTGCTTAGGGTGCCCAAGAAGTTGTTTTTCTGACCCCAGCTGCACGGTCACTTCCAGCTGGCAGGTTCCCAGGGGGTGGGGGGATGATTTGGTTTCATTACCCCCTGTTCTCCCCAAAGTCTCGAGAGACCAAGAAAAGAGGAAGCACTTCATGCACTTCCCCCTGGGCCGGGTGAGCTCAGGCAGCCCTGGGGTCCTGAGGACAGGCAGGCAGAGTAAGACTGGCCAGCCCGCAAGCATTCTGTGAGATCAAAGGGCTGGCTTGGGGTGCACCCCCATTCAGCAGTGGCCAAGACCCTCAGGGTGCACCCAGATGCAGAACCTTGGAGAAAGTTTCCCCAGCTCTTGTTGCCTGCTGTTGTTGCTGAGCCTCGCATCTGACTCTGAGCCTCGCATCTTGAATAAGAGGACGTATCCTTACTCAGCAACTTAAAACTGAGGCAGTGTTCATGATTTCCATGGAGAGATCACCAAGACATACTTGTAGAATAGTATGCAGTTTATTCATGTTTTTAAAAATATTTATTTATTTATGCATACCAGAGCTGGGTGTAAGTCAGAGGTATGGGGGTGGGGTGGGAGGATTCACCAGAGACAGAGTGGGGAGCAGATCAGGCAGACTGAAATACACTGCTGAGGGGAGCAGTGGGCGAGACAGGAGAGGTCTGCTGTGCCATGTGAGTTAGCTCCCTGGCCAGGGATAGAACTCAGTGGCTGTAGTGGCTGTCGATAGCTTCATAGTGCTGAGACTTAACTCCCTGCACCACCAGGGAGGCCCCCTATATTCATGTTTTAAAAATAACATGGCTTTGTAATTACCTACATATGCAAGTAAAAGCATAGAGAATGTTCTGGAAACTACATAGCTGACAAGAACAGAGGTGTCATGAAGAGGAAAAGAAGGTTGGGTTCAGGGAGAAAGATATGGTGACTATACATTCTAGCTAATTTGCTTTTATTTGTGTAATTAAAATGGTAATAATAAATAAGAGAATTGGTTTATATGACTACCAAGGGTCTTTCCCCTCCAAACATTTTATTATGAAATTTCCAAACATACAGCAAAATTGAAAGACTATAACAAAATTCTTCTACTCACCACCTACATTAATTTTCTAATTGTTTTATCAGCAATCTGTCCATCTAGCCTTCCATCAAGTCATCTTTAAAAAATGCAATCAGGGCTTCCCTGGTGGCACAGTGGTTAAGCGCTGCGTTGTGGAGCTGTCGGCAGCGGCCAGGGAGATTCCCACAATGTGCGGCAGACCTCTCCTGCCTCGCTCGCTGCTCCCCTCAGCAGTGTACTTTGGTCTATCTGCCTGTTCTGCTCCCCGCCCTGTCTCTGGTGAACCTTCTCGGCGCCCCACGCCTCTGGCCTATACCCCAGCTTGTATGCATAAATAAATAAATCTTTAAAAGAAATGCAATCAAAGTAAATGACTTCAGCACAGATACCATTCACCAAAGCTTAGTGTTTGGTTGTGGTATTTTTAATATAAAAATTTAATGTAAAACCAAGTGCACAAGATTAAGTGTTCCTTTGCTGAATGTTTATAAATGTAGGTACATCTATGTAACTGCTATACATTTCCATCACTCCAGAAAATTCCCTCTTGTCCTATAATTTATTTTAACTGACAATTTTCTGTGTTAGCATTTAACACAGGCCCAGATATATAATAAGTGCTCAGTAAATGTTGGTGGTGGCCCTCCCCGGTGGTGCAGGTGTTCGAGTCTCAGCACTATCGAGCTATCGGTCACAGCAGACCTCTCCTGTCTTGCCCGCTGCTCCCCTCAGCAGTGTATTTCAGTTGATCCACCTGTTTTGCTCCCTATTCTGTCTCTGGTGAATCCTCTCACCCCCCCTGCCATCTCTGGCCTACATCCCAGTTCTTGTATGCATAAATAAATCTTACAAAAAAAAATGTTGGTGGAAGGAACAAATGTGTCCTTGCTCCCAAGGGCACAACCTTAACTTTTTCTTTTACTTTCTTGCATTTTTTTTTAAAGATTTTATTTATCTTTTCATAGAAGAGCTGGGGTATAAGCAAGAGGTATGGGGAGGTGAGAAGATTCACCAGAGACAGAGTGGGGAGCAGAGCAGGCAGATTTACTGAAATACAGTGCTGAGGGGAGCAGCAGGCAAGACAGGAGAGGTCTGCTGCGCCATGTGGGTCAGCTCCCTGTGGGGATCGAACTCAGGCTGTAGAGGTGACAGTGCTGAGACTTAACCCCTAGGCTACCAGGGAGACCCTTTTTCTACTTTCCCCACAGGAAAATGCTTTAAAAAAAACACAATGTATTGATTGTATCCATTATACATTGCTATGTAACAAATCACCCTAAATTTTTCAGCTTAAAGCATTATAAACAGCTATTATCTCATATGGTTTCTGTGGGTCTGAAATCTAAGAGCAGTTTAGCGTAGTGGTTCTGGCTTGGGGTCTCTGATGAGGCTGCAGTCAAGGTGAGCCAGGTCTGCAGGACCGACTGGAGCTGGAGGGTCTGTTTCTGAGATGACTCACTCACTTGACTGTTGGCAGGAGGCCCTACTTCCTCTCATGTGAACTTCTGCATAAGGCTACCTGACTGTGTGCAGCACTTGGAGATTGGCTGCTCCCAGAGGGAATGCTCCAGGGCAACAAGGCAAAACTTCACACTGGCTACACAGCCACCCTTACTCAAGGGGTCTGTACTGGCCATGGCCCTAGGCAGGCGCACTGACTTGGCATGGTGGTCATTATAAATATGTATTCAAATTTTCCGACCACTTGCTCTGTGCTTGTTGCTGTGTTGAGCTTCAGGGAGTAAGAATGAGTCAGAATCTCCCTCTCCTCCCCACCAAGATCTATGTGTGTGCGGGGTAGGGGTGTGGGGGTTGGGAAGGTCAAGCAGACTTGAAAACAGATGGTGTTATAGAGTCCAATAAATATCACAATAGTGGTTTTTTAAAAATTGCTTTTCTGTAATTCATATTCATAGCAGAACATTTAAGTGATCATGAAAAAAAGTTTCTTTTTCTCCTTATTCTATAGCTATACACTCCTCTAGCTCAGAGGCAACAATCATAACCTGTTTTGCATATCTTTCCAGAACTATTGTATGCTTATACATGACACCCCCCTTTGAAACAAAAAGGCAACACTATCCAAAGTACATTGCTTTTGTTGTTGTTGTCCTTCACTTACTCTATGGGAAATAATGCCCTTTAGTACCTAGAGAGCTGCTGCATTCTTATTTGTGCCTGCATGGTATTGTACTGACTGCATGAGCTACAGTCTATTTCACCAGTCCCTTATCGCTGAACACTTGTTTCATTTCTAACCTCTTGTTATTAGAAATCAAGCAGCAGTGATTTTCCTTGCATAGCTACCATTTCCACTGTATGAGTATAAATGTAGGAGAAATTCCTGGCAGTGGAATTGTTGCATCAAAAGGTTTGTGCATTTGAAATATTGCTAAGTAGGGTTTCTAGCAACTTACCCTCCTACCCACCATGTGTGAGCTTGCTGTTTCCTCACACCTACACCCACTCGGTAAGTTATCAAACTTTCCAAACTTTGCCAATCTAGTCATTGAAAAATGGCCTCTCAATGTAGTATTAATTTGCATTTCTCCTATATTGAGTGGGGTGGAACATTTTGTCACACTTTCCAATCATTTGTATTTTCTGTGAACTATACAAATAACTTGCTTATTTCTCTACTGGGCTCTGAATCTTTATTATTTATCTATAGGTTCTACCTATACATCAAAGGCACATATGTCTGCATGAGAAGCTTTAGAAACAATGCTTTTTGGACAAGTTGTTATTAGACAGAAATGAGAAGTTTCTGCAGGGTGCATCATTTTCTGACATCACCACAGGGCTGCGCAGGGGCTAAGGGAGCAGCTGTGACAGGTTGAATTCTGGGAGGTGAGGTTAGAAAGTGGGGGATGTGGGGGGGGCAAGGAGGCAGTCACTCGTGCACTAGATGGAAAGAGCTGTTGCATAAACCAGTGACATCAAGGAGGTGGGCAAGACAGGGGGGCTTGGCTCTAAGACCCTTGACCTCTCATCTGAAATCTCTGAAGACAGACAAATCAGAAACAGAGGACCACCAATAGGATCAAATTTTGATCATGTAGACCTGATTGGGTGGTTACTGTATCTGGAAGCTCCAAGTAATAATTATTTAATCATTTTATGAACTCTCTACAATGTAAACTCCATGAGGCCAACATTCAGGTGCTAAATTCCTTGCAATGAATGAATGAACAAGTCAATCAATGAATCAATCTATTGCTGCTGTTTCTGAGCCTGGAAGGAGCCTCCTCCCCTTCTTCCCCATTTGAACCTGCCCTCTTGTCTCTCTTCCTCTTACCCCATCTGAGTCATGTCTCAGCATCTCTCATCTGGTCCTTATCCCAGCCCCCCGTCCCCCTCCCCCAGCACCCCAGGTCTCCTCTGCTCTCCAGTCAACCCTCTGAAGCAGCAAGACTCCCTTTAAGAAAAAAACAAGCCCATTAGGCCTACATGGCTCCCCACTGCTTACACCACCCAGCCTGCCCTTTGAGGCCTCCTTAATCTGCCTATTTCTCTGCTTTCCTTTCCTAAGTCCTGACCACCCACCTCACACACGTGCTTTTCCAGGAAAATAAGGATCATATTTATTGATCACTTAATATATGTACTTTTACATGGATTATCTTGCTCAAGCCTCACAACTATCTCTGAGATCTGTGAGGTGATGACATTATTATCTCCATCTCATAGATGAGGAAATCAAGACCCAGAGACATTTAGGGGCTTACCCAAGATGACACAAGGAGTAAGATAACCAGACTTGGGATTCAGACCACTCAGTTGTCCCAGGGCTGGAGAGCCTAACTACTGCAGCAGTTAACTGGCTACCAGTCTTGGACTGTGCTATCTAGCTCCCCTGCTTTGCTCCTGCTGGCCCTGCCTGGAGGCTTTTCTCTCCTTTTTGACTCCCTGCCAAAAATCGTGCTTATTCTTCAAGGTCTTGCTCATAAGTCAACTCCTCTGCAAAGCCTTTTCCAACTTCCCTAGAAAGAGCTGGCTTCTCACTCTTTGATCTGACAATTGAGAACTCAAAGCTGTGATAATCTTGGGACCTGTCTTCCCCATCAGGCACAGAGTCCGTGAGTGGACAGGAATTGTTCAGTACCTCCCTCTACTGTCTAGCACAGAGCAGATACTCTCTATAAATTTGATGACTGAATAATAGTGACCTCAGGATTCCTACCAAAAAAACAGTTGGGAAGGACTGCTAGGAGTCTCCAGTTAAACTGGGAGGGAGTAAGAAGTTGCAGGGCCTCAGTAGAAGAGGACAGTTGGAGACAATTTCACTTTCACCACTTGCTCTTAGACCGGGACTCACCAGCTGGGTCCAGCTGATAGGGAAGTTCCATCCTTACACCACTCATAGAAGTCTTTGGGAATTTGTTGTCCTATCCCTGCAGGGGCTTTCCCCTCTTGCAGTGCTAGGAACGGAACCATGAAGGGAAGTGATCCTGGAAGGGTCGTTAGATGCTACAGGAGGAAGTATGGCCAGTCCCCATGCTCAGCGCCTACGTGGCCGCAGTTGAGGCCCTTTGGACCTCAGAAACCAAGGGGTTCTATGACTTTGGTAAGAGGGTAGTTCCGGGGTGGGTGGGGACTTCCTCAGTGTGTGAGGGAAATTGCTCCATCCCTAGAATTGTGGTAAGAACTGTACCACTGTCTCTTAGCAGCCTTCACACTATGCCCTTGCTTGTGCATTTGATCTTGCAAAGTCCTCAGGCCTTTAAAAGGGATCCCTACCTCTTTGGTCCCTGTCCTTACCCAACTGACTCCTTCCTCTATGGCTGCTTCACTCAGGAACTTACTAAGGGTCTCTACAGCTTCTTTTCAAAATGTCTCAGCCAGGGTGCCTCGCTAGTGCCTTGGGATTAAGTCCCAGTGCTACCACCTTGATAGCCCACAGTGGTAGCCTGAGCTTGATCCCCTGCCAGGGAGCTGACCCACATGGCACAGCAGACCTCTCCTGTCTCGCCCGCTGTGCCCCTCAGCAGTGTATTTCAGTAGTTCCGTCTGTTCTGTCCCCAACTCTGTCTCTGGTGAATCCTCTCAGCCCCTACACTCCTCTAGCCTACACCACAGTTCTTGTATGCATAAATAAATAAAAATAAATCTTAAAAAAACCCAAAAACAAAATGTCTCAGCCAGTGACCTGTACATCCCAAAGACTAGTAGACAGGATAGCAGAGTGGCTAGGGGCTCAGGCTCTGGGGCTATTCAGCTATGGGTCCAAATCCCAGTTCACTGTGTGACCTTGGATCATTCACTTTACCTCTTGAGCTCCTGTTTTCTTTTATGGTGAGGAGAAACACATTTGAAAACAATAAAATTGTGGATTTGTTCAATGGAGCAAATTTGTTCAAAGGAACAGGCTGTAGACCAGTGGTTCTCAAAGTCTGGTCCCTGGACTACTAGTCCCACCGAGTACTTAGTGATATGTCCCCACCCTTGCTCTGTTTGAGTCAGAAACTCTGGGTGGAGCTCAGCAACCTGGATGCATGCTGACCTTTGAGGGCCTCAGATACACTTAACAGATGGGCGACATATTAGAAGATGTTTGCAACGTTAACGTCCAAAATAATAGGTACAAGATATGAACAGACAGTTCACTGGAGGGGAAACCCCAATGCCTGCCAGGTATAGGAGGTTCTGAATCTCAGGATTAATAGAACAATGCAAATGTAAATAATGAGATGCCACCTCATCTCCAAACTATGGGCAGAAATTACAAAGTCAGATCATATAAAAGTTGATGAAAATGGAGGGAGATGGCGTACTTCATGGGCTGTGACTACAGCCAGTCTAGCAAAATTTAGCAAAATTTCAAATGCATGTGCTGTGTAATCTAGAATTTTATTCTTGGAATAGAACCCAAAGAGACTTTCACATAGACCCATAAGGGCCATGAACAAAAATGCTATCACAAAAACACAGTATTTGTGATAAGGAGTTGGAAGCAACCTGGGTGTCTATCAGAGGGGGAATGGATAGGATACATAAAATAGTGGGTGCTCAGCTTGGAATATTATGCAGCAGCTAAAAGCAATAAGCTAGATTTCCCCACAGCAACATGGGTAGATCTTAAAAATGTATATGGGGGCCTCCCTGGTGGCGCAGCGGTTAAGTGCTGCGCTGTGGAGCTGTTGGCAGTGGCGACGCAAGTTCGATGCCTGGCCAGGGAGAATCCCACATGGCGTGGCAGACCTCTCCTGCCTCGCCCGCTGCTCCCCTCAGCAGTGTATTTCTGATCTGCCTGTTCTGCTACCCGTTCTGTCTCTGGTGAACCCTCTCGCCGCCCCACGCCTCTGGCCTGTACCCCAGCTTGTATGTATAAATAAAAAATAAATCTTTAAAAAAAAATGTATATGGAGTGAAAAAGGAATCAAGAGAATGAGAACCCTACTACAATTCTATATATGTAGTACAAATACACATACACACACACGCGCGTGCGCGCACACACACACATACACACACACACACACACAGCATTGTGTGTTTTTTGTCCAGGGACATGTCAATGCATAGAGGTGGTTGCCAATGGTGGGGAAGGGAAGGCATATAGGGTGGGCATAGACAGATAGGAAAATAAAACATCAGCAGGGCCTTGCACAGATCAATTATGATGGGCTAATCATTTGCTACAAACAGTACAAATCATGGATAACTCTCTGGACCTGATGCCCTAATAATAACAATACAATTGGTGATAACTGTACCTTCCTCAGGTAAACACTATGTGTCTGGACATGGAAGGTTCTATGACATTTCACAAATAAGGCTTAGCTTTTCTATGTGAGCCTCCTCTCAGGGTTCATTCATTTCAGGCTCCACTTCTCTCCCTCTCCAACTACCCTCCCATCCCCCTCCTCCCCCAAGGCCTCTGCAGGTTTCTTCGGCTATCTCAGTCCCTGCTGTGGCTGGCTGTGGAGTCTTGGGCAATTTAAATATGGGGCTTGGGTTAAGCTTTGCGCTGTGGGGCTGTTGGCAGCAGCGACGCGAGTTCGATGCCCGGCCGGGAAGATTCCCACATGATGCGGCAGACCTCTCCTGCCTCGCCCACTGCTCCCCTCAGCAGTGTATTTCCGTTCATCTGCCTGTTCTGCTCCCCACTCTGTCTCTGGTGACCCCTCTCACCGCCCCATGCCTCTGGCCTGTACCCCAGCTTGTATGCATAAATAAATCAATCTTAAAATCAATCAATCAATAAATAAATTTGGGGCTTGAGCACAAAGCCTGGCTGTAACAGAGCTGTGGTAGGTAAGTCCACTTCCCTTTTCTTAAGCTGTGAGCTTGCTGAGGGTCTTCTCACATCTTACCCCCTCCTCAGATGCCATCCTTCCCTCGGAACCAGGCAAGACAGGTAAATTGAGTCATAAAGCTTCAGACATGGAAGGGAATAGCACTTCTTGAGTACCTATCACATGTTAAGGTCAGGTCTTGACCTTCATTAATCCCCTCAAGCACCTGGTGAGGTAGGTGGGGCTGGCTGCGTGAGACAGATGAGGAACTAGGAGACACAGGGAAGTTTGGACACGTACCAGACAGGAGGCCGAGGTCGCCTGTCTCCAAACTCCTGTCTCCAAATCCAAGAGTTGAACAAGAGATTTGTTCAGGGCCTTAGGGCCAGGACTGGAACACACATCACCTAACCTCTCAGTGGAGAAAAACCTCTATCCCAATTTATGCCATGGAGGAACAGGAGACCCTGCCACTTACAGCCTTAAAAGACTCTCTAATCTATTTATTAGGGTCATTTTGAGGTATATCTAAGGAGAATCAGGAGATTCCCTCAAGTCCTTTCTCTTTTGAACCTCAGTTTATTAAATAGTAATACAAGAGGAACAGCAGTCTCTGGTTCTGGAAATCCTTTTCGCAGTCGCCCAGCAGATGGAGCCCACTGTTCATCCCTCCCTTGGTCTCCAGGAAGCTGCGGAATTGGGGTGGGGTGGGGTGGGTGAAGGAAGGAGGTGTCCTGGGGCCCTGCTCCCCCGGCTAGGGAGACAAATTGGGCCCACTGCGCACCGCCTACTGCTCAGCACTTTTCCAGACCGCCCCCTGCAGGGGTTCCTCGGTACTGCAGGGACCGAGAGGAAAGCCAGAGACTGGAGGCCCGGGAGAGGGGAGGCCCGGGGATCCGACGCGAAGAGCGCACTCTAGGAACTGGGTACCAAAGGCAAGAGTGAGAATCGAGGCGGGGTTGCGGGGCCATCCTCTCCCCAGCCCTCCGCAGGGGCAGTATCGACAGGCTATAGGTAGTTGTCTTCGGCTGTGTCGCCCCCGCCTGGGGAGTCCTGGGCCTCCTCGTCCGTGCTTTGGTCATCGTCATCGTCAGGGGCCAGCGCCTCGATGTCGTGCGAGATGTCGGCCAGCAGCCGGTGGAAGGCCTGCGCTTCCGGCCGCTGAGCCGCGCCGTCGTAGCTGCGCACCGCAGACGCAGACGTGGAGCTCATGCTGCGCTTGATGCGGCCGAAGCTGTCCGTGAGGATGCCACCCTCCCGGATGCCCACGCCCTCCAGGAAGCCTTCAAAGTAGCCGATATCCTGGTCTGGGATGAAAGGGCGCATCCCTGCGCACCGAGGGGCAGGTGAGTTCCCGGGGTTCAGCTCATTGCCTTCCCACGGGGCAGGCACCTTCTCCGGAAGTCTGGGCTCACATTCCCGCCCGCCACTGGCTGCGTGACCTGCACGAGTGCCTTGGCTGTCTGAGCCAGAGGACAATGACATGCCTGGCACACGGTAAATGCTCACCCCCTGTTAGCTTACTATTGTTGTCATTAATATTATTGCCGCTGTTATATTCCCATGCAGTAGCTGTGTGAGGCTCATTAAAGAATGACTCTGAACCTTAATTTCCTTGCCTATAAAATTGAGATAATTGCACTTGTTCTCCCGGCAGGGATGTGAGGGTTAATATTTAGGACAAGCTGAGCACCGCAGAAAAGTTAGCTGTTTACTTCCATCGCTACTTGCTATGTGACTTTTCACTCTTTTTACTCTGCTTCTCTGAACCTCAGTTTCCTCATCTGGAAAATGGTGGCAAATAAGTTTCTGCTTCCCAGAATGGAGGGTATACAATGAGGTGGTGTTTGCCACATGGCAACTGCCAAGTACACCTTCCAGTTATTAGCATTCCTCTGGTTATCTTTAGTCCCCCCTCTTGGTTGTATTGAACAAGTGCTTTAGCCTCCTTGAGTCTCAGCTTCCAGATGGGCTACTACGGGAAGCGTCGTTCCCTCTCCCAGCCTGTGAAGGTGAAATGGCTGCACCTTCTTACTGGTTCTGTCACTGCAGGCAAGTCCCCGCCCTTCCCTATGCCTCTGGCTTCTCATAAGCCCCATGAAACTCATGACCCCGGCCTTTTGGGAAGGTGAGGGACAGGAGAAATACTCCCACCCTGGTGCGTGGACTACGTCGGGGCCTTGACTAGCTGGGGGCTGGGGCCCGGCTCACCAAGGAGGAGGAACTTGCGCCGGTCTCCGTAGAGCTTCAGCAGGCCGGCGCAGTAGTCCTGGATGGGCAGCCCCAACCGGTACTCCCGGAGCAGCAGCGCAAACTGCTGGATCTCAGGGGGCCCCAGTTTACTCCGCAACTGAGAGACAGTATTCAAGATCAATCCAGGAACGGCTCCTCCCACCCTCCTAAAAGACCCAGAGCCTTGTCTAAGGGCATATTTGGCCCACTCCTCCTTTGAAAACCCTTCCATGCCCACCGGGGGATGTCCGGTGGGTACCTTGCACCTAAGAATGGGGTGTGGGCACAAGCAGCCCGAGTTTGAATCCTGCCCACTCCATTTGTCAGCTATATGATCTTGGGTAGGTGACAACCTTCCCGACTTCGCTTCCTCATCTGCAAAGTGAAGGTAATGATGGGACCTCCCTCTAGGGTTGTTGAAAGGACTGAAAGACATGATTCCTAAATTGTGCTTAGAAGAGTGTCTGGAATACAGCAAGAAGTCAGTTAATGCAGGTTGACATTACTAAGGCCTTTCACAAGCTGGTCTCAGTTTACTCTAACCTCATGTTCCACCTCGGTTTCTGATCTTATACTTCTGTTAGAGCCAGGATTATTCATGACTGCTCAAATACCTCCGTGTTTTCTGCAGCCTCCAGGCCTTTGTTGATGCTATTCCCACTGCCTACCCCAGCTTACCGTGACCATGTAATCCTGCAGCTGCTCGAGGCCAAGGCCACTGTGGTCACTGCCACTGCAGTGGGAGCCGTGGAAAGAAGGTGTGGATGTGCCACTGTAACAGGCTTCAAATGTGTCCTGGGAGCCATTGCTGCAGAGACATGTGGAAAGGGAGTCTCGTTCACCTCCCTTCAGCTCCTCTCCCTGTGACAGGCTGAAGGTGGGAGGGCACAACTACCAACCCTCTGGGCATGCAACCTCATCCTGGACCCTATTTTCCCTTCAAAGGACCCACAAGAGCTGGCGCCTGGCAATCTCTCAAGCCTTGTGTCTCACTGTGCACTCCCTTGCAGAAGGCACTGAACTTCCTTTACCTCCAATACTCCAAGCACTTTCTCACATCTGAGCCTTAGCACCTGCTGTTCCCTCTGCCTGCAATTCCACTCTCCCTCTACCTTTTTACTCAACTAACTTTACTCACTGGATCTTAACTGTTACTTTCTCAGGAAATTTTCACTGATCATCCCAGACTGGGTTAGAGCCTTTGTCTAACAAAATCTGTAAGTTTACTCAAGACACGTGAGGCTTTTCTGGATCTCCCCACCAAATGTCCTCTCTGACCGTGCTCTCCCTCATGCCCTCTGCCACAGTCACAGAGGCCTCTGGCTGTACTACAAACACCCAGTTTCATCCTGCTTCCAAGTCCTTGCACTGGCCATTCCCTCTACCTGACTGCCATCTCTCCAGCATCTGTCAGGTTAAAGATTGGCCTAAGGTACACAATATTAGGGAGGTATATATTGTTTCCTCTAGAAAGAAAACAAAGTAGGGCTACAATGCCACCAGAGACTGCTACTTATCAAGCCATAGCCCTTAGTAACAGAACTAAGGTGACTAACTGGGCAACTAACTAATAGGGTGAATAACATCACAGTTTGCCCAGGGCTGTTCTGGTCTTAGCAGTGAAAACACTGTGTCCTGAGAAACCCCTTAATCTTGGGTGAACTGGGGTGGTTGGTAACTCTAAATAGAACCCTGGACAATGCTCTTGGCTGAGATTTTTTTTTTTAATTCTACATTTTTCAGCCTTGCTTATAGCTACATAAGGCCAAGTGACTAAGTTCTGGCCAAGGAGATGCACACAGAAGTCATCAGGTGGGAATCCCTGCAAAGCTCTTTAAAGCATCCCAGCACTCTACTGTGATGGCTGGAGCTATATCTACCATCTTGGTCTGTGAAGTGACCTGGAAGATGGAAGCAAGTGCTGAGGAGGAAGGGAAAGAAAAGTCTGAGCCATGAAGGACATTAGGACCATGAGGACATTAACTCCTGGTCTATTTCATGCATTAGATAAGAGGGAAGTTCCCTCTTATTTAATTTTTTCTTTTGCGGCGGGGGGGGGGGGGGAATGGGGTTCTATTACATGGAGTCAAAGCTAAAATAAACCAAAATTATTTTGGCATCAGCTGTGATCTTGAACTCTGCAGACCACTGTCTGGGTGAGTGGGAGAGAGCACAGGTCTACATAGACCCAGTTTTCAGCTCCGGTTGTCCCCTGGGCCTCTCAGAAGTCCGGGTGCTATGAGCTCATCGAAGCCTGGGGAGCACCATTTACCTGCCCTCGGGGCCTAGTGTCTCAGCACAAATCTAGGAAGGATCATTTTCTCCCACCCTCTCTGGCTGACAGGGGTCTCAGAGTGCCCAGAGGACTTCTTGCTAGCGTGGGGGGGGGGGGCGGGGCGTCGCAAGGGCGGCACCCACAAGGAGCTGCAACAGCTGAAGTCCGCGTCATAGGCGTAGGTCCCATCTGTGCGGCAGCTCTCACCTGCACCACAGACAGAGAGGCTGTCAGAGGTACCGAAGTAGGGTCCTTCACCTCCCGTCCCGGGCCCCACCTCAGCCCACCCTGGCCTGCGATGGGGCTGGAGCAAGGGTGCCCTGTAAGTAACTGTGTTAGCTTTTACCCCAGGAAGCAGGCGGCCACTGGAGGAGTCTGACCATGATTCCTGCCCCATCACCAACACACAGTCGGCCTGAGGGGACTTACGTCCCCTCTCCACACCCTCCTATTAGACAGTACCACCTTCTGGCTACATCTAGGGACTCTTTGGGGGTAGCAGGCAAGGGAACAGGCGAGGGAGAATTTGTAAATTATGTGTCTGAGGTGAGACAAAAGGACTTTGTGGGGAGGAAGGACCTCAAAATCTTGAGAGGAAAGAAGCACTATTTACAAAGAACTTGCCCATAACAGGACTAGGGTATCTAGTTCTGAAAGCAGGTACTAGCCTCACCCTTCCCAGCCTGGTTCACTCAGGACACTCCCCTGACTTCCCAGCTGAGGCCCAGGCCACTTCCGCATTTTATGTTCTAAGTGGCACAGAGTGTGGTTACGTTTCATTTGTGTAACTAGTGACTGTCAGCCTAGCTCAGCAAGGCGACACACCTGAATTCAGGGCCAAGTTTGGTTTGGGTCACCAGTACATCCTGCAGACCAGCACTAAATCTGACACATCGTAGCAACTCAGTACATATTTTGAATGAATGAATGACTGGAAACATTGGCAAGTGATCTCTCTTATTTGCCCATCATTTCTGGGAGAGTTGACAAAGGAACCCAATTGCCCAATGACCACAGGTGGGAGCCTTCAGAAGGAAAGAGCCAGCTCTCTGTGGCTGGAGCTCAGCCAATGGGGACCACATTAAGGGGACTGCGGCTGAGTAAACTCATTTAGTGGCCTTGAAGGAAGCATGGGGAGTGAGATTACTGCAGATAGAAGCTTCAGAATCAGACACATCTGGGTTTGAATCCTGATCCTGCCACTTTCAAGCTGTGTGACCTTGAGTCATTTATTGACTACTCTGTGTCTGAATGTCCTCATCTGTAAAATTGGAATCATAAAGACACAGAGTTCTTTCATCCATTCAAAAAACAGTTCTCGAGTATCTGGGTTGTGCCTGGTCCCACACGAGGCACAGAGGATACAGTGACAAACAGGACACGCAGGCTGCTATGAGGATGAAATAAGCCTTGGCTCATCAGCACGGTGCCTGGCACATAGTTGGTGCTCAATAAGTGTCTCTATTGTTCTCATTCTCATTCTAGTCTCTGCTTTCAAGGAGCATCTGGAAATCTTGGTTTTGGCCTAGAATCCTGGTGGGATAGAAGGCTCAGTAAGCAGACAAGGCACGTGCTCAGGTTTCTGCAAAGCAGGGATGCCAAAAGCCAAAGGCAGAGAGAAGAGTTCAGCTCTGAGGGGCTTTCTCTGAATCTGGTGACTGGAGCATCTATGAAAAGCTGGGCTTGAAGTCATGATGAAAACTGACACTTTATTTTGACCACATATTGGGGCACACTGTAATTGCCATAGCCATCAGGCCCCTAATGGCTTTCATCAGCCCGGTCTTGGAACACTCCCGACCCCTACCTTTCAGTGTGTTTCAGAGGAGGGGCGGCCAGGAGTGTGAGTACTCACTGCGGCTGCAGAGCCACGGCCGTTCAGGCGTGGACGTGTAGTGGTAGCCGGCCCGGTCCACACACTCGATGCTCTGATCCCCGTAGATGATCTGGAAGACCTGGCAGATGAGGGCGCAGGACTCCTCAGCAGCGTCCTGCCCGGGGGGGGGGGGACAGAGAGCTCAGGGCCTTTCCAGTGACCGGAATGCCCCTGCTTCCCAAAACACAGCGTGAGGAGGCTCACAGGGCATCCCCAGGGAGACAGCCACCCTAAGGACACCTTTAAAGCTATTTTGAGGACATTTCCCATCAAAACTACATGGCCACTCTGAGTCTTGGAGCTCTACAGACTCCAGTGGCAACTCTAACTCTTCTGCCGTGAAAAATGTACAGTGTTCCCCGTATTTCAGGGGGGTTCACGGGCCCTCTTAAGACTTATGGAAAATAATTCCTAATCTAGTTTAATTAAAAAAATCTATTTATTAATGCATACAAGCTGGGGTACAGGCCAGAGGCAATGGGGTGGCGAGAGGGATCACCAGAGACAGAGCGGGGAGCAGAACAGGCAGATCAGAAATACACTGCTGAGGGGAGCAGTGGGCGAGGCAGGAGGAGTCTGCCGCACCATGCGGGAATCTCCTGGGCCAGGCATTGACAGTTCCACAGCGCAGCGCTTAACTGCTGCGGCACCAGGGAGGCCCCCTCTACTTTAAAGACAGGAAGCTGAGGCCCAGAGAGGTGAAGTAATTAGCCAGACTAGAACCCAGGTGTCCTAATATGTAATAAGAGGAGGAACAGTTAAATATATGAAAATTTTAGGGTCAATACAGTTGCTACTATTAGATGCCACATTTAGAATGAGCTTCCTGACACCCGAAAGAAAAATGGAAGCAGGATGAATACATAAACTTCAATCTCTGATAAAAGGAAGGAAATTAAGTTCGTGGGTGAGACTTTTTTTGAGACTGCAAGTTTCAAGAGGAATTTGCTTCTTGAATTTGCCTCGCTGTCTTTGAGACATAGAAAGACAATAACTAGTGAAGAAACAACCATCAGGAAGTTTTTTCCTATTTTGTGCCTCTGAAAAAGTTCTGGGTATAAATTAAAATGTAACCCAAGAACAGGCATTTGGGGATGGGGGAGTGTATTGATGATTAAATAAAAACTGGACCTTACAACAACCCTACAAAGTGGACAGGGGTGTGAGGGTGCTTATTTCAGAGCTAAGGACTCTGAGGCTTAGAGTGGCGAAGTGGCTTGCCCAAGCTCACACAGCAGGCTCAGGGCATTGGTTCATATTGGCACCCAGGTTTTTTGACTCTCGCTCCTGTACTCTTCTTGGGACCATGAAGCCGCAGGAAGGAAGACAAAGGTTCAGATACTCCTGGCAAACATTTATTCTCTCATTCTACAAATTCTCATTTCATCTTATTGCGTGGCAGGTTCTGGAGTCTCAGGGGTGAATTACATGAGATCTGTACCCTAAGGCCCTCACAGTCTGTAGGATAAACAGGGCATACTATTATTCCTGTCTGGAATTTTTTTTTTCCCTGCTGACTCCTTTTCCTCCACATTTCAGTTTAAAAGGCACAAACTCACTTTCCCTATGGAAAATGGATCTCCTCCCTCATCACTGCAACCTGCTTGTTTTCTTGGTCTTCCTCACAAGGTATAAGATTATGTGCATTAAATCACTGATTTATTCAACACTTATTGAGCACCTATTATGTGCCAGGTACTGTTCTGCATGCTAGATAAATACCACAAGTGAACCATCCAGAACTTATAGGTCTTCTGCACTCTACCAGGAGACCACTTGCTGGAGTGGAGTGAAAAAGGGGAGAGAGGAGTGGAAAGAGATGAGTCCAGAGAGGAACTAGGGATGGTGTATGGAGCACAATGGCCTTAGAAGCATTGTAAGGACGTTAACTTTTGCTCTAGTGAAATGGTTTCACTGAAAGATTTTGATCAGTGACATGATGTGACTTACGTGTAACAGGCTGCTGTCATAGTGTGGGATTATAAGCAAGAGCCAAACTAGTGTGTGATGAATGCATGATCCAGATGAGAAAAGAGGGGCATGGACCTGGGAGATACAATGGAGGGTGGTGAGCAGTAGATGAGTTTTGGTTATATTTTAAAAATAAGGTCAACAGGATTGGAGGGGGTGGAGAAAAAGGGGGGCACTAAGGACCCACTACAAAGTTTTGATCTCAGCAATGGAAGGACAGAGCTGCCATTAATCAAGACAGGGAGATAAAGGAAAGAGCAGGTTTCCAGAGAAGATTGGGTTCAGCTTTGGAAGTGTTCGTGAGGTTTGAGATGGCCATTAGACCTTCAAATAGAGAGGCTGAGTGGAGCTATGCCTTGGTGAGAGATAAAATAAGGGTGTCAGCTTTTTGAAAGTCATGAGAGGAGTAGCTCTGAGTGTCAATAAGAGGGAAAGAGGACTGGGAGCTAAGCCTGGGGTACCCCACCCACGAGGGGCTGCAGAGAAGGAGTAGCTGGTGAGACAGGAGGAAAACCTGCAGGGCTGGAAGTCAGGGAAAAGTCTATGAAAGGGGAGTGAATCAGCCCCAGAGTGTGAGTTTCATGGTTATTATCTATCTCTCCCTCCTGATAGGCGCCGTGCCTGGTTTGTGTACCACTGATCATAAACAGAGGCAGCTGGGGACCCTAGGTCACAGGAGAAGCTTAGAAGGCTCAGGACTTGAAAGTGTCTGCTAGACTAGTTCTATAAGGGAGGATACCAAATGCCCTGTATATTTCTGTATCCACAGCACCTACCCAGTGCCTAGCACAGAATCGGCACCCATTAAACAAGGCCAATAAATAAAACCAAGGGTGAATGTGGAGAATGATGGTAGGGAAGGGAAGGGCAAGAATGGCAGTAAGACTTCTGCCTTGGCTTACTGCCATAGTCACCAAGAGTACAGGACTCTGAACTTCCTGGTTCCAGTGTTGAAACCATCGCTTGCTTCCTGGGTGACCTTGCATAAGTTATCAATACTGAGCTTCTGGGTCTCAGTTTCCTTCTCTGTAGAAGGGATGGTTGTAATATTTGCTCTTAAGGGAGACTTTGACAATGAACTGAGTTAATGCTGGTTCCGTGTCTGGCATGGGTTGGCACTTGATTCCTGCTGGTAACTATAGTGTCCTCATGACTTACTACTGGCAATGTCCACATCGACTGCATTGGAGAAAGAGCAGAGTTGGATAAAGTCTGTTTTAGCCATTTGGAGTTTTCATCCCATTGGGGCAACCAGGGGGAGGCGTCGGGGCATGTCCCGGGCTACAGTTAAGTCTTTTGGCATCATGGGCCCACAGACAGTACCTGACTGGCTTGGATCGAAGGAGGGAGAAGCAAAGAGGCCACGACAGATCCCAGGAACCTCGAGAACGGCACCAGGTGGGGGACGGGAGGGGCGGTACCCTCCCACCCTCGAAGCCCTGGGGAGGCCAGGTCCCGGGGCTCGGGGTACCCTCGAGCTCACCCTGTTGGCCACAGCCAGGATGACAAGGTTGCAGTAGGCGTCGGGGCTGCGATCCTGAGGGTCCAGCGGGTTGGAGCCCGGGTGGCGTCGCTCCCAGCTGCCGCCGCCGCTGCCCGCCTGTCTCCGCTCCCAGCTGCCCCCCGGCTTGCCCGCGCCGCCCCCGCCGCCGCCGTGCCGCCGCTCCCAGCTGCCGCTGAACGTCTGCCGCCGCTCCCAGCTGCCGGACGCCCGCGTCCCCGCGCGCTGGCGCTCCAGGCTGCCGCCGCCGCCGCCGCCGCCCCCAGCCCGGGCCTCGCCGCCCGGGCCCCCGCCCCACGCCATCCTCCAGTCCAGACTGCAGATGGTGTGGCGCCGCTCGGCGGTGCCCACCCGCCGCTTCTCGGGCGCCCCGCCTGGCGGGCCTGGGTCTCGCGCGGAGCCCCCGGGACTGGCGTCTACACCGGCAGGCACGGGGTCCACGCCCAAACCTAGGAGAGGCCGGGGGGCGTCAGTCTCAGGAAATTCGGGCTAAGAGCCCCCTCCAGAGGCCAATCACGCGACCCAACACAGCCGCGGTGAAGCCCGCTGCGCCTGGCCCCGCCCCTGGGCTGAGGCCCCGCCCCCGGGCTCGAGTCCTGGAGACCGGACCCGCCCACCGCTCGCATTCTCTTCTCCAGGAGCCTGTCTCGCTTCAGGTTCCACCTCGCGTTCTGGGTGCGCAGGCCTTCCCCCTCCCGCTCCAGCCTACCTCGGCGCCCCGCCCCTCAAACCTGCCGTCCGGTCTGAGGATGGTGGGCAGTCGATCCCCATCCTCTGGACCATTAAATCAGACTCTGTCCTTGGATTCCAGCTCCGCTCAAACCCTGACCCTTAGCCTTAGGCCACGTCCCTAGTTCGCAGGTCTGACAATCCCACCTGCTACCTCAGTCGCGAGCTCTACCCCTTCCTCCTCGTCTGTCTCTGTCCCTAGACCAGACACTACCTCTTGCCCTAGGTTCCACTGCCTTCATCCTGCTTTCTGCCTCTACCTCGCCGCAGGCCATGCCCCTTGCTGGCCCCCATTCCCCGCCCCCTAAAAAGGCTTCCAGCTGTCTCTGTGCCGGCTGGTTTCCCAGGGCTGCCCTGGCCAGGCCGGCCTGCTTACCTGTCTTAAGCACCAGCAGGTGCAGCGCGTCGTCCTGCAGGTACGAGGCGGCGGCGATCTCGTGCGTGGGGATACGAAGGATGAGCTCCTCGTTGTCTCGCCAGGTGAGCAGCAGGCAGCGGGCCGACAGACTCAGGATGCTGTCCTGCTCGGCTGTGGTCTTCAGTGGCAGCTCCTTCAGCTGCTGCGGGGTGAATCCGGTCTGAGTCCCCGGGGCCACAGTGGGAGAGGAAGAAGGGAGCAAGACTCTGCCCTCTCCCTTTCCCAAATCTCACCCTGGCTGTGTCTAGCAGTTGCAGTAGCTCGTCCCGGCTGGAGGGGTTCAGTGAGGATGTTACCCAGGTGAGGTGGCCCAGGAACTGGATGGGAAAGGAGGGGGGTGAAGGACAGAGAGAGGCTCAGGGAACCCCAACCTCCATTCTGAGGCAGTCAGGGTAGACTAGGGTAGATAGAGAAATCTGAATTAAAAATAATAGCTTGATAATAACCATTATAAAACCGATCCTAGAAGCCAGACACAGTCCCGACAGCCAATATGTACAATTTACTCATGGCCCTTTCCTTAAGGATGAGGCAAAGGATGCGCCTCTCTTTAAGGCACAGCAAAGCTAAATAACATGCTCACTATTATATAGATAGAAAGCGCAAAACGGGACTCCACACACCAGAGCCCACTGCCAGCTAGAGTGCTTGAGTGCAGAGTTATTTAGCTGTGACCCAAGCAGAAGTCACTCACTCTCCCAGAATGAATGAACTAATGACGTATGAATTCCCTCGGCCTGAATGGCTCTGATGGGTCCAGGTGCCACTGTTACCCTACTAGGCAAGTCAATTACTTGCCTCTATGGTGTGGCAAAGTCAAATGGAAAGAGAAGAATATTGTATCAGATTAATACAGAATCTTGTCAGAAAAAGGCTGCCCCAAATTAATGAATTAATTCTTCATTCTTAGTTATTACTTAATTGTATCACTGTTATTCGATATCAGAATTAACTTCTGATTATTTTGTTTTATTCTTTTAGGTGAATTCCAGCAGACAGACCTTTTCTCTTTATTCTCTATGAAGTTTCTGTCCCCAGTTCTTAAGTGGATTTATTTGTGAACTTTTCCCTCTATGTAGGGTTTCCAGACAAAATACAAGATGCCCATTAAATTTGAACTTCACATAAACAGCCAACACATTTTTAGTTTGTTTTGAAAGTATTTTTAGTCCCATGCAATATTTGGGACATATTATTACTAAAAAAGTACTCTGCTTATCTGAAATTCAAATTTAAGTGGGTGGCCTATTTTTGCTAAAGCTGACACTCCTATCCTCCTGCCAGTCTTCCTTGGGTAATGAGGATTCTCCACTGCTCCTTACAGTGTTCATGAAATAGGGGTAAAGCTCTGGCTTGGTCTAAGTCCCTGTGGCTTGCTGAACTGGGTTTCTGTAACCTGGACACTGAGTAGCAACAACGTCTGCAGTAAAATCTCCTAGGAAGGGGTGGCTGTTCAGGGTGCAGAACTCTTTCCCAGCCGCTGTCCCCCGGGCGAGGGTTTGAGCCCCAATTTGAGATGGGAGCACTGCTGAGCAGGTGGAGGGCCCGCAGTAGGAGGCGGATGCTGCCACCCAGGCCTTTTCTCCCCTGAGCCTCTCTGTGTGAGGGAGGCTGGGGTTGGTGTGTGGGAGAGGTGAGGTCTCACCTCACGGGGCACAGGACTCACTACCCTCCAACTCGGGGCTCTTGGCGTGTTGACTATCTTAAACTGAAGGAGTCTGAGAACAGGGCAGCAGCAGGAAGGTCACCCTGACTTCCCCTCTTCACGCTTCTTCCCTGAGAATCAGGAAAGAAATCTCCCAGGTAAAAGGAGCCCTCCCAGTACCAGGCAGAAGGGAGACCCCCTCACCACTGGAGGCAGGGGGTTGGAGGCCCAGAGTAGAAGCAAACCTTGTTCCTTCGCTATTTACTACCCTGCGGCCTTGTCAACTCCTCATGAATTTATAGTTTCTTTGTCAAAAGGAACAAAGCTTCCTGCTCTGGTCACGTCTTAGGGTCTTCACTGTCTTGTGAAGTCTCCCATGTACGTGTAGAATTTTAATAAAATGTGTATATGTTTCTCCTGTTAATCTTCGTCAGTTTAATTTGCAGACCCAGCCAAGGACCCTAAGAGAGAAGAGGAAAACATTTCTCCCCTGCATTCCTCACCCCAAGGTGTCCCCACCCCTCATCTGACACGCACCTTGACCTCCTTCTCCAGGTAGTCGCACAGCAGAATCTGGGGGTCGATGAGGTAGTCAGGGGGATAAAGGGGCATTGAGTGCAGGGGCCGACGGCTCACGCTGCTCCGAAAGGCTGCCCGGCGGGCGGACTTGGGGAACACCAGCCTGCGGATGGGGGATACGAAGCCCTGGGGGAGGACACAGTAATAGCAGTAAGGGCGGTAGCAGCTTTCAGCAAATATTGACCTTGCCGTGCTTGGTGTTTTTTCACATCACCCATTTTAGTTCTCTGTGGAAGGGTACCTTTGTGATCCCCATTTTATACATGGAGAACTTGAGCCTGGAGAAGGGAACAGGCTGATACGATCACCAGCTACTGGCAGTAGAACCAATATCTCAACACGGGCAGTCTGGCTCGGAAACTTCCTTTGTAAATGCCCGGATGAGGGTGGAGGCCTGCCCAGGCGCCAGCCCAGGCGAGGAATGGGCCCAGCTGGGGGCAAGTTCAGAAAACTACTGAGTTTCCGTGTCTCTGGGCGGTGGGTGCCTAGGTGCTTGTTAAGCTGTTCTCTGTGCTTTCCTAAAAATTAAAAATGGGAAATACATATATTTATGATTTGGCAAACACCTGCCTAAAAATGGCCTGGGGAAGGCTAGAGGTGCAAATTCCTGAGGCCCAGCCCAGCAACAGAACAAAATCTCAAGAGAATCTTGGAGCAGCATTCTCAACAGCAGTTCTCAATGTGGGGTCCTGGGTCATCACCAGCAGCAGCAGCAGCAGCAGCAGCACATGAAGGGGTGCCCATTCTCGTGCTCCGTGCCAGGATCCCCACTGGATCAGAACTTGGGCTGAGATCCAGTGATTTGTGTTTAGCAAGTGCTGCAGGCGATTCAGATACACACCCACCTCATGTTTAAAACGAGTATCACGGAGCCAGATGAAGCCTATAGAAGCTCTGAGAAAAAATAATCCAATAAAGCAGAGGGCCTGGTGTTGGCACCACCCTGGAGGCTTCAAAGGCGGGGTGAGCACTGGCCCGGAGAAGCTGGTGCAGCCTGTTGAAGGACAGCCCACCTTTCCAGTCCCATCTCACCCCTCTCTCCTCTCCTCCCAGGCAGGACCACTTTCCAGGCCGTCCTGTTTGCTGCATTCCTTCCCACCACGGGCTTTTGTGCACGCTGCTCCTCTGCCTGTGACATCACCTCTCATCCTACCCATCAGATCTCAGCTAAACTGACCCATCTAGGACTGGATCTCCTAATTGTCTACCAACACTGTGTATGGAACGTTTGAAGAAATGTTACATAAATTTCTCTTGAAAAAATATTAATAGTTGCCTCCCCTGGTAGACCCTAAGCTCTAGGGAGGGAGCAGGGACCTTTTTTGACTTTTCTTATCACTGCGTCATCACCAGGTCCAGGCACATTACCTGGCACACAGTAGGTGCTCAACAGCCATTTATAAAGGGATGAACCAAGAGAAAACATACCTATGTCTTAGCTTCTTCTGAACCCTCATGATTTGCAGGGGGACTGTTTAGAACAGCTCTGATCTAGGTTTTCTGGGGGAAGTAGGCTTAGTGGGAGTGGGGGTTGGGAACCTTGGGGGGTCCCTGAAAGCAAAGGAGACCTGACCAGAATAGCAGACTAGAAAACTTCCTATAGTCAGGGAAGGGTGAGGATCCAGGGAGTGTAGGAATGAGCCCAGGCTGGGTCTCAGGAGCAGAGTGAGCCCAAGTATAAAGATGACAAGGGGGCAGGCTAGGTCTGAACAGTGGGGAGGTGGGGAGGAGCCTCAAGCCTGGATAGGAAGGTTCTAGCGCAGAACTGCCCCAGCGGAGGTCCTGCCTGGGCAGGTGGAGGCAGGGCCCTGGGTCTGTTGGGTGTTTGTCTGCCCACTGAGCAGCTGCAGGAGGGAGCCGCCGGGAGCACAAGGCAAACAGGTCGGGAGTATCTCAGGTGCATCTGTCTGGCTGCGTGTCCCTGGCAGGTGCCTGCCTATTCCAGGGGTGGCAGGGGCCCTGACGGTGGGGAGACAGTTTGTGGACTTCGGAGCCCAAAGGTCTGGCTGCGCAAGGGTAGAGGAGGAAGATCCTCCTAAGTAAGAGGAGAGGCCTTATTATGCCACTTGCTGCCCACCCCCCCCCCCCAGGGCTTCCCGTCTCCCCAGTTTCAGAGACATTTCTCTGTCCAGCATACTGCCCAGTCTCCCACCTACCTTTTTCCCTTTCTTGACTTCATATTCCATGGTGAAGCGTCCCCTCCACTGCTGCCACACTCCTGGTTACCCTCCACCCTCTCCCCCCACAATTCCTTTGTTCTTTTTCCTGCCTGGTAGGAAACTCCACCAGCCCAGAGTTCCTGCCCCTCCCATCTGATAGTGAGCAGAGGAGGGGAG